>JARHVA010003983.1:605000-890000 GCA_037957365.1 Torreya grandis
CATGCATTACTTTATAAGGTTGTTTAGATTTGTATGGTTATGCTTAGGACACATGGTAACATCTCACAAGGTTATTTATTATAAAAGGTTGCATGGTGGCTTAGATTGATTAGGTTTGATCAGATGGGATATGATCTTGACATGTAGACTATGGATTTAAATTATAATGGATAAATCCTTCATGATCTCTCAAAGTGGTTCCACATGGTTCATGGGTTTTACATATTTGTTCCAAGTATCATGCATAGAGAGATGAATCATTAAGGTACTGTGAAGGCTAGTGAGGTGGACATCTATCCTCTTTAAGTTGTAGGCTATAATTTCACATCTTATGAGGCATCATATATTACTAATTTAACTTTGAAATCATATGAGGTCATGTGAGAAGTTGAGTTATACTTATAAAATGTCATATGCCTATCATAGGCAGAATGAAGCTAATTTAAAGAAAAACTATGTAAGTAAATGCTTCAAATAGAATCTATGTTTAGTCTGGTAGGATTTTGTAAAGTTGATTTTATTTGTTCCCATTTGAAGACTAGGTGGAATACTTTGATGAAAGCCTATTTGCACATATTGAATCAATTCATGGTTAATTATCCATTAAAACTTAGAGAAAACATTAAGCAACTTGTAATAATTTAGATATTTCTAAATGTTAGTTTGTATTAGAAAATGAATGTATAATCAAGAATTGCTATGAAGTGTCAGATAAATTACTATGTGGATAAATGACCCAGTAAGTTTGGGTTTTAGGCATTTTGAAGAAATAAAATATGAGGGTCCCCATTATAGGAATATGGGGTAGTTGAGTAACCATAAATGATGACCTATATGGGTAAATATTGCAAACTATTAGAATCTAGACCTTTTGTTTAAATACTAATTAAAAATTAAACAACTCACTAGGATTCTTAGATAATATCAAAAGTGATTTTAGACAAATGAAAGATCATAAGCTGGAAATAGAGTTTAAATTTTGTGGAAAATCATACTATGTGTGTGCTTTGAAGTTATTTGACTATTACCAATAGGTTTAAAAGTGTTAGATTTCAAGTTTAAAAATATATAGACATGGAATGACTTAAGCATTATTTAGATTTAAATAATAATGATTTTCTTAATTAGAGATGGATTGAGCATTGATCTGATACCAACCAAGAGTTCATAGCCCTGATAAAGATACCTTTGGTTCCTATCCATGCCTTGTAATACTATTGGCTAGGCATCCATAGCCTTGGTAGGGATTCTCTAAATTACCATTCTGGAAATGTGAAGTAGTTTATTATTTTAATTCATTAGTGTATCATATTTTTTGTTTCATTTTCTTATAACTATGTTCATAAACCATAATGATTAGGAACCATAATTAGCCAGGTGAAGGATTGTGTCAAGACATAGTGTGGATGTTATTCATTATTATATAGCACTTTATGCCTAGGAAATTTATTTAGTAAATTTGAGTGATAGTATGATGGTATACATAGATTTAAATTCTTATTAAAGTAAATGATTTGTCATTTAAACCACATTATATCCTTAAAATATCCTATGATCTTCATGGGAAGACTTACTTCTGATTAACCCCGCCCAACATTTCTAAATTGGAACAATGCTAGAGTCTTCAAAACTTCAAACTACCAATGTCTAAGATTAGCAATGCCATCTCCCTATTTTAGGATTAAATTGATACATATTGATCCAATTAATTCTTTTCTAGAGGACTTATTACTAAGCTAAATCACATGACAATAAACAAACACACAACATGAAAATAAAGCAAGAAACAAAACAAAACTACCCATACCTAATCTATTTATAAAATAATTACTTTCCTTGTGGAATTTAGGATAGAGTAGTAGAGAAGTAATGATTCACATATTTCCCATTGAATAATAAGTATATGTCATTCCCTTAAAATTCTTTGATTCTAAATGTGTTTTCTCCAAGTTCTCTACTACTTTATAGGGTCCAATATAAAGAGGAGTAAACTTTTCATGTTATCCTTTCTTTTCATGAGCCTTTTCCCATAGTAGGACTATGTCTAAGATTTACAATGGTTTGACTTTATATTTCTTGTCAAACCATCTTTTCACAACATCTTAATGCTTGATAAAACTTTACAATTCTTAATATCTAGTATTCTCCATTTGGATGATGTTTAGGATCTAGGACTGAACTCTTTCACCATCTTCTATGTACTCGGCCATGAATTAATATGTAGGTAGCTTCAAAGTGATGCGAAATATAGGTTATTTCGAATAAACTAGTAGGAATTGGGATGTTTTAAGAGCCTATTTGTATCTGATCCTATTTTCCCATAGAGCAATCTTTCGTAGGGATTGACACTTCCTTGGTTTATTTCTTGAAATTTTTTCAATGACATTCATCAAGTTATTGTTATTGGATTCATCTATTACATTAACCTAAGGGTATTAGTTTGAAGTAGACTTGATGGAAATATGATTATCATATGCCCATTCCATGAACTTAGTTGATGCAAAGGCTAGACCATTGCCACACACTATATACAAGGGTGTCTTGAACTAAGTAATAATGTTATCATCAGGGAACTTGATGACATCAATTATTCTTTTATTCTTGGTGGCCACTACTTTGGTCCACTTTGTGTAATAGTTAGTGGTGATGAGTAAAAAATTGTGTCTCAGTGAGGAGTTAGGGTTAATTATGCCCACAATGTCTAGGCCCCATTGTGAAAATGGTTTTGCCTTAATTAAAAGATGTATAAACATTACTACCTTTATTTATCTTTAGTTGAAGACTTAAAATTTATGGCATGATTGTACATGAACATGTGAATCTTTTAAAATAGTTGGCAAATAATAGACAACACTCAATATCTTGTGTGTAGTGGTGCATCCTAAAGGATGGCCAATTTTAGGCTTGTCATATAAATTGTCCATGATCTCAATGGCTTCAACTTTAGAGACACACCTCAAATAAATTATTTCATAGTTTTTTCTAAATAGTACCCCTCTCTTGATCATAAAGTTAGATGATCTCAGCCTTAGGGTCCTTTTATATTATCTTTTGAGGTGTGAGGGACATACTATATGCAAAAAGTAATGAACAATGTCTTTATACCAATCTCCTCCAGGTACTTGATTTGCTTCCACCTATAAAACAACAATATGAGGATCAGTGTTTACTATGAGGTAGATAAGACCTTGACCTCTTACTAACTTAGCATATTTTATCTCTAAATCATATTATTGAAGTTTAGTCATCCACTTCCCTCTTCCTTCCTTGAGTTCATTCTATCCTAGCATTAATTGGATAGTTGGATTGAACATTGTGGCATCTGTCTTATTTCTTAGGATGTAGTGTTTAAATTTATTCATAGCCTTCACTAGTGCATAAAATTGTTTATCTGTAATAGGGTAATTTAACTCAAAATTCTTTATATTAGTACTCATGAAGGCTAGAGGGTGTTAATTGTCATTTTATTTTTGTGTTAGGACATAAATCATAGGATGATCATAAGCAACAGAGTATAGATAGAAATGTTTATTAAAATCAATACTTATTAAGACTAGGGATTAAATTATAGCCTCTTTGATGTCTTGAAATTCCTTCTTCACCTCAACCATCCATTCTATCTTGGCATATTTATTTAGCATGGAATTGAGTAGTCTCACAATCTCTACAAAACCAAAGATAAATTTTCTTATAAATTTGATTTTGCCAAAGAAAGATTTTAACTCTTTTTTGTTATTTTTAACTTCTACTTTTGAAAGTGCATTGATCCTATTGGGTTCAATGGTCATATCTTCTTGAGTGGTTATATGTCTTAAGATTTTACCTTTAGTCACCTAAAAAATACTCTTCTTAGGGTTCAAGGAGATGTCATACCTTTTACATCTTTCAATTACTTCCTCTAAATGCATCTTGTGATCTTCCCTAGTTTTAGAAGACACTATTATATCATCCATGTAAATAATAATTCACTTACCTATTAATCCATGGAACACATGGTCCATTTATTTATATAAATCTTCTCCCATTTTGATTAGTTTGAATGGAATTATTTTGTAGGAAAAATCCCCCATTTAGTGGTGAAACTAGTCTTCATTCTATTTCTCTTATTTACCAGAACTTGATTGTAGCCTAAGAATCCATATAAAATTACATCATCCTAGAGACACATACCAAATGTATGATTTCATCCAAATAATACAAAGGGTAATTATCCTTCTCAAAATATCTATTTAGATTTTGGTAATCAACACAAAGGCATATTTCTCCATTTTTATTCTAAACTGGTACAATATTGGAAACCCATGTCAATTTCCTTATAAGAAATATTATCTTTAAATCAAGCAACTTCTTCACTTCCTTATAAATTAGAGATTCTAACACTAGATTGACTGGCCTATATATTTGCTTGAAAGGTTTGTAGGATTTCTTCAAAGGGATAGTGTGAGTGATCACACTAGTGTTGAAGATATTGAGGTCATCATAAGACCAAGTTATGACATATTTAAATTTAATTAAGGGAAGTTACTCTCTTTAATTATTCATTGGTGCATACTAATCCAATGTTAACATTTTTCTCATTCTCAAGGTCTCCCAAGTTTACTAGTGTGTAGTCCTTCCCACTTACTTTAAACTACTTATTTTCATTCAATTGCTTATCTAGGTCAAACATCCTATCCAAAGAGATCATGCCTTTGGGGATCTAATTCTCTTTAAGTTATATTATTCTTCCTTCATGTTACTTTGAAATTTATACAAGACTTTCATCTTGTTCATCTATAATGGAGGATTTGAACATACTAACATTACATAGGAAGTCAATTATTTTTTGGTCATCATCAAAGACTTGGAAGTGGTTGATGTTATCTATAATAGATTGGCATGAGATTATCTCCATATTGAATTCCTATAAGTTCAAGGCTTCTAGAGGTTACAAATTTTATATCACAAATGTTAGATCATATATTAAATAGTTCTTTTCCTTGGGCAAGGAACCAATATTGAATGAGTCAAGGTATTCAATTAAGTCCCAAGATCTAAATTTATACTTTCTTAAAAAATAAAGTTTTCACTAATATATACTTCTAATTTGCTTAACCACTAACTTAGAATCACCATAAACTATCATTTCTTTAGCCTTGTGTTTAGTTGCAAATTGATGTCCTAAGATAAGATCTTCATACTCTACGAAGATGTTAATTCAAGAAAATTAAAATTTATAAGAATCCAAATATTATTTCCCTTAAAATTTTTTGGAATAATTCTAATGCATAAGCCTTGTTTAGCTCATGCACCATCGAAGTACAATGTCTAAGGGAATTTATTTTATTGCTTCACACCATCACCTAAAAAAAATTAGTGATCTCTAAAGTATAAACACCCAAATTAAAGGAGTAGTAGTTTACCTTTTCATTATTGTCATTATATTATGTAATCATATAATTCATCTTGGGTACACAATCGATCCTGATCTGATTTAGGATCCCTCACCAATGGAACAACATATGAGAATAATCCATGGAAATGTATCCATTCAAAGATTTAGTCTAGTCATGACTAAGTAATAACCCATAAGCTTTAGGTATATCAATGACCTAAATGTTGATGAACTATTATATATGAGGCTCTTGAGATAACTACATGTGGATGTTTAAAAATTCTCCTATTACCTTTACTCTTGAATTATCTATCTACACTACCACCTTCTTAGATTTAACAAGGTTTAACCCTAACTTTATGCATATTCCTAGGGGAATAATACTATTTGAAAAACCATAATCAAGTAAGCAGTTATGGAGATTTTTACCAAAAATTCTAATGATTAATAGGAATGGTAGAACCTCATCCTTGCTCTTGTACATCACTACATTGGCATGAGCTTATTTAGCTTTTATGGATCTATGATTTTTGATTAAAGATTTCAATAGAAAATAACGGTGTTTGGTGATTTATGTGAGCTTGTGCAATGGTATATTCACCTTAATTTTATTCATGTCTTCCACTATGTTGTACCCACCTTTTAATGTTGTACAAGGAACTTTTGTTGTTGGATGACTCTCCTTACCTTTAGGGTGTGGAGGATTATTACTAGTTCTACTATTAGGGGGTATATATAGTTTATTAGGTGGAGTGGAGGTTTTTAATGGTGGGTTCTAGCCTTTACTTCTCAAGGTGTAGTTGTTTTGTTAGAACTACCTAAAATAATGTACCTCTTTGACATTATATTTAGGTTAATTCTCATCTTGGTTGAGAAAGTCATAAGTCTAAACCATGAGGGTTGATTTAGGAACTCTAAGGGCATTATTGGAGATATTATATCCTTTACCATTGTTTTATGATTGGAATTCATGTATAGTCTCTCCATTTGGATCTAGATAGCTTTAAATTTATGGTAGAACTCAACACAATCGATCTCTCCATGTTTAATGGTACTGTGCACATACAACCAATTAGGTAAGATCATCTCATAGATGTTGATTTTAGTCAATTTACTCAAAGGAGACTCACTATTATTTTTATAATTATTTAAATGTCTATTGTATCTTTGGAAATTATTATTTTTGTTGGAGATATCAATGATGTTACCCATCTATTTCTTGAGGTCCAAGAAATCACTAGTGAGATTTTAGATAGTTCTTTGGATTGAGTCTATCTATCCCTTTAGAGGTTATATGATCTTAATCTGAGTGGTAGCTTGTACATTTGTGTTGTTTACAAGCACCATGGCTTCATTATTCTAGTGGTGTACCTCAACACACACTTGGTTGAAGAATCTAAGCTGCTAGTTAGGTGCAACATGACTCAAAGGAAATTAGTTGAGCATTTGTAGTTGGTTTAATGCGGATTAGTTTTGATTAATTTTGGGGATGACATTTAGAGTAGGCACAATTGGATAAAATTTGGTAATAACAAAGGTAGGATGCCCTTCTAGGTGCATTTGTTCATCATTGTGTATAGCCTCAACATAGGCTAAAGGTAACATGTCAATACCCATGACCCTCCTTATAAAAATGGTTATCATTGGATCTAAATCATTCTTATATATTTTTAATGATAACTCATCTACAACATTATATGGTGGGGATGTTAGGGTGTACATCTTCTGGAACATAGTATTGAATGTTTTGATCAGCTCTTTTGGGTCCCTTTTGAGGGTGGTAAATTGTTGGTATATAATTATTAGACTAACCACCCTTCCAAATTGGGCAATAAAGGTTTTGTTGAACTAACCCCATCCTATGATGGAATTTTTGGGCAAGTCAAGGAACAAATCATAGACTGCATCCATAAAGTTAAAGGGAACAAGATTACATGACACATCCTCATGAATTATATTGAGTAACCTTAAATATGCCTTAAATGACTTCACATATCCTTTGATAATCACTCTCCTAGTCAGGGAAAAGATGGGCATATACTTCTCTAGATTTCATGGCAAATAATGTACCAATTGAGGGACATTAATTGGTGAACTACCTAACTATGCCATGGCTAGTAGGAGAGGATAAATATTATGGTTAGATGGGGAATTCATATTAGTCCTAGACTTTATCCTTCTACCTTGTTCTACTCTTTATTTCATATGGCTTTCTAGAGATGCTAAAGGGATTTTAGGCTTAGATTAAGATCTGGTTCTAATCCTAAGAAAATCTAGGATGTAGAATGGGTATTAAGAGCCAAGAAAATACAAATATATCCTCTACCAGTGCTAAATATTACAAGCATAAATCAATATTTACCAAAATTTTTAAGAACAAGTAGTTTTACCTTGATCTTTGAAGGTCTAAGTCATGAAACCTCAAATTCTCAAAATGTACACAAATACTCATGAAATTTATACATAAACCTATGAATATCAATTAAAATAAATATTTTAGAAGATTTGTATGCCTTATTTAATGGTTTGAGACTTTTATCTAGATATAGTACAAATTAATGCAAAGATTTGCTTAAATCTAAAAAAACTAGAATAGTTAGGATATGAAATGCCTAGATAAAGCCTTAGAGATTAATCTCTACACAAATTTCCAAATTCCTTAACAAATTTAATCAATAATTAATATAAATTATCAAAATAACCTTTAATATGTGTAGATAGTTGGATATTTCACCTATATTTGCAAAAATTTGAATAAATATCTAGATTATTCTACCAAGTTTGCATAAATGAACACTATCTTTGATAAAATCTTTCAAAGATGCAAATATCCATAAAAAGAATGAAAATATTCATGGATAATATTCATATTATTAGTCTTATTTAATGATACTTATGTAATTCAAAATAATTATGTACACATATAATGAACTACTCTAAAATTAAAAAAAAGATGTGTGAGAATAGTTTCATAAGCACCTCCTTTTAGTGCCCATTTTCCCTCATTGTTGATGCACTTTTAGTGATCCTTGTGTCACTAGGGAACAAAAGGGAAAGTGATAAACTCAATTTAAAGTCTTTGATTTACATAGGAATTTATTTATTTATATAACTATTGCTTAGAATAGCATGAAAGGTAGAGATGTGATCACCACTTTAAAGTCTACAAGTAAACCCTACTATAGGGATAATAAATGTTATGCAATGACATAGTTTCCAACTAATATTTGTCAATTTTTCTTATTTTTTCATATTAATACACAAAATTTAAATTATAAATTGATATATATATAGCATGATCTAAGCTAATTTGGATGATAGGTAGATCCCAGAGAGGGTAGGGTAAGGCAGAAAAGAGATTGTGCTCAAGATGTATAAAACTACCAATTCTACTAACACATAAGGAAAATACATGAAACTAACATATATTATCCCTATTTTAATTTTTAAATATAAATAAATGTATTTAAATATTCAATTGATGAGGATTCATGTATATAGTATCATACTTTACATAAAAGTAACTCACTTATAGTAAATTGCATATCACATCTAGATGTAAATGAGAGAAATTAGAAAAAATATACAATTAAATTAGTTAGTTTAGTGTTAAGATAAAACTAATATATGCATGCATAAAATTTAATTTCTAGACTAATTTGTAGAAAGTAAATAATCAGACATCAAAGCTTGAGGAACAACAATAAAAATAAATAATTAAGCATTACAGATAATCCTGTGAATTCTTTGGCTCTCCTGTATGAATTATTGAAAATGACTATTTATAATTTATAAAATGAGGATATCCCCCTATTTATAGGCCCAAATTCCTAAGATGAGTTTAATTGGGCCCACAAGTGGAACCTAGATATAACCAAGTGTCTTAAACCACTACATTGCAACATAATATTCTACATTCGAAATTACAAAAAGACTAAAAAATATTCCTAAGGGGATAGAGGTTATTGTTGGATAACTTATTATTGTTGTTTCTTATTTTTATATTACTCCTTAGTCCACACTTATACAAAATCCTATTAATCCTTTTCTATCTGATCAAAATCTAGGATCATGAGCCTAAATAAATCAGCTATGTCCTAGATCAGCGTATTGTGATTTATGACTATGGTCATGAGGGACTCTTCTATCACCTCTACCTTATATATCATATGATTAGAAAATTAAATAATGTTAACCACTTATACTACTATATTTACACTAACCACATCCTACTATAAATATGTGATGATGGATTTCATTTGTGCCCTAAACTCTTGCTCTTCCATGAATTATGTATCAAGATTGGTTACTCTGGTAATCATGGTATCCTTTATCAAGTGGGATATCTCAAACTCAATTTTATCAAAGGATTTGTTTTCATCTTTGTATTTATCAAACCATGTCCTCAAAATCTTTATCCTATTCATGTGGATGGTCTATGTAGGTATTATGTCCTTAAGAGGTAAAACTTTGAGATTAGGGAGTTTTTTACTTCTTACCACTCTTGCCAAGTTTTCCAAATTCGTGTTATAATGGAAAAGATTTTGGTTAAGATTTGTGATCACCTTGTATTGATATATCCCCTCTCCTTTTATATTCTTCAAAACCTTTTATATGTTGAAAACATTCATTATAGAATTGATTATTAAAATCAAGGTGTTATATGGTGCTATAGGTAACGTTATCTATTTCAACCTTTACAATTCCTATTGCATTCCCTTCATTATAGTAATGGTAAATTTTGCCTATGATTATACTATAGACATTAGGTCATTAACATACACTTAAACTTCTTTAGGGCCTACTTTTATTTTCTTGGTTAGAGTGAAGAGTGGTTATTCATTCTAACATGTCATATTTAATCTAGGTTGTGGTTGTTCCATTTGTCTCTGAATTACCCTCTTCATAGTGATAGTGGTGGGTTAAACCTCATTAAAATTTGGGTTGGAACTTGATTTTAATGAGGCCTCCCATATCTTATTGTTCGAATCATGATTCACACCCAATTTGGGATCATTAGATAAATGGGAGGTGGTTGCAGTGGGAGTGTTTAGGTAGAAGAATAATCTAGGGCTATTGTTGGAATATATACATATATATATATATATATATATATATATATATATATATATATATATATATATATATATATATATATATATATATATATATATATATTGGCTGGGTATAATTAACAAATAGATTGAATAAGGACTTATATGATCCCATATCTAGGATAAATGAGGGAAATATAGAGGGACCAATCATTTTCAATATTATATTAGGTCAAATTGGTTGCTACTAGGTTAACGATTTGGGTATGGGCCTTAATGGCTTAGTGGGTACAAGGGAGCCAAGGGTGAGTGATGTACTTTTAATGGTTGTCTAGGATGGAGGTGTAATGGTTGAATTATCATGGGAGATGAATGGTAGAATCATACCTCCAAAGGAAGTAGTGATTGGGGATGTGAACATGGGGGTGGCATGGGAAGTAGAAATAAGGGCATTTGTGAATGTACTAACAGTGGAAAATGAAGGAAAAGGTGTTGTACTTACTGAGGTGTTATATATACTTTCTCGACCATCATCCCTACAAATTCCTATATTCCTTCTAATGAGATATTATTTCCTTATGGGGATCCTTCCTTTAGGTAAATAATATTTGAAATCAATTTGTTAGAGCTCTATGTGGTAACTTCCTTAGCATGTATAGACATAATTATGGGGATTTGAGAAGGACCAAGCTGGCTGCTTGACTTTTAATCCCTAAATATTAGAGGTATGTTTTACCCACTTGGAGTATCTTGAAGTGGGAGCTTGTAGGGTCTATTTTTTATAATAGGGGTGTCATCCTCCTCTTTTTCTTCCTCTTTCTCCTCATAGTCCACATTAAGCATGATCCCATGAGTTGGTGGGAGTTGAAGCCTTGCTATGTCTTTTTCCCTTCTCTCTCAATCAAGCCTCATCTTAAGTTTTGTGTTATTCTTTGTTGCATTCCTTAGGACCACCTCATCATTAATTGCATCTAATTATATCCAATAATGTATCTCATCTTCATACCTATACTCTATAGACACATCTCTTTTAAATTTGGTGAGGTTATTGGTAATGACCTAGTTTGGATCCCACATTTTGATATCATCCTTGGGTAATAGGTAGGAATCCCTATGCCATGATGCCATTATCACATCTTGTCACTATTTTACCTTGGCTTTCCCTAGCTAGTAAGGAGCCTTATGTGGGGGTGTCTTCTTTTTCCTCTTATAGAGGCCATCAATTCCATGTAGCATTTGGTAAGCTATTTATTCTTTTTCTAGCTTCAATGACACATAAATTAGTATCATAAAGGGAGATATAATTACCCCTTATATTTGTATGACTATATAATTGGGGTAAAGCTAGAAGATAAAAATTTCTCTCAATGCATAGCTAATATTAGATGGTACCCTATGCATTTCACATTTGGTGATTGACTTGTAGATATGGAGATAAAAATCCTCTACAATTATTTTTATATCATGCCTAAACAATGGATATGCATTTTAGAATGTGTTTATGGCACTATTTCATATAGTTTAAGAGTCCATGTGTTCAACCTTAATTATGTAGATACACAAATAAAATCTAATAGGTAGTTCATCATATAAAATGGAACCCTATTCTATCAAGTATCATGCATGGATTAAATCAAGTTCCTACTAATAATATCACAAAGTGAGGGGATTTTTTGATCTTTCAAAATTATTTACAATAATGGGATAGCCATTATATCTATGTATCCAATGTAAGCATTACAAAATACTCAATTTAGCAGAGTAAGGCTAATCTTAACTCCTTGTCTAAAATGGGAAATGTGTATATTCCTTGGTCATCCATGAAGACTCTAATTTATTTTGGTGTCCATGAATCCAAGATTGCCTCCAGTTTATATGCCTCATACCAATTATCAATGATGTTTTAGTTATCGTCTAGTTTGGGTAGGGGTAGGTCATAATATTTTTAAAAACTTAGCCCTAGAATGAAAGCAATGGTAAGTCATATGTTCAAGGATTTGAGTAAACCATACTCACATTCTAAAATCTCAAAGATGTTATATACTAGGTCATTTCATGGCATGACCTTGGGTTTTGTTATGGCTTTATAGAGACTAGTAGTTTAGAGTGTGAGGATGTCTTAAGTAAGCTGAATGACATGTATCATGGTCTCAAAATCCTTGATATCCCTAGCTCCTTCAACATTATAGTAAACACTATTTTAGTGCATCTCCCCTGAGTTGATGGCCTTGATGATGAAATCTATATCCTAGAACATGACTAAATTACCATATTGAAATAATAAATCATCAATTCCATATGCAATGCCTTTACCCAAAGTGGAGGGTCCTAATCATGTCATTTATATATTATTATTAGATATCAATTGACATCCTCTTGTATTTATCTATAACTCTAGAGTTTTAATAATGACATTTATGGTGAAATTCATGAAGAGCTTTAGCTTTATTGAACTTTGAGAACTTAGCTTGTAGAGAGAGATAAAATGCTTGGAGCTTCAAATATAGGTCAAATTGATAATGATCAAGTTGAGAGGCATTTTGAAGATTGCCTTGATTAATTCAAGGTTAGATAGTGATTTTGGTTTGTGACACATTAAAGATGAGCTCATCACCTTTGCATTCAAAATTTAGTGTTGATTTACCTTTGATTCATTATCAATTTTATCTTTAAGACTAAATATATCCACCTTTTGACATGTGGCATGCTACATTAGATCCAACAAAGCATTTAAAAATCTTGCAGATGACTAAGCTACTTAACTAGCTTAAACTACTACACATGGCATTTTATAATTAATCTTGGTGCTCTAGATGTGGCTCTATGTGATGATTTATTAATTTTATGTTATGTGGCATCTTTTGATTTTTAGTAAGCTTTTGGGTGGGTCCCTTTGATTTATTTTGTTGTGAAAGTTCCACTTATCACATTGGTAAGTAATCAAGATCTTAGTTGGTTAGGTGTCACCTCCTTATTAGTCTCAAAAATTGTTAGAAATTATTTGTTAAACATGTAGCTCAAGAGGAGTCACAAGTCACTCTTAGAGGAAATCTATTGATCTTGTATGTATCCTTATAGGTATGAAACTTGGAATGATCTTACAAGTTTAGTGGGGAGATGCATAATTTTCATGGATCTTCAAAGGTGATTGAGTGGTTCTTTAGATAGGATCAAGGAGAATATGATAAGTGTCATCATCATGTGGGTCCAAGGGGACATGCATTATTCTCATGATCTCCACTTTTCCCTTCTACCACTTATTGCTCTTAGAGGAGCATTAAACAAATATATACCATCGAGCCTTGATTGAATATGTTTATTCAGTGGTCCCTCATGAGCTTTGGATCAGATGAAATATGGTGTTGACATGTATCAATCTTGAATGAACATTTGGGGACACACGTTACTTTGAAATGTTGATTAGATTTGGATGGTTGAACTTGGGACACAAGGCATCATATTTTAGGGTTCTTTGTTATAGTGAGATGAGTGGTGGCTTGGATTTATTATGTTTTCTTAGATGGGCTATGATCTTGACATGTAGCCTATGGATTTGAATTCCAATGGTTAACTCCTTGATGAGAACTTGGAATGGTGTCACATGGTTCATGGGTTTCATATATTCATTCCGAGTGTCATGTACAGAATGATAAATCATTAAGGTATTGTGAAGGCTGATGAGGTGGAGATATATTTTCTTTAGGTTATAGGCTTAAATTTGACATCCCATGGGGCATAAAAAACTACTAGTTTAACTTTGATGTCATGTGAGGTCACACGAGAAGTTGAGTTAGACTTCAAAAATGTCATATGCCTATCATAAGAAAAATGAATATAATTTAAATAAAAACTATGAAAGTAAATTCTTTAAATATAATGTAAGGTTAGTCTAGTAGGATATGGTGAAGTCTATTGCATTTGTGCCCATTTGAAGACCAGGTGGAATACATTGATGAATGCTTATCTACACATCTTGAATCAATTTATGGTTAATTATAAATTGATACTTGGAGAAAACTTGAATCAACTTGCAATAATTTAGATATTTCTAAATGCTAGTTTGTATTTTAAAATTAATGTATAACTAAGAATTTCTAATAAGTGTCAAATCCATTACTATGTGGATAAATGACCCAACAATTTTAGCTTTTAGGCATTTTGAATAATCAAAATAGGAGGGTCCCCATTCTAGGAATAAGGGTAGTTGAGCATCAACACCTAAGATATTCACTTCCATCTTCAACATCAATAAAATTCCCCACTCCCCTTTTACTATGCATATCCTTAAGACCCTGGTTCCTCTATTTTCCTTGATTGAGCCCTGTAGGCTTCGATGAATTTCAAAGTCTTTTCTTGATGTTATCTTTATATTTTTGATTCTTTACATCATCTTTATTAATAATATTTTCTAAAGGTTTATCATTATTATTTTTAGTAACCCTAATTGCACTCCCATGGTACTTTATTAACACTTTTTCTTAAAAATGTATGTCAAAAATCCCCTCATATGTCTTTTTATTCTAGCTTTATGATATATCAAGATTTTTTATTCATGCCCTAAAAATATTTGAATATGAGGTAAATCACTCCCTAGTGTCTAGGTGTATAGTAGTTTTAATGTTTATAATTCATTATCGATGCCTCCATAGGTTTTAGGATAAAAAATGAGACTAAAGGGCACACCATATTTTAAATAATTCAACATTATAAATATGGACCATCTAAATACATTATACCTACCTTCCAAGGTGATTTATTACATTACATGAAAATAAACCTATACAAATGGCTTGAGAAAGGATTACCAATAAAAACTATTGTGTAGCTTCTCTAGTAGCTCTCTGATGCAGATGCAATTAATTGACAAAGCACTCTTATTCCTTGGTGTCACTATTAAACTTTTTGAAAATGTTTCTTGAGGTTTCTTTGCTCCTTTATGACTCAATCAATCATTGATGTTTTAGTAGTATTTATAACCTTCATCACACTCATTTTAGTCATTATAGACTCCACGTCCTATTTAGATCAGCATAACCCCATTTTTGAAAAATAGGGACCCTTGTGTTAAATTATGTAAATTCATACCCTAAATTTGAAAATTCATTTGATTAGAGTGTCATTAAAATGTTTTCACATATTATTTATTTGAGGATCATCCACACCTAGTTTGGTTGGCACATTCATTCGTGATTCTTATTCAATCATGCCTAAAGTTGCTAATATTTGATCTTTATGTTTTAGCTCACAACTCCAAAGGAATCCATTTAGAATGACCAATATTAGGGTTTTATGATTTGATGATGATTTCATATTTTACTAACCTTTGGTATGTTAAAAGTCAAATTAAATCCATGTTTAATATTCTTTAAACCCTTGCTCTAATTACCCTAGCTCATGCCCTTTGATTTAAATTAAAATTTAATGGGAAAATTTTCATGGGAACAATTATCATGCCATGGACTTAGTTTAATTTTTTTCCTAAGTCTTAGTCATATTTTTTAATCAGACCAAACTTTAGGCTAAAAATGTTATGATTTGTCTCTTTTATATCTCAAGCCCCCCTTGTTCCATTTTATATTAGCATGGTCTAAATTTTATGGTTTACAAGGTCATTTTATTGTGTTTTAATATTAGTCTAAACATTAGCCTCAAATTTTTATTCATAGTTATCAATACAAATAAAACCTTGGTCTAAAACCTTAGTATAAATTCTATGTATCATCAAGCCTAACTTAAACATTGTGTTTGTCTACAAGATCAATGACATGAATTTACTTGGGCAAGGTTAATCTAACATAATGAGATATAAATGGAAGCTAAATATAGGGAACCAATCTCACTCAATCTTATGGATCATGATCTATGACATGTGTTTGATCAAATGAACATGATCCAACGACGTGAGATCAAACATGGAAACTAATCATAGGGACCCTTTCATTATGACATAAAATTAGACTAAAGTTTTACCCTAAATTTATAATTGTATTTATCAATACAATGAAAACTTTAGGTTAAGACTTTATGCTATGTCTTCCATTATTCATAGGGTCCTCTTTTTTATTATGTTTCTATCTTGGGATAAAAACTTTATGCCAAGTCTTTTATAAATTACAAGGTCCCATTTTATTATGTTTTAAATTTTAGACTAAACTATAGATTAAAATTCAGACTAAAGTTTATTCATGTTTATTAACACAAATTAAAACTTTAGTAAAAAGAAGTTAGTCTAAGTTTTAAATATTCTCAGGCCTAACTTTCATGCTTATTTATAGGATCAATGATCCATGTTGGCTCAGATGATATCGATCCAATGCAGAATAATGATCATTGGTAATTGAAATTGAAAAAATGATGAAAATTTTCATGAGTTCATCAATAGGATATTAAGCAGCAAATGCTGGTGCATCCCTCAGATCATGATCCAATAGAGCACATTTTCCTAAATATAAATGATCCAATAGTGTGAAGTGGACATTGACCTTTCAAAAAAAATATAGATAGATTAAATATCACCATATGGTGAAAGTACATTAACCTAGAAGATATAATAGAATACATAGTGAAAAATCCCTAAAGAGCTACCAAGTGGCACCCACATGAAGCAGAGCGATCTGAAAAGTGACAAGTGGGAAACTTGGTAAGGAGTCTCAATAATTTAATTTAAAAATGATGGTCATATATCCATCAAATACATTCACAAAAATTTTAAATGGTGTGTTTTAAGACATTAAAATTAATTGCAACAAATATTCTTGAGGAGGTACCTAAAAATTCATTGTCATGTAGATGTCAAAGGCATTCCCATAGACATCAAATGATATGTGTGTAGACATTAATTTTAAGATATTCAATATGGAAATTTCAGTAGGACTTGGACCAAATACATTCAATCTTATGGATCAATATCAATGAACCACATTGATTCATGCATATCAATAAAATAGTATGAGATCAAGGTGAAATATTCAAAACATAATGATTACTTCTTAAATATTAATAAGAAAATTACCAATAAAAAACCATAGGAATGCCATTGCAATGCCAAATATGCCAAAAATGACAAATATAAAGATCTTATGGGTTCAAAAAGGCAAAGGTATAAATGTGAAGATGCAAATAAAATCTAAGTCATGAAGTTCATACAAGCTCGATAAGCTACCACCATTAAGCCTCTGAGAGGACTTTAAAAAAATCCATAAAATGCATAAAAAACCTAATTCAACCCTATATTAATCACACTCGAGCCAAAAAAATTGGATTATCATCTAACCAAGATTAATTTAATGCATAACTAAAGAGCATCCCACTAGTGAGTGATTTGATCTAATTTAAACCATTACAGCTTGAAAACGCACCTCTAGGGAAGATGTTTAGATTTATTTGACTTCAAATGTAGAGTGAAGAATTTTCAAAGATACACATATCAAAACCACTATTTTGAACATCAAAGACATTCATTGGTCTAATCTATTCTTGATAGTTGAGGACTAATCCATCATAATAAAAGAGGATGAGAAGATCATGTATGTAAGAAGGAGATACTATGATGTCATGGAAATTAAGATGATAGGTCTCCATTTTAATACAAAAAAACTTGAGGTACTGCATTACTCATAAATTCATTCTCCTATTTTTATAGATGTGAAAATTAATCAGGGCATGATAGTTCATGAACGTAGGTTTATGAAAATTTCCTATATTTCTCCTATAGCATTTAAGAACTATAAAATTTTCTAACCCCCAAGTAGATGTAACCTCAATCAATAAATTGGCTTGTTATTATTTCATCTAGTCAAAGAGTGGATAATTATCATGTTATTATGTTTGGAGCCTATTTATAATAGGCCTACATCTAGGATAACATAGTTGAGTTAGATATAAAGACTTGTAAATTTAAAATAAAAAATTTAAATCATAGATATTGTTATCCTTTCATCCCTAAATTATTAGCTGTCATCACATATAGATGGATAATTTGACCATCTATTCTTTGTCATCCTTGATATCTATGTCTATTACCTCATGATTCTCTTCTTCGATTCTTGGCTATAGACATATTATTATTCTACGAACCCTTTATTTTATTATGTTCCTCAGAACCTAGTGCTATTTATATATTTTATGTGTATTATAATAGCATGAAACTCTCTTTATATCCCTTGCATGGTCCTTCACAATCATTTTGCACACATTATCTAATTTGTCTAGTATTTCATGAAATATTTAAATTCACTCATCTAATTATTTATATCCACATTATTATCAGCTTGGTCCCTCTTATGTGACTATCCCAACTCTTATATTTTTCTCTTTAATGTCTTAACTTCTTCCTTTTCACTTGTGCACTCCTTCAAAACTTTCAATATTCAAGTTTGCTTGGGACTATCCTACATCAACTTACTTTATTATGATTAAATTAGTGCCTTAGGGTTATTTATGTGAATATTAAATTATTAAATAAATTTTAGTGAGAAGGTTATGAAACACATCTTGATGACATTTGATCATCAACCCCAATGCCGTTTTTTCTTCCTTTGACCAATTACATTGTCAAAATATTTTTGGTGCTTAACATATTATTCAAATAAGTTTTTCACATTAAAATATAGATTTCTCGCTTATGAATTATATATTTTGTCACTTAATATATCAATATTATCCAAGTGTTAATGGCATCTTGCTTTGCCAAGTGAGGTATAACCTAGCTATAAATTGGCCTTCTTATCCTTTAATTTTCATGCTCTTAAGATTTTATTTTTTTATGTTTGTCTCTAAAGTTGTGAATTATTGTTTTAAATATTGTTTCATCTATGTAACCCATGATTTATATCCTCCATAATTCACTTTAGGATAATTATCAGTAAGTTGTTCCTCTAATGTACTCAATTTAACTGGATTAGTGATTCTTTGTAGGATACCAACATATTATAGTATTTTAATAGTCTTGCTCATTAGTATTTATTTAAAATTTTCTATACTATCTAAAAATCCTTATATTGAATATACATTTTTAAACTTTAAGTTTCCTTATCCTCATTAAAGAATAATTGAGGGTGAATATTCAACATTTTAGGTAAAGTTAAAGATTGTGAAGTTGTATAGTCTAGATGTGCCCTTCATTAGTATAAATTACATTAGTCATAAATATAGTATGGATTAATCAATATATTTATGTTTTTAAGTCCTAATTAATGGTATAATATACTTATGATTTTATTTAGTATTTATTTTAAATTTTTATTCATTATGTTGTGTTTATATAAATTTAATTTCATTATGTTGTGTTTTTATACCCTTTAGAATTGGATTTTAAATTTCACTCTCTTCCTTCCCATATTATATTTATCATTTTATAATTAATATTATACAATACTATAATTTTCCTTTTTCAAATAGTTTTCCATATTCACCACATTTAGTTCCTCAATGGAGATAGGTTTAACATTTTCTTATTTATGATAAGAATAATCAATGTCCTCCACATATGGTGGTGTTTATAGATTAGTTTTATGAGGTGTATAATTATTTTAATTATTAATTTTTGTTCTCAACACTATTAAATTAAAAATTATTATTGGATATTCTAAGGAGGGATTAATTTGATCAAGTATTTCATCATTCCCACCACCTACTTCACTAGTATATCCCCTTAAAGATATAATTTAAAGTTTTTTATGTGTTGAGGGAATTAACATAATGTTTTTTTAACTTTTAAATTGAAATTATATGTCAATCAATATATCTAAAAATTACTAATTGTCAATCTAGTAGTGTTGTAAGTGTGATTATAACTTCAAATTAGAATACATAAACTTGTTGGTTTTAATTTTTGAATAGATACACTAAAAATAAAATTCAAAAATATGAAAAAAATGTTTTATAATACAATAATCCTTTCTTAGTAAGTAAGCAAATCAAGCAACCTAGTCAAGCTAGGCACCCCAAATCACTAGGAAATAATAAATTATTTAAATACACTTTAATTTAATTAATTGAAAAAATTGTTTAAAACATCTTCTATATGAATGGATAGATGTTTTAAATTATTTTGAACTACATTCTAAATGACACTTTAGCTATTTTTTTTTAAGTTCCTAGAAAGTATCAAAAATTTACCAAACAACTAATATAGGGCATAAATGAATAAAACAACCTTCATAAATTAATTAAAAAAGATAAATAAATTAAAGATAAAATTAATAATAAATTTATTTTTAGGAATCATACTAAACATTCCCTCATTTGATGTAAAGAGAAAAAATGCCTATCATCTCCTTAAGTCTTCCATGAATATGATTATGCAAGACCTTGGTGATGATATCAAAAAATTAAACTTCAATCCATAGATACTCAATGAAATAGAAATTATAATTAAAAAATATTTGTAAAAATTATTTTTTAGTTCAATATGCTTGGTTATAACATGGAAAACTAGATTCTTGGATAATTGCATTCCCCATTGTTATCACAAAAAATCTATGTCAGCTCAATTTGAACTTGTCGAAAATAAGATAAGAGTGTTTTAAACCATAATAATTTCATGAAATATCATGTAATGTTTGTATATTAATATTTATTATAGGATAATTAAATTCTATATTGTTTATTTGAAGACCTTAAAACCAACCCACTCAATGTGAAGCAATAATCTGAAGTTGAATTCTTACCATCAATATATCCTCCCAAATCTAAATTTGTGTATTTAACTAGACATAATGAAACTTTTAGTATAAAATTATACCATGATTATAAATACGTATTATATATATGAATATTATTTTCACTCATTTCAAATGTTTGAGTAATAATTTACCCATAAATCTACTAGTGAAACCCTATAATTGATATTGGGTCTTGTCATAGTGAGATACATCAAACATCCCACAATTATTTTAAAAGTATTTTAATTAGAATAAATAATTCCATAATATATCATTATATGTTCTCCACTTACAATTGGAATTTCCACAAGAATATAATTTTGAAGATTATACTTTTTTAACATGTCTTGGGCATAATTGGCTTGACAAATGAATAATTTATCTTTATTTTAATGGAATTCCACATAAATAAATTAATTCATAAGTATAATATTAGTCATATAAATTTATTATTTCATATCTTCCTTAAATATATTCAACAGCTCCATAGAGATACTTATCAAAAATTACTCATCTATATAAAGATAAGCATATAAAACATTAGAACCCAATGTTTGTGTGTAAAGATTTGGTTTAATTTGACTTATTACAAAGCCTTTATCCAATAACCAGATATAAATTATTTATTAACAAGATATTGTATATTTATTCACCCTATAAGTTTCATTATTCAACTTATATACCCAGAAATATTTACCCTTTACCTCAAAATTTTATGGTTCCCCCATATATACTTCTTATTCAATCAATCCATTTAAGAATGAAATTTTGACATTATTTTGATTATTTTACATCATATATGATCATATACATATATAATTATAATTATAGTATCTTGGCATGCCACCAATGTATAATTTTACTCATAGTCAACCATATATGTTTGTGCAGAACTTTTTACAACTAGTCTAGCCTTTAGATGATCAATTGTACCATCACTCTTGACTTTGATATTATATAACCACTTGGTTAAAATTAAATATTTATTTTATGGAGTATAAATAAGAGTTCATGTATCATTCCTATTAAATTAATCCATTTAAATTTTTGTAACATCAACCTAATCTTTCCTTTGACTAGATTTTGCATAATTTCTAGGTTCACTAGCCTTGAATTGCAATGCAAACATAGAATTTTCATCATAAACAACATAAATAAAATAAAATACCTGATGTTGAATTTTTTTAATCATTATATCATATTTTTTATCTAATTTTTTTTTCAATAGATATGGATTCAAAATAAATCTTGTTCTTGCTTAGAATTGATGAAGATGGGTGATTACTCTCTTGTGAAGAGCTAGTATAGCTTCCTATTGAAATATAAACATGTGTAGGAATTTTTAAGCCCTTAAAATCAAATTCATGAGGTTAACCCACTTAAACTATTACACACACACACACGCGCATGCACACACACACACACACACACACACACACACACACACACACACACACACACACACACACACACACACACACACACACACACACACACACACACACACACACACACACACACACACACACACACACACACACACACACACACACACACACACACACACACACACCATATCACATAAAAAATAAAAGAATAAAAATAAGAATCAAGGGAGTTAAAAAAACATAAATTAAAATATAAAATTTTTATGCTTTGATTGGATCAACACATCCTATGAAATTGTAATAATTCTATTAATATACATATTTAGATATTTTTTTAAAAATTACCTTTATTTTTGATAATTTAATGTTGTCCTTTCCTTAAACTTGGATGGACTTTCCTTTTCCAAATTTCACTTGGCTTTTTAATTAATCATCTAACTTGTTAAAACTATCTAATTTATGACTTATCTTATGATTTAAAAAACCTAAATCAACAAACAAAACATTAATTATATACTATACTCTCAAATTACATGTGAAAAAATATTCTAAGTGTTCTTTAACCTCATTTTTTAATCTTTAAAATTATTCTTTTCACTCTCTTGATTAGCTTGATTCTTAGTTTCTAGTATCCTATAATATTATATAAAGTGTTATATTTTTTTTTAATAATGACAAGTAATGTTTATTTTTATTTTACCTATGTAGTTAGCTTTACCTTTGCCCTTTTAATTTAAGTTCTTTTTAACTCTCTTGATTCTGAGTTTTATTTTTTATTTTGTATTTAAAGTTATTTCATTAGTTTCAAGTGTGTGTTCTTCATCTCTTGTATATAGTCTCATATTATCCTAATGGGATAAAAGATAACACACTAATTCATCAACACTTATAGTGCTTATGGATTTACACCAATAAAGAGTGATGAAAACATGAAAATATTTTTGAGGTAAAGATATCAAAATTTTCCTTACTATGACCCTATCTTATATTTTTTCTCCATAAACCCCCACTCTATGGACTATGGTATTTATCCTTATGTAATATCCTTCAACTCCTCCATTATCAAACATTCTCAAATTTTAAAAATTAGTTTTATGAGTTTGGAGTTTTAATTATATTAATTTAATATATTACTGATATTAACTTTCCATGGTATTCCATGCCTCATGTGAATTTTTTTATCTAACAAATCTTATATATATTATTGGGTCTACGACGCTCTGAATATATAAAAAAGACTTGTGCATCCACGTTTTATTCATTTTTGTTGTTCTTTTTTGATCTTGAGTCAAATTATTTTAATATATAGTAACCATGGAGTACAATATTAAAACCTCCTTTGCATACACTAATTGTCTTTAATTGATCCCTCCAATATTGAAAGTTGTTACCTTTGAAGATGGGAACATACACGGAATCATAATTCATTGAAGCCATTTTTTCTCATGATAACGGAATGAAAACCTTATAAATATTTATTTAATTAGGATTTAATACCAAATTATTATTTTTATTTATGTATGGATTTAAAATATTCTTTTATTTAGTCTAAAATTTAAACTACTTATCAACTAATTCGTTCAATAATGATTACTTGTTAATCTAGTAGTGTTGTAATGTGATTGCTGACAAAAATTGCATTAAATAACTTCAAATTAGAATAAATAAGATTGTTTATTTTAATTTTTTAATACCCAAAATAAAAATAATAAGTAAAAAAATGCTAAAAAAATTTCCAATAGGAACTATTTCACCACACTTGTGTATAATTCTTTATAATAAAGCTAAAATAACCTTATTGAAAGATAACTTGAATTCCAAGTTATATATATATAAAGTTAGAAATAAATAAATAAAATTAATTAAAAACTAAGTAAAATATAAATATATTAAAATATAATTTAAATAATAATAAAGAAAACATGGTTTACTTATTTACAATATAACGTCAATATGTAAGAAGACTTTCTTAGCAAGTAAGCAACTCATGCAACGTAGTCAAGATAGGTGCCCCAAATCCATAAAAAAATATTAAATATATTAAATATATTTTAATTGTAGTTAAATAACTCTAAAACGTGTTCCATACCTTTTAATTATTAATGGATAAGTGTTAATTTCAATAAGTACACATCCAATGAATTGCACTCAAACTGGCACTTGTTGCTATTTTTTAGGAAGTTCCAAAAAAGTGTCTGAAATTAACAAAACTAATAATATAGGAAATAAATAAATAATCTTCACTAAATAATAAAACACAAAACAAACTAAATCTAAAATTAATAATCAAGTGCCCATATTGGCATCATACTCAACATAATTGAAGAATTTTCATTGGATGAACTGGATATACTTTTATATTGTTTAAACAAGGTTAGGAATTCACCCCAATACCTTATCCTCATTATTAAATATTAAACAAAATATTAATATATACTATTATCCTTGTATGTGTTTTTGTGGTATTTTCATTTAATCTTCTTGGTTTCATAGAACCCATAGAGATCCTCCTCAGAGAGATTTTTGATACCACATTTAAATATTCAATTTCAACATTCAAATCCGAAATATTGGTATATGGATATTATACTAATTCATATTACATTCGGATATCAAATATATATATATATATATATATATATATATATATATATGTTAATTTTATTATCTCTTCAACATTCACCTCTTCTTGTCCTGCATGTTTAAATCTTACACATTGGAAACTACATTTGAATCCTTAATTCCCACATCTTAATCCTTAATATTTTTATGTGTATATTATAATTAGAATATATATTTATATAATTATATCATAGATATGTTTATATTATATTGATTTCAACTTCCTTGTGTTATTTCCTTATATACTTACCTTTTTCTCATTAAAAACTACATTTAAATCCTTAATTTCCACATCTAAATCCTAAATATTTTAATGTGAATTTTTTAATATTTCATATGACATTATGATATCACCTATATTATTATTTTATCCTCTTTTAAACTTCCTCATCTTATTTCCTTCCATACTTACCTCTTATACACTTACCTCTAGCCTTTTTACTATTACATATGGCGTTAAGATATCACATATATGTTTTTTGTCTCCTCTCTTCAAATGCATCTCTTCTTCCCTTCCATAATTACATCTTTCACATTGGAAACTTCATCCACATGAGCTTATTGAAACACTAGAATGGCTTCATGGAGATATTGGTCCTAGGCAGAAGTGCCTACTTGAGATTAAGCAATTCTCACCCCCTATATTGTGGATGATTTATATTTGATAATTCTCAAAAAATATGGAGTTTATGGCCTCTCAAAAGACAAAATGTCATATTATGATGAATTTTCATGAATATCCATCAAAATTTAATATAATTACTCTTATTCATCCATATTCAATTTAATATCCTTTCTAACTAGTTATAATGTCTCCTTGGGGTTCACACATCAAATAATTCAAAATAGTTATTCCTAAATAATAAATTTTTTGTTGCACGTGTGAATTTTTTAATTTCATAAAATATTACTTACCTTTAATTTTATTCCTTAAACCCTTATTTTTACCTAATATAAGTATTTTCAATTGGTCCTTATTGATTTTCATCCTCTTTTCCTTCCCTTGAATTAACTTCATTGACCGCATGCTTTTTCATCTTAAAATTATTTATTGTACTTGGGTCTTATTTACTTTCCTCCTTTAATTATTTCCTTTTAGTTACCTCCTCAGACACTAATTTATGATTATTATAGGTATTTGATTCCTTTCACCCTATTTTATCTATTTTTTGTATTTATTCTTTACCCTTTCTACCCTAGGGTCACTTTTAAAAATTGGGTCTACATTATACCCATAAATTTTACCTTGTTGTGGTGCTAGTTATTTCAACATCAAATACTCACTAGGTATAAATAGTAATGTAGTTAAGTCCTATAATACATGTTTTATAGCTACAAGTAAGTGCTATCCCATATCCATGTTTCGTACATATAAATAGAATATGGAAACCTAAGGTTTTTAGAAATTATTTCTTTTAACTATAATCACCATAGTGTCAATGGAGTTTTTCCCTCTTATAATCCACATACTTTTACTCCTCTTAAAAGGACTACTCTTTGAATCCATATTCAAGATAATAATTATGTAAAATACTTACTTCCCACTTGGGGTATTTCATTACATAAATAAAAGGATAACCAAAAAAAAGGTATAATATAATTTTATATAATTAGCATACTTTAAAAAATAACTCTAAAGATTCTAGAGTTTCTATGGAAAAGTATTCTAGTCAATTGAATGTGGTACCTAAGATCATCCTATGATGTGTTATGGCAATCACACATAATTTTAAATCCTTCCAATCCTTAGTTGTGTGCCAAAAATGGCCCCTTATGTGGTCTTCAACCTTTCTTACCTTATTATCCTTAATGTAACATAAGGAAACTTATATAACTCATATATCCCTTCAATATATATTATTTAATTTTTATATGATGGGTGGTATCTATTCAAATAATAGTGAGAAAAAATATCCATTTAATTTCAAATTTCATTACCCTCGCTAGGGTTTAGAATTATTAGGAATTTGGTATGTTTTTACATAATGGATTGCACTCGGGGGCAGGAGGCCGAGCTCTTAGCTTTCCACACGTCAAAATGGAAACTCCCCTCTAGCTTATGGGACCAAAAAATGTGGAGGGGAGAGTCTCTAGATGAGGGCTAGATCCCTCTGATGTATCTTTTAGGCCCTAGTTTCTCCTACTGCTAACAAACAAATGTAGAAAAGGGGGGGATGAAAAGGGAGAGAGAGATGCTAAAAATAGAACCTAAGCCTAAAAAATGAAAAGGTGATACACCAGAAAAGGTTGAGATACTCCGCCCAAACATAAACTTTCCACCAAGAACCAGCTCCCATACACTTCATCTGACATGAGAAAACCTTTTGCATTAGTGGGTTAGGGGTCCATGGAGATACCAGGAGGAAATAACTACTAGAGGCATTTTGAGACACACTGTAGCAGCCTATCCACTTCACCTATACTCCTCTAGGGACACTTCTGACAGACCTATAAAAATAAACTCAAAAAATGCACCAGACATGCTAAAATCTTTTAGCAAAAGCATTAAGAAAATGACTTAAAACAAAATCAAGGCATAGACACATACTAAAGATAAAATCAAAATGGAGGTAAAAATTCTATGTTTTGATTGAAGGTAAAATTCTGGCAAAGCTCTGCCTTACAAGCTCGAGTGATTTTTGGGTAGAGTTTTGCCTTAAGGCTAAGAGTGGATTCTTTCTCAAAAGAGAAGTTTATAATATATAGAAAGAGGAAGAGAACTTGGTGCATCCTGGGAAAGATTTTGGCACTCATTTTTGCAAGTGGCCCATGTGCATTCTGAACCGTGGGAAGAGGAAGCCACTGTTACTGATGTCATTCTTCCTAAAAGGCCTACTAGAACCACGTTATACAATCACTAAAATTGACTATGGCATTCAAGCATTAATGCAAGAACATGGCCATGCCTCTTTTTTGCAAACAAACTACAGTTTGTCCCATCTTAAATGCCAACTTGGAAAAAAAATAGGCCACGCCACTCATCTAGAAATAACTCACCTTCCCATTACCACTTGGATGCTTTGTCTTTTTTGCTCCTTATC
The DNA here is from genome assembly GCA_037957365.1 of Torreya grandis. Taxonomy (NCBI): domain Eukaryota; kingdom Viridiplantae; phylum Streptophyta; class Pinopsida; order Cupressales; family Taxaceae; genus Torreya; species Torreya grandis. Next base: position 633,144 of record JARHVA010003983.1, read on the forward strand.
TTCTTCCTATTATTTTAGCCCTCAGGGGAAATATTCTGGTAGGTCGCTACATTCCTTGGGCTCTTTCCATGGTTGGCACTCAGACAGTTCAAAAACAAATGACTACCTCATTGTGTTAAAATTGACATTTATGCGGCTGTCATCCAATGGCTAGTTCATCTCCTTGAAAATGGTGGATTTTAAGATGTCACCATACTTGGGAAAATGTCATCAGGTCTTTTCTATGAGCTTATATGCTTCAATCTTTTCCCCATGGACAAAAAGTCTGCGGGAATTAGCCACTTTGTTTTTTCCCTACTCTGGCAGCCTCTTTAAACTGAGGTTCTACCGAATTCCTTTAGGCTTTTTGTCCAAATGAATTCCTTTGGACAAAAGTCCAAAATAATTTAGCCCATCTCTTAAGTCTTTTATCCTTTAAATCCCTTCGGCTACCCTTTGAAACTCTTTCTTTCCCTTCGCAAGGGCCTCTAAACCTAGCACTACCCTCTACAAGAGAATTTGAATCCAGCACTGCTCTTTAGCTTTGGGACACACCCTTGAACCAAGCTGTTGAACCAACCATTGAACCAAAATTAGTTGAATGGTTCAACACTGCATGCTAAGCTAAGTGGTTGAGCCAAACATTGAACCGAATGATTGAACTAATCGTGTTGAACTAATGCATTGAACCGGTTCAATGGTCCAATGCTGCACACCGAGTTGCTTGAACCATCTAATGAACTGAATGCCACTTGAACAAAAAGTTGTTAAACCAACTAAATTGAACTGAGGCCATTAAACCTTAGATTGAACTTAGCTGATTGAACTGAGTGTTAAACCAAGCCATTGAACTAATTGGTTGAACTGGTTCAACAGTTCAAAGCTATGTGTTGATGAACCCACTGATTGTACTTAGGTTGATTAAACTAGGTGTTGAACCAATGAATTAAACCAAGTGTGTTGAACCAATGCTGAAGCATTAAACTTGAGCAATGGACCAAAGCTCGATAGAATTGTGCAACCTAAAAATGATTGGCTCGGAAAAGCAAGGGAAGAATGGGACCAATTTTTGGCCTGTTGGGAAAAAAATGGTCAGCAAATTGGTGACTCCCAGGAGAAGCATGCCTACTATGATTAAAGACTAGTTGCCTTGTAGTCCATTGGGCACAGAGTCAAAATGCAACTTTGAAGAAAGGTTAGCAATAACCCCAAAGATCCAAGAATGAAACATGAAGCTTTTACCCCACACACAAAGGAAAACACACACAAGGCTAAAAACACTACTTCTGTAATTGTACGTAGGGAAAATAGGAAATAAACTAAAAGCAAACTACTATACATAGCTAACCAGGAATATTTGCCTCCCTCCTAGATCAAAGGGAAAATTTCTTAAATCCCCTTACCTATCCTCTTTCCTATCACCTGGATTGGCTTGTAATCGAGTGGATCAAATTCAAACAATCTTCCAACATATATGTACTCTATTTGATCTTGGATGTTTGTTGAATGCTAGTCCTTCACGCTGGTGCATTTCACCAAGAAATCAATGGTGTTGGCTCATCACCATAAGCCCTTTGATATGTATAGCTCTCTTGTAGTGCATCATGGTCCAACTTATTTCCTTCTACCTCGTTGAAGACTCTGTCAGACTCATCCTCTGCTTCTTCTTGACCTTCTTGAAGAAGGGTGACAGTTGTGATGTCTAAAATGGAATCACAAAATGATTGCTCATCCCATAAAACATCACCTCTCTATTTAAAACATTCTTCTTCAAAGCTTTCTTTAAGGAAGATAGACCTCTTCTTTTTCTCCTCAGAGATCAGGATCTCTATATTTTCAAAGATATTTTCCTAATCCTCCTCCAACTTAGGCTCCTCAACATAGTCATCCTCCTCATCGAAGCAACAAGGAAGTTCATCGAACAAGGGGGGAGAGATCTCACCATGCTTTTGTTCCTCATATTACTGGAACATCCACATGTATGCGTGACCTGAGTCTTCTCCATTGTTGATGAGGCCTTCACAAGGAGCATCAATGATGATTTTTTATTTGTTGTCACTCATGATAGCCTCCTATAAAAATATAGATTGGATCTTTTGCTCCTCACTCACCTCCTAAAAAATAGGTTCCTCCATGAGAAAGGGTGAAGTGGAAAAATCATGTGGAAGCGGAGGCAGTCCTTGAGCTAGAATTGAATGATTCTCCTCTTTCCACTTGGCAACACTTCATTAATATCAGGTGTGGCCTGATAGCTCTCTTAAAAGTGTGTAGATGGGGTGTGTTTAGACATAAAATGTGTCGTTGGGTGTTAACCGTCCATCACATGTTGGCTGAGGAATCTCTCTCTAGATTCCAACTCTATAATTCTCTTGGCCATATCTTCTTGGAAGTGCCTTTCTTGGAGGTAACCAACATTATCATGAGTAAGAACAACCTTGTTTTCTTCAAGGTTTTGAGAAAAACCTTGCTTATCTTCCTTCTTACCCCATGATTCCACCATTTTCCCCCAGTTCAAGATATTTCAATTGGAATTTTGCTCCTATGAACATGTAGCAACTTTGTTTTCTCCAAGGTCCTAGGGCTCCTCCACAAGGTCTAGAATTTCAAACTCTCTTTCATGAAGTAGACTCATCCTAGCCTCCAGATCTTCAATTTGTTTGGCTAGATTATCCTGAAAGAGTCTTTCTTGGAGGTCACCAACATCATCTTGTTGAATAAGAGGAGTTTTGAGATAGATGTGTTGGTTCGTAAAGTTTCCCCCAAAAGAAGATTCATGATCTAAGGAGTTTAGAAGGTTCATCTCCATGGGAGGTTACTCTGATGCCCTTTGATGTTTGAAATCTAGTCACATGAGATTGAGAGTAGATGCATAAGATGAACTGGAGTGAGCAAGTGCCATCTGATAGAAAGGATTTGGTGCATAAGAGGGGGCTTTCTTTAGAATAGGAGGTGGCACACAAGGCTGACTACCTTGAATAAATGGATTTCTCCATTTTTTTACTTCCTCCTCCATGGATTGTAAGGCCTGAGCTTGCCTAAACAAACACTCCTCTTTATACATCAGCTCTCGCTGATATCTGTATTATTCCTCCAATATGTCAATCTCCATCATCTACTTTTCAAACTCTAGGGCCATTTACCTTATCCTTATAGGGAAACTAGGAGGGCTACTTGGGGAGATGCCATAAAAAGGTTGAGGTTGATCAAAATTATAGGAAGGAAAACAAGGTCCATGATTTTGTACAAAGAGATTATACATACAAAAGTGATTTCTTAATGGCACCAGGGCTGCTTAACCAGTTGATTCAATTCAGAGTCATCATTGGTGTTGATGAAAATCCTCCAAAGGCTAGTTAGTTGAAGAACAAACCAAAAATTCTTCAAATCTTTAGACAAAACTTGACCTAGTTGGTCCCACCAGGTGTGCCAAATACTATTGATGTAGTGGATTGGACCTGGGGGTAGGAGGCTAAGCTCCTACATTTCCACACGTCAAAATGGAAATTCCCCTCTCGCCTATGGGATCGGTGAAGCTAGAGGGGAGAGTCCTTAGATGAGGGCTAGCTCCTTCTAATGTATAATTTAGGCCCTGGTTTCTCCTACTGTTAACAAACAAATGTAAAAAAGGTGGGGATGAAAAGGGAGAGAGAGATGCTAAAAATAGAACCTAAGCCTAAAAAATGAAAAGGTGATACACTAAAAAAGGTTGATCTACTCTACCCGAACATACACTTTCCACCAAGAACTAGCTCCCATACACTTCATCTGACATGAGAAAACCTTTTGCATCAATGGGTCAGGGGTATGTGGAGATACCGAGAGGAAATAACTACTAGAGGCATTATAAGACACACTGCAGTAGCCTATCCACTTCACCTATACTCCTCTAGGGACACTTCTGACAGACCTATAAAAGGAAACTCAAAAAATGCACCAAACATGCTAAAATCATTTTTCAAAAGAATTAAGAAAATGACTTAACATAGAATCAAGGCATAGACACATACTAAAGATGCAAAACTTAGAATGGAGGTAAAAATTCTATGTTTCAATTCAAGGTAAAATTTTGGCAGAGCTCTGCCTTACAAGCCTGAGAGTTTTTTGGGCAGAGTTTTGCCTTAAGGCTAAGAGTGGATTATTTCTCAAAAGAGAAGTTTAAAATATATAGAAAGAGGAAGAGAACTTGGCACCTCCTGGGAAATATTTTGGTGCTCATTTTTGCAAGTGGTCCATGTGCATTTTGAACCTTGGGAAGAGGAAGCCATTGTTACTGATGTCATTCTTCAGAAAAGGCCTATTGGAACCATGTTGTACAATCACTGAATATGACTATGGCATTCAAGCATTAATGCAAGAACATGGCCGTGCCTCTTTTCTACAAATAGATTTCAATTTGTCCCCTCTTAAATGCTAACTTGGAGAAAAAATAAGCCACGCCACTCATTTGGCAATAACTCACCTTCCCTTTGCCACTTGGATGCTTTCTCTTTTCTACTCCTTGTCTTCTTCCTATTCTTTCAGCCCTCAGGGGCGATCTTCTGGCGGGTCACTACATTCCTTGGGCTCTTTCCATGGTTGGTGCTTAGAGAGTTCAAAAACAAATGACTACCTCACTATGTTAAAATTGACATTCGCATAGCCATCACCCAATGGCTAGTTCATCTCCTTGAAAATGATGGCTTTCAAGACGTCACCATCCTTGGAAAAATGTCATCAGGTCTTTTCTATGGGCTTCTATGCTTCAGGCTTTTCCCTATAGACAAAAAGTCTATGAGAATTGGCCACTTTGTTTTTTCCCTGCACTGGCGGCCTCTTTGAATTGAGCTTCCCTCAAATTCCTTCAAGATTTTTGTTTGAAGGAATTCCTTCAAATAAAAGTCCAAAATAATTCAACCCATCACTTACATCTTTTGTCCTTTAAATCCATTTAGCTACCCTTTGAAACTCTTTCGTTCCCTTTGCAAGGGCCTCTAAACCCAACACTATCCTCTGCAAGGGCATTTGAATCTAGCACTGCCCTTCAGCTTTGGGACAAGAATAATGGGCTAAAGACCATCCTTATCCAATGGATATATAACGGGAATCAAGTATTCTCTTATTTCAATGGTGACATCCTAATAAGTTGATTCATATGTAAGATCATGATGATCATGACTCTAATGAACCAATTGTGTGGGAATGTAACCACCACATATGTAGACAAACTCTAGATCCCATTTTTTTATTTCATGGTTCAGGAATAACTCACCCTTCCTCTAGGTGAGATTATTATCACTTATTTAAGTAGGTAGTTATATACCATTAAGAAGAAAACCAAGAACTAATTATACATGATTTCATACTTGATGGATGTCCTCCTTGTCACCACTAAAATCCCCAAATTTAGGAAATGGTCACTTGATGGGACACAAATAGTCTCCCAATATTACTCCAAGATTGCATTTTTTCAAATATAGGGACCATATTCAATTCATTTGTGATTGTGTTTATCCAACCTTAGTTGACGCCATCATAGGGATCCCAATGATTAGGGGCAACCCTTTAATCAAGAAGACTATTGAAGTCATGGGAGATATATTTATATATCTAGATTTCACTATAATCAAGATTGAGGGAACCCAATGTACCCCACTCAAGTTACCAATTCACATGTCAATCAAGCTAATAGAATAGGAAGTCGCTTACCAAATATGCAATGGGATATATGGTTTGTGTAAAACCAAGAGGAAGGGACTACTCCATGCCATCCCCATAACCATTGGTATGATTGTGTTTCAACAATGGGAAAATATAGAGGTAACCTCCAAACATAGAACCTCTTTCAATTTTCAAATTGATGACTAACATGAGAAGGCAATGAAGGTTCTTCAGAAGAAACAAGGGATTGCATGAACATATGGGCCTCAAAGCTAGTTAAGAATTTTTTTTTTTAAAACTTTGCAATATTTTGAAAATAGAATATTCTTCTTCTCAAGGCATGTGATTCTTATAAAAGACATTGCCTATAGGTCAGTCTATTAACAAAAGTATAGTGTATTCTAGAACATTGTAAAAAAGGACAATTGTCCTTATATATGTAATTTTATAATTAGACATGACTAACCAACATACTAATTTACCTTATATAAAATGAGTATTTTCAATTGTAAAAATTGTGGGTGGGGGGGATTTCTTAGAGCCAAGGGCTAATTGTAACTTTTGAGAAATCAATATAAGCAAGGAATTCTGCAAAGTTTGTCTAGATTTGCCTATGCCTTTTGTTATCCTAGATTTTCTCTCATTTGATTATTCCAATTTCTAGATTTTAATGGTTATTCTAAATTCTTGATGTGTACATATGAATTCAAAGTTGTTAAATTATGCCAATTCTAGGTTAATTAAAAGTTTTAAGTTTATTTCATTTGCTTACTCTTCTTGAATTTTAGTTATTTTTGTTTGCTTACAGGGGTAAATATTTAAAGTGAACTTGATTCTTATTTACATTATTTCACACTATCCTTAGATGTTTTCCTAATGTCTGATAGGATTTGAGCTTATGCTACTTCATGTCATATATTGGTTAAGTGCATGCCTAGATGATATTTTAACTATGTCATGATATTTGGAATGAATATCGACAACTCTTCTCTACCTTACCTTTACTTTTATTCACTTTTTTAAATTAAAACACTTTAACTTAATTTTAATTGTAAACATATGTCATAGATTAGTCTTTAGTTTAGTTATTCATCATAATTCACCATTATTAGCATAACATACTTCAATTTTTTTATAGACTAACTTTTCCCATGGTTGTTCCCAACCACCAAACATTATAAATATTTTTAAATAGTCCACTTGATTTTCCTCTATTTCATCAATAGATAAAAAGATAACCACAACCTGTAACTCATGTAATAAATTATTATAGTTGTAAAATGAAAAGTGTTTTTGAACATTCTAGGCACCTACATACATATGTAGGCATCAACATGATAGGCTTCACTAGAAATAGAAGAACATGTTATATAATTATAGATTTACAGTATCTTTGCTCTTTTTCTATGAATTGTGTTCAAATATTGGTGTAATATTTGCATAATGATGTCAATATTTTTTCAATTTTATAAATATCACCAATATTTATGGTCTTTGACCCATATTTTTGCTTCCTTTAGACAAATATAAATGTTATTTGAATGTATATGCTTATTTATGGTAAATATGGCTTAAGCTTTGTCAATTCAATAGGTTTGAGGTTAGTAATAGATATTTTGATCTAAGATCAATATATCCTTTGCTAATTTGAGTTTATTTGAGCTTAAACACATAAATATCAGTCATACTTACATATTTGGATACATGTTTGAGATAACTTAGTTAAATATTATTGTCCTTTTTCATCCTTTACATAATTCTTTACAAAATTTGTTTAATGTGCAATTATGATCATTTTTCCCTACATAGATAATACTGATATATCGTATTTCAAGTAGGATTCAAATCCCACAAGCTAGAATTACTAATATTCAAGACAAGGTCACGTTTAGAAACTATGGAGCCTCTGCTTTCATTAAAAGTTCATAGGAGAACTCAATAGAACAAAGGTAGGCATACACTTTCAAAATATTTTCCAAATTCACCAATCTAAAGTGCTCCTATGTTTGATCCCTATCAAGGTATGACTTGGCTAGGTGTTTATTCAATCAATGTGCCAGGTGTGGTACATGGCCTTTTTCATAATCCAAAAAAGTATACCACCACCATTTAGTCCTAGCAGCATCATAATTACTAAAGATCACATTAAGAGTTTCAAATTTTCATTAATATTATTTAACTTTACTCATATATATGTAATAATTAGACTATTTCCTTTTACATTTAAAGATACTACATATGAATGGTTTCTAAACCTCCTTAAAAATTATATTACTAGTTGGGTTTATTTTAACAATTTTTTCATTGACTAGTTTGGTAAAATCATTAGTCCTTATATCCTATACCAATAATTCACCATACTAAAAAGGGATGGAAATGATTCCATTAGAGCTTTAAATTTTATATTTAGAAATATATTAAGTAGGACCATAACTCCTTACAAAATTGATGAGGCTTTAGCCTTATAAATCTATAAGGATGCCTTGGACCCCATGACTTTTGTTTTTAGAAAGAGAGTTGTTGGGCCCATGAATACATTAGATTTATCTTATGCCAAGGTTGTGATCATTAATGACCATATTCAACCCCAAAGACAATTGAAATACTCCATTCCTGATTCCAATACACATTTACCCATTCTAAATGTTATTCCCAATGCCAACTAAAATATGACTACCCTTAACCAACTTCTAGTCTTGAACCATATACCTTTGAGACATAATCATCCTACTCAAATCCTAGGATTATTTAACAATACTATCAATAGATCTCATCCATAAGATTATAAATCTATAATTCCTAAAGCCAATACTAATACTAAGTAAATAATTTTGAGGCCCTAAAGAATGAGAGTGACTCTATCCTCAAGATGGTTCAAAATCTTAGAATTGAATTCCATTAGTTTCAAAAGTTAGTAAGTAATATTATAAAAATCTCTCATAGGAATTAATATTTTCAAAGGTTCAATAGGCCCACTAACAAATTTTAGAATGATAGTTACAATAACAATAAGAAAAATAAGCCATATACTATCAAGATTGTGCCTGATATAAATCTTATTAATTTTGATTTACCTAAATATTGTAGAGTCCATTATACTTATAAGCATGGGGAAATATATTGTGTTGAATTTTTTAATGCTTTTTAAGCTTTCCAAGAATAATTAGATATTTTTTATGTTATCCCTAATAAGGATTGTGATGCAAGTACATATACTTCCTCAAGGTCATCTAGATCCATTGATATAACTCTCATGGTGGAGACATTTGAGTTCCCTTTCCAAGAGGATAATGAGCCTGAGGATATTCCTAAAGAGATTCATTCCTCTTAGCAATTTCTAAATAATACTTATCATCTGATAAACTGAGAGTAGAAGCAAACATTAACCACTTCTAATCCTTAAAATAACTTTGAGACTCCTGATACTACATCAGATACCAATCTAGAGCATCCTAAGGGAAGCACTTATAAATCCAATGTTGACACATCTAACTATTCCAATAAGATTGGATATAACATATCAGAATACATGAAGAACAAAAAATCTAACATTACCTTTCATGAGTTGACATAGATTATTAAACATAGGGATCTATTGTTAGAATATTTGTCTAAAAATCCTAGTAAGTCTCAAAAGTGTGCACATGTTAATGTTTCAATACACAAAATTAAGGTAGATACTCCTCCTTTCCTACTAATAGTTAGGATCCTAGGTAAGAATATACATAATTTTTTATTAGATTCTGGTGCATCTATAAATATAATACCTAAGGGTATTTATGAATAATTAGGTTTGACTCCCATTAAATCTGATAGAGTTGTAACTTAGTTACATAGATCAAGAGTCAAATTGATTGGTGAATTATTGAATTTTCACATGCATATTACCTCAAATCCAAGGATCCAATAGTTCATTGATATCTAAGTAGTAGATATCCCTAATGCTTATGGAATGCTATTAAGCAAATACTTGAATATGAGCTTGAAAAATTATATATCAATAGATTATACACATATGTGGTTACCTTTGAAGGGATTCCCCGACTAAATTAGGATAGAAATGGAGCCTAAAATGAAACATATGATCAATGAGAGGGTCAAGATTTTTTATTCAAATCTTGGTGTTTACACTATTGAAACCACCAAGCTATATAACTCTAGAAATTCTCATGATTTTCTAGATTATGGAAGCTTTATTTTAATGGTGATAAATGGAAATTAGGTTTTGGAGTAGGAGTGGTAATAATAAATCCCATTGGGAAATAGTATAATGACTCTTAAAAATATCAATTCTCAAGCACCAATAATTTGGCTAACCATGAATCATTCATTCTTAGATTATAATGTTCAATCAAGAATGAGGCCAAAAAATTAATAGTTTTTGGTGATTTTGAACTAGTGGTCAACCAAGTCAAGAGTAAATATCAATACAAGTTGTCCTATCTCAAGAATTATAAATTTAGAGTGTGGGACTTACTTGAATGTTTTAATGATTTCAAAAATTTGTCAATCCCTAGGGAGGAAAATAAGGATGCTATTAAACTTACTTAATCTACAACTAACCATATGCCCAATCAAAGTTGTAAATTAAAAAACCTTAAAATTTAATTAATCTCATGTCCCTTAGTGCCAGATAATGTTAACCACTTGCAGGTCTTCAGTGATGATCAATCGACCATAGAATTCATGACTAGTTCAATAGTGTTTGAGGGTCACATTATTGATGAAGCCAATCTCTTTAACAATGAGAGAATTGAAAGCAAACATGATGACCAAGTCATTTAGTTGAATGATAATAAAATTCCTAAAGGCATGATATCCTTATAGATACTCTTTGATTATGATAGACTAGTTGAGGCTATCGAGGTTCTCAAAGTAAGTGAGAAATATTATAACACAATTGATCTTGGATTTCAAGTTCAACCTCAGCTAGTTAATATTGGAACAACTTGTACAAACATTAAGTCAAAAAGAGCCAAAGAAATTCTGACCAAATATAAAAATATCATAACATGGTCATACGATGACCTAAAGATATATGATCCAAAGGTCATAACTCATACCATACTGTTAAAAGAAAATTACCAAACTTTAAGACAAACTCAGAGTCTTGTCAACCTAGTCTTAGAACCACTAATATACAAAGAGGTTAAGAATCTATTAGATGCCAATATTGAATTTATCATTAGGGATTCCACTTAGGTTTCTAATTTAGTCCAAATAAAAAAAAACAAATGGTGAAATAAAACTATGCATTGATTTTAAAATATAAGTATAGCATCTAAGAAAGATAATTACCCCCCACCTTTTCTTGACCAAGTAATACAAATTATTCTTAGTTATATCATGATGTCCTTTTTTGATGGATTTTTATGTTATAACCAAGTGTTGGTGAATCAAAAAGATCAAATGAAAAATACATTTACTACTAAGTGGAGCACCTTTTCCTACAAGAGAATTCCATTTAGATTGATAAATACATGTATAATCTTCAAAAGGGCTATGGATGATAAGGGTTTAAATAATTTGGCTCTAAAGAAATTTTAGTCAATTTTTCAATTTCATGGATGTATTCAAAATAAAAAGGTTTTTGTGTCCATAAAACCTACCAGTAAGTATAACTTCATCAAAATGAATGTGGCCAAGCATCTACATGTTCAATCAAATAATATTAAGGAGGTTCAAGTAGATGGTAAGAATATTTCAATGTTTGAATATTTGAAGCTCATTATGGAAAAATATGTTCTAGATTCATATTTTTTATACTTGGGATATGGATGATATGGATATAGTTCTTAGATATCTAGGGTTAGAGACTTTGGTAACAATTAATATTAATGTTCAAAAAAATTTCATGAAGTTTTGGTATAGGAGAAAAATGTCACATTATAGGATATCATATTAGGAAAGGAATGAATAATAGGCAAGGAAGATCATGAGGATGAGATTGAAACAAGTGATGAAGAGCATGAGGAAGATTTAGATAAAGACACACTATAATAAAAAATGAATGCTTCATCTGTTGAAGAGATAGAAAAGGACAAAGTGGAAGTGGTATAAGATAAGGTGGAAAAATTTGAGGTATATATACACTACATCATCATGAGAGGAAACAATTATGGAACCAAGTGAGGAAGTGTCATAATAATAATCATTTTGGATATAAAGCAAATCAAAATTATAATCATTACAAATATGTATATAATTCATAGAAGAATTACTATGGTATGGTATGGAATCAACAAAATAAAATTTTATATGAAATATGGAATGAATGGGGAAATCACTTTAATTATGCATAGAAGAATACCTACTATGGTCATGGATGGAATCAGAGTATCATAGTGAAATATGGTACATGAAATTAAAAGAGAAATAGTTATGCATGGATACAAAAGTAGTATAGTTATGATTATGAATAGAATCAAAGGATCATACATGGAGATCTATCACCTACCAAGATCACATATGGGTGGCTCAAATATTGTTATTGGAGACAAGAGTGTAATAATTTCAAGCATACTCATTATTTAGTTTCTTCTTATGTTTTGAGGATGAAACATGTAAAAAATGGAGGTAATGATATGTACCTAGGGATATGATATATTATTTTATATGGGTTGATGGAGATGCTAACATGTGGCACACATCCCCCTTAGTAGTTATATGGGTCCAATACATTAGTAATGGAGTAACTTGTGGAATTAGTTCATTGGGTAATGGTCAACCTACATTGGGATTAGGAGGTTAACCATCCATTATAGGTCTATATAAAGGAGATGATTATCATTGTAAATATATCAAGTAAGCATTGAGTCTTCTATTGTAAGAAGATAATGGAGGTTGTCCCCTCTAAGAGACAATGTGGATTTATTCATTCCTAAAGGAGTATTGTTGGTGTTACCTTATCTTAAAGGTATTCTACATATATTTAATATTTGAACATCTTGGTCCTCCAATATCTATTGTGTTAAATTGATCTACATTTATTCTACATTATTTTTGAATATTATAAGTGTGGATCATAATAAAACCTAATTTGAAGCATTTACCTATTGTTAGTTGTGATAAATTTGTTCATATTTTGATACAAAAACATAAGAGGTTAGATTATAAATATGACACCTTTATATTTTTTGTGTATGATGAATCATCAAAATATTATAGGGTGTATGATCCTCAAACTAACAACATTAATATTTAAAGGCATGTTAACATTGTTGAAAATGTGGTACTTGATTGTGATTCCAATTTGGATTCTCTTGATATAGTTTTTAATTATTTTCCTTTTGAAAAGAGTGATGATAATAATGATATGGTGCATAATTATGTTGCTCCTAACATTAAATCTCCTTGTTTTAGTCTTGTGCTACCTAAATCTATGCCTAAGTGGGCCAAGACTATTATAGAAAATTCTAAAATTGATCTAGGTCTTAATAATACTCATATATATTTGGAAATAATTTTGTAATTATGCTTTTATGTCTAAACTTATGAATAATAATAATCCTCAAACACTATAAAATTCTCAAGGTCACCCATTTTGGGAAAAATATATGCATGATGAATGCAAATATTTGATTTTTAATAACATTTGAGACTTAGTCCCACTCCCTAAATGTAATAATTTGGTAAGTTTTATATGGTTGTTTAAAAATATGTTCAATTATGATAACTAAATTGAAAAATATGAATCTAGACTAGTTGTTAAAGGTTTTTCTCAAATTGAAGGAATTGACTAAAATGAAACTTTTGTACCTATAGTTAAGATTCCACAATTAAAATTGTTTTATATATATCTAATCACTTACATTGGCCTATCTATAAAATGGATGTTAAGAGTTATTTATTAAATGGTGACTTGCATGAAGATATTTACATGTTTCACCCCCCTAGTTTTATTATTAAAGACAATGAAAATCTGGTTTGAAAGTTAAACCAATCTATTTATGGTTTGAAACAATCTCATAGAGAATGGTACTCTAAAAACTATAAATTTTTTATAGCTCAAGGCTTTACTCGTAGTTCTAAATGTCTTAATATTTTTTTCAAAAACACTCTAAATGTCATAGTTATTAGTGTTTTATATGTTGATGACTTAATCCTAACTATTAATAATAGTGCAATGATTTATTTCACTAAAAATGATTTGTAGAATACCTTTTAAATGACTGATTTAGGTATCTTACATCACTTTTTAGGCATCCAAGTTTTGTAAGTAAAAACTAGCATTTCTATTTCTTAATCTAAATATGCATATGACTTGTTATCTAGGTTTAATATTTTATATTATGAACTTGTTGCTAATCCTTATGAACATGGTGTTAAATTACTTAATGACAGAAATTGAAATTGCTGATCCAACTCTATATAAATAATTAGTTCGTAGTTTAAATTATCTTACTCATACTCATATTGATATTGATTTTTTTGTTGGATTGGTTTCTGATTTTATGTCTAAATCTTAAACTACTCATTTTAGAGCTAGGAAAATAATTTTGTATTATATTAAAGGTACTCTAACTTTTGGTATCAAGTATACCTAAAATAAAAATTTATCTTTGGTGGTTTATTCAGATTTTAATTGGGCTAGTGATCCTAATTCTCATAGATCCACAAGTGGTTATTTTCTCTTTTGGTTCTAGCATCATTTCATGAAATAATACAAAGTAGACTATTGTATATTTATTTTCCAAAAAATATGAGTATAAATATTGTAATAATGATTCAAAGGAAATTATTTGGCTTAGAATAAATATTATATATTTGGTCCACCATGAACATTTAGCTACTCTAAGTTTTGGTGATAATCAAAGTTCCATTGCCTTAGTGAAAAATCTAGTTTTCCATGTAAGGTCCAAACACATTAAGATTCAAAATCACTTTCAGTGTGAACTTCTTGAAGATAATCAAATTATTCTCTTTTTTTATCCTATTGAATAACAAATGGATGAATCTTCACTAAACCATTATGTAAAGACAAATTTGTATTCTTTTGTCATTTTTTGGGATTGAAGAAGGTTCTCATAAAGGGGTAAAGTTAGTAATGTTTTTTTCCTTATTATTTGTTTGTAAAACCATAAGTAAAGTTTAAGGGGGAGTGTTAAGATTACCCATTTTTTAAGATAATTTATTTTATCCTAAGTTACTTTATGTGTGTTAATATTACCCACATGACCCATATACAATAATATATCATATCCCTAGGTACATAGCATGTTTTCTACCACTCCAAGCTTCTTAAAGGGTAATATTTAAAATAACTTTAGTGGGAGTGATATTGATGAGATATGAACAAAAATACATGCCTTCAACCCAAAATTTATAATGTATATTTTTAACATGCAACATACACCTATTCATTTTAGTTATTGTCCTATGTTTACATTCATCGACACAATTTTCCTAAGGTGTGTAGGATATAATTTTATCATGTTTAATACCATGTTTCTTACAATATGAAATAATATAATTTTTAACATATTCAATACCATTAGGAGTTCATAATATGCATAAATAAAAATGAGTTTTTTTTTAACAAAGGCATGAAAGTCAATAAAAGTGTCTAAAACATGATCTTTAGTTTTCAAGAAATAAATGCAAACTCACCTAGTGTAATCATCAACAAAATTTAGACCATAATTTTCACCATTAATACAAGGTGTTTCAATAGGTACTAATAGATCCCTATGAACTAAATGAAGCTTTTCAATATCACACCAATACTTATTCTTAAGAAGATATTTTGTATGAATCTTACCAGCCATACAACCACTACAAGTAGAAGCAGTGGGAATAATTTCATGCAAACCTTGCACCATATTAAGTTTACTCATAATCGAAACACATTGGTAATTAATATGTCCTAGTATTTCATTTCATAAGTTAGCATAATAAGGAACAAGCAAATCATGAGAATATGAGGAAGAATAGAATTAAGTAAATTTGAACAAATTATCATTATCTAAAAAAGTAGTAAAAACTATTTGAAAATCTTGCTTTATAGATTTAACATAACAAATGTCATTAGAAAATTATACTTTATATTCCTATTTGTATAATTGAGGAACATAAAGCAAATTTGATTTCTAATTAGAAACAAACAAGACATTATGCATTTCACCATTAGGTATTTTAATAGTTCCTATGGATTCAACATTAAAATAAGCATGATTTACATGAATTAAATTATTATTATAAAGATATAGTTTTAAATAATAAAACAACTTAGAATTAGATGTCATATGTTAAGTATCAGCAAAAGGAAAAATCCATTTAACAAGAGAAGCATGCAAAGAATAAGTAAAAGCATCTCTAGTATTAGACTTATGTTCATCTTTAGTCTTAGTATTACTAGAACTAGCATTGTCTTTGACCATAATATTTCCACTTTTGATATCACATTTCATTTCAAATTAATTATCTTCATGATGAGTGTTTTTATCAAAATATTTACACTCTTAACTTTTTCTTAGGTTTGGAGTTAGACTTTTGATCTTTTTTTTCATGGGTATTATTGGAATTAGTAAGTTTTTTTCCATTCTTATGTTGTTATTTATAAAAAAAATAATGTTAATTAATCTTAAGACTCCCAAATTGAATCATTTTTTTAATTTTTTATGTAATAAATTACAAAACAATTAAATTTTTAACAAAGTATATAAATTAAGAAAAACTAGTTATGAATCAACATTTGTAATAAAATATTAGAAAGGTTGAGGCAAACACTTTTTCATGATAAAATGAATCTAATTAAGATATTAAAGCTTAATGCATAAAACAACTAACTAAGAATGCAAAGAGTGAACTTTAATATAAAAAAATCATCTATAATTTTTGAAGTCGTTATAATTTAAATCAAATAGTTGATATTTATTTTAAATTTTGTGAGATTCATTCACAATGTAAAAAACAAATTTAATATTGGACCATGTGGTGGATGTAAGAAGACAACTGTCAATATGAAAATGTAGTTCATGGATCATGGCCATGTTAATCAATCCTAAGTCCTTATCATTTTTTTATTTCAATTTCTATTAAACTTTAGTGGAGGTAGTCTTTGTATTAGGTTTGGGATGGGTTCCATATATTATGTGTACCAAATATTTGAAATTTAATATGTATTTCATATGTGAGTTCCATAAGTGGTAATTGATAAACAAGAATTTTAATTTCGGAAAAAATTGAGTCATTGCACCTAAAAATCTGACCCAATTTTTGGAAAGTGAATAGGCAAGAAAAATCACTTAGAAAAATGGGGTGAGGAGGAGGGTAAATAAATCCACATGAATGACTTAGGTTAAATACAAAAGAGATATCAAGGAATAAATGGGAGTCAAAGAAGGATAAATTTTTGTAAAAGGATATTGATATCAAGATGGCTTTTAACAATCTCCTAAGTTGAAAATGAAAAGACAATATCAACTATTTTAGAAGCTTTAGATGAGAGTGAACTTAATCAAAAACCCTTTTTATATTTGAAAATGATTAAAAAAATACAATTAGACGTGTCTTTATTGGAAAGAGATTTTTTTATTTGAGGTTTTGAATCAAATATAAGTCCACATTAAGATATGTTTTTTTTGGTTTTAAAAAAATGTATGGAACATACAACCATATAAATGAAAATATAATAAATATGAATAATGAAATATCTCTTTTGTTTTATTATAATTGGAAAGGCTTAATTAAGTGATTTTTTTGTTAAATTAAATTTAAAGTAAGTCTATAGTTAGATAGATTTAATGTTTATGATTTTATAAAATAAAAAGAATGAGGTTGAATTTTTTTTTAAAAAAAATAGGAAAGATATATAATGATAAAGTAAAAATGAAATAAAATAAAACTAAGTCCAAGGGATTATAAAAATGCTTCAAGATAAATACACGTCAAAAGAGGAAAACAATAAAAAAATAAAAAGATCATAAATAATATTGCATAGTCACACACATAAATTGCATACATAAATGCCAAAATTCACTTATTAAAATAATAAATTCCTTGATGAATAATAAATCTTGGAAAAAAATAAGAGTGCATTAGTCAGAAGGGATAAAAAATCCTTTTAAAGGTAGATAACAAAAGAATTATTCATACAAGAGATAGCACAGGGAAAAGACAGAAAATTTTTAGCAAAGCCCACTAAATGTAAGAAGGGTGTGAATATGCCAAAACCAATAAGAGAAGGGAGACACTGAAAAGAGAAAGAGATGCAATCCTCAAGAATGGTATGCAAAGGCCCATATATAATACATCAAGGTCAAAAGGGAAAAAAATTGACTCAGGTCAGACATGGGATGCTAAGGGTAGGAAGAGAAGAAAAAAACTCATAAATAAAAGGAGAAAATAAACAAATAGATAGATTGACCCAAAAAATAATATAAAATGAATGGACTCTAATATATAGATTTAAAGTTTGAAAAAGAAGAATTTATAGAATGGAACCTTAGTTTAATATATATTATTCCTTAAAATAGAAGAAAAAATGCTTAAAATTAATAAAATTAGAGATCTTAAAAATTCTATAGAAACATTAAATAATAAAAGTAGTAAAAAAAATAAAAGGGAGATTAAAAACCCTATTTTTTTTCTTGAATGAACTAGAAAAAAAACTAGTTGGAGGCCTTTTAATCAAGTGAAAGAATGAAAATATCCCTTTGAAGTAACCTAATTCAATTAGTTAGAGACAAATAATTTCAAAGAAAAATAGAGAGAAATATATTTCAATGAAGAGCAAGGGTAGAACCCTTGCAAAAAATATATACATTCTCCCAAAAAAATTGTGCATTTTCAAAAAATGTAAATAAGATGATATTAACTTTGATTCCATGAAGGATTTGTCCCAAGAATAATTATCAATGACAAAATATGAAAGTGTAGAAATAAATAAATCATAGGACAAGTTAGCTCTCAAGGTGAAAACCACAAATGAGACAATAATTTTAAAGTGGGAAACTAAACATATCATAGAAAAACACATGTGATATTATTATAAGGCTTGATACCAAAATATCCATAAGTACAATATTTAATTAATAACACAAGGGAAGGATAGAGAGAGAGATATATGATATTATAATGAGAAAATGAGAAGAGGAAGGGATATTTTATAGATCTAGAAAAGGATAATGGGAGTTAAAAATAATTTGATTATTACCTTATAGTCCTCATATGTGTGTGCCACTTTTGTTATAGTCCCTTGGTAATTTAATCGAGGTATGTTCCATATGGGGGAAGGAGTTACTCATGAAATTAACTCTCAAATCCTAAAGGAGGACAAAGAGGTGATTGACACCTCATGGAATCTATATTTATTTGAAATATTAATTCATGTAAAAAAATCCATAGATACAAAAAGGAACTTAAGATAAAGTAAATTATCCTAAATAGAAGGTAATTAAAATAGTGGCTTTGGATTGAATGAATCATAAATTGGAAGAACTATGGATATTATTTATAATTTATAAGAAGATAATTAACTTGGCCTATGGAGACCTTAAGGTCTTCAACCTAAGACTAATTACTCACACTGTCCACTTAAAAACTAACCCAAAACCCTTATAATAAAGGTAAAGGCTGATTAACCCTATGTTTGAGCCCTTAATTCATAATTAAGTTAACAAATTACTCATTTTAGGGATAATTTTTGTAATCTGCCACTCCACCTGGTTGGGTCACCTAGTCCTAGTGTAGAAGAATAATGGTGATATTTTCCTTTGTGTGGACTTAAAAAATTTAAACCAATATTTAGCTAAAGATAATTACCCATTACCCTCACTATATGAGGTAATCCAGATGTTGATTAGGTCCCAGATATTGTCCTTATTGGAAATATTATCAAACTATAACTAAGTCCTAGTCAATCTAAGAAACAAAACTAAGATAACTTTCACCACTAAGTGCGGAACATTCACTTATGAATGGGTGCCCTTTGGGATAATAAACATGAGTGAAACCTTACACAGGGTAATGTACTTCACCTTTGAGGACTTGATAGGTAAGTACATAGTAATATATAATAATAACCTAACCATGTTCTCTAAATACAGGTTACATCATGTGCACCACCTAGAGAGAGTATTTTATAGATGCATAGGGTATGAAAACTCTTTAAACCCAAAGAAGAGTGTGTTTAGTATCACCGAAGGTAGTATTATCAATCACATTATCATTAAGTAAGGTATTTATATTGAACTCAAAATGGAAGATATAATTTCTAAACTACCTTTACCTAACAATAAGAAACACCTAAAATATTTCTTTGGGAAAATTAACTTTGTGGGTAGGTTTATTTCTAGATTTGTTAAAATAGTGAATCCTTTGAATGCAATGTTGAAATAGAATTATAATGTGGACTGGAAAGTAGAGTCATGGAAATATTTTTAGGATATCAAATTTACTATCATTTAATACTTGTTCCTTATCATCTTAGACTATAAATAATACTTTTATGTTTACCCTTTCACTTCAGAGCACACCATTACCGCCTGCCTCACCCAGATATTAGAAGGAGAATAAAACCTTGTGGCTTTTATGAACACTAATATTAAGGATAGTAAACTCCAACATTTTACCATGGTAAATCATGCCTATGCCTTATTCAAAGTCGTGAAAACATTTATTCATTACATCCTATAGAACAACATGTATGCCATTGTCCAAGACCTAACTATAAATCAAATGCTAGCGTAAAATAATCTAGACAAGATGAGAGATTGATGGATGATGAAATTTCAAGAGTGTGAATTATAAAGAAAGCCAACCAAGCTAGTTAAGGGATAAGGACTCACATTAATAATCATAGTGATAGACCCAGGAATCATGATACACCAGGTGGACTAACAAAGGCTAAAACACTAAGACTGGTATGACCCAGTAATGCACTTTATAATTTATAGAAATATAATATTTTGACTCAACCATTCACAAATAAGATACCTATAATTTAAATCCACATATTATATGTTTAACAAAGGAGTTCTCTTCAAATGAAACCATGAAGGAATATACCTCTAGTATGTACCATAAGAAGAGGTTAAGGACATAATGGAAAGTTTACATGAAAAATTCAGAGCCAACCATCCTAAAGAAAATTCCATGGCTCATAAATTCTATAAGTAGGTTACTAATGGCCCATGATATTCATAGATGGTGACACTCATGTTTATTTTTAAATTGGTACCAAACATTTCCTTAAAGTGGAATTCATGTTTCAATACTACTATAACCTATTATAGATTTAATAGTGTTTCCATAATAGAGGCTAGATTTTATGGGATTGATTAACCCCAAATCATTATTTGGTCATAAATTCATCTTCATGGTAATGGAATATTACACTAGATGGTTCAAGGTATTGGTAACCAAAATGAGCACTAATAACAAAGTCATCAAGTTCTTGGAGACTACCATAGTCTAATTTCTTTAGTATGTGATAATTTCCTCACCTTTCAATCCATAAAATTCATGATGTTGACCTATGATAATAGAATGAATATAAAGTTATCCTATGGTTAATACCTAAAAGGGAATGGATTAGTGGAATACACCAATAAAACTTGATCAATGCCATTAATAAATCAATTATATAGAATCCCTAATAATTACACTCCTTACTAAAATTTGCCTTATGGGCATACCACACCAAGTATAAACAAGCCTTCAAAATATCTCATTTACTTCTCATCTATATATTAGAGTCGATCATGCTAGCCACCCTAAAAATTCCTACTTATAAGTTCATGTATAAATTCATGGAATCATATGACAAAGTGGATTCTAGTCTCCTAAACTTGATTCAGTGGGAGGAAGCCTGGGATGGAACTCTAGAAAACATGAAGACATAGTCAAGAGGTGGTTTGACAAGAGGGAAAAGGTTAAGACATTCAAAATTTTAGACCTCATTCTGATGTGGGATAAGGCCAATGAGAATAAGGGCCAATATTTTAAATTTTATAACTTATAGATCAGCCCATAAAAGATAGCTAAAATATTGGACCAAAATGCCTTTTACCCTAGGGACCTTAAGGGAAATGATTTACTACTTATAATAAATGGGTAATTCTTGAAGAAATATTTATATGTTGTCCCCTCTAATGTGATTTATGACTAATTTGAGTATGAGGTAGTAATGTATATATCAAATAGTTTATTTTAGTTGTGTATTTGATTTTATCATGTGTTTTATTTCTATTATGTTCTTTTCTTTATGTTGCATTTTTCCCATTTGGTCCCTTATACATTGTTCCTATAACACCCAACTATATTTAGTAAATATATAAAACATAGGGGGATTTCTAATAAATAGGAAAACAAAGATTAAAACCTTCATTCTAAACAATTGTAAGAAATTAATGGAAACTCTTAACATCCCAGATTAGAGAGGCTAATTATTCTAAAATAAATAGGTGTATTTTAGAATAGCCTATACCCAGTATTGACACCAACTAGACTGAAAATAATATCTCTAAAATATATTGGATTATTCAAGTTGATCAAGGACTAGTTGACTATTCATAACCTCCCCCCTTATCCATTCATTCTTGGCTTGGTCCCAAATATTCAATGCATAAGATTAATATGTACTAATCTCTTGTTAAGAAACTTGAAAAAGAATAAATAAAGCATGTGAAATCTAAATTTTGAGTCTAACTAAAAATGGCTATACATGAAATCTCTACCACAATATTTATAGCCTGGATGGAAGTAGAACAAGACCATGAATAGGAATAGAGGCATCTTTATTAGGGTTAAGGATGCCCATATGGAAATAAATCAATACCCTAGTCATTTCCTCCAAATCCATCAAGCCATTAATTCCCCAAAGGAAGTATTATAAATAGTCTACCCTTGATTACTCGAAGGTAATCTAAGAATGAAATGAAATGAAAATCATTTCTCACACACATTGGTGGCCATTTATGGATGAAATCTTAGTATGGAAATATCTATTGTGAGACTTTAGTGCCTCATGTTTTTTTTTTTGGATGGTAAAATAACACCATACAATCTTTGTGATGAACTAGGAAAGAAAAAGAAATTATTAGGGTTCTAAGTGTAACATACATCTTTTAATAATTATAAAATAACTAAGTAGTGTTTGTTATCCTTTAAATATTATGGTATTAACATTGCAAGTTAATTTTCACAAGGATATTTTCCCAGAGTCTAGTTCCCTTCTTGGAGTAATAAGCCCATTATCTTCAATGGAAAATTGAGTCCTTTGTGTTTGAAAAATAAAATTTAATGAATAATTTTATTTTTTAATCTATATTACTTCATCATTTTATGAATTTTGTAGATCCTAATTCAATGTTAAATTACCAAGTCATCTAGAGTTAAAGTTGATAGTCCCTCAAACATATTAGAGATGTCATATTCTAGGAGGGCTTTACTGAATGGGAGTTTCCACATCATCGAAAGTTAGAGTGGCCAATCTGATAGACTTTTCAGATATGTCAAAGCCTGGAAGATCTTAGCCAAATGAGAAGCTACATAGGTTATATGGAGTTAGAGAGACCACTCCCATAGACCGGTTAGATATGTTAGAGCCTAGGAGAGTTTGACATAATGAGAAGTTACCATATCATATTAAGTTAGAGTGGCTAGTCCCCTAGACCTATCAAATATGTTAGATCTTAGCATAGCCCAATTGAATGAGAAATTACCATGTCCTCTAGAGTGAGACCATCAAGTCTCCCAGACCTATTATAGATGTTAAAACCTAGGAGATCTTGGCCAAATGGAGATCTACCACATCATATAGAGTCAAATAATCTAATCCCTTGCACTTGTTATAAATGTTATATCTTGGTAGAGCATGGCCTAATGTGAAGTTTTCAAGTCATTTGGAGCCAAAGTGGTTAGTCCCCTAGAATTTTCAAAGATGTTAGATCCTAGTAGATCCCAAATAAATGGGATGTTTCCACATCATCTAGAGTTAGAGTAGTTAGTTCCCTAGACCTATCAAATATATTTGATCTTGGGAGAACTTAGCTAAATGGGAGGTTTCCACATCATTTGGAGTTAGAGTGGTAAGTCCCATAGACTTATCAGAGATGTCAGACCCTAGTTGAATGGGAAGTTTCCACATCATATAAAGTCAAAGTGACCAATACCCTAGACTTATAAAAGAAATTATAGCCTATGAGAGCTTAAAATTTTGAGAAAATACCATGTTATTTAGTGTGAATAGGAACTAGTTTCCATTTATGACCCAATAAGCTTAAAATTAAATAAAAATGAGTCTCAAGGTCTAGTTAATATTTTCCACATAACCTTGGGTGACACATCACCCAAAAGTAAGAATGACATGGAGTACATAACTATGCCTAGGTGTTGACCATTAATTGGAGGACCAATAAATAGATGACACATGCTAAAAAGTAATAATTAGATGAGGAGGATCTAAGGGATGTAATTGCATGCCTACCATGCATTGGGCATTAACATAATGGGAAGATAGACTCAATTAGATAAGTTTTAAAACTTCCCATTTCCATTATTATATTATATTAGGGGCAGAGGATCATGCACTCTAAATTAAATTCTATATTTATAAATAAAGGGAGAAATCCATCAAACTCAATTTTAAATTTAAAACAAGTTAGTTGAAAAAAGTCATTAATGTAGGGAGATGTGTGTATATGCTTATAAATACCAAAGGAGGATCATAAATGGATATCATTATTTCCTTATAATAAATATCAGACTCCTTGATTTCAAGGCTAAATATAAATCCCTATATCATGTACCTTTGATGCCCAAAGATTCTTAATTAACCATATTTCCTAATCTAATGGATGTTACATCTTCAAATTTAAGGTCAATCTTGAGTATTGAGACACCACTTTACCTGCTAGTTTAACTAGGTACAAACACTACAATGACATATTTAAAGTAATTAAGAATTTCACCATGGATTTTATAGATGCTTACACCTAGCTAGATGAGTATAAGGATGCCCTCTACTCCTATAAAAGGTGTAGAATCCATATAACCATGACCAAACTAGAGGTGTTTACCTACATTGACCTATTGGGAAATATCATCTACAAGGCTATCAACATATAATATGTTGTTAATGATTGGGTGTGTTCACCAACCTCTTAGTACCAAATTGATAATATATCCAAGAATACCTTTAACGTGTAATAATCCCTCCTAGACTTAACATTCTCATATGATGTAGTGGTCATGTCACTATGGATGAATGATTACCAGATATATGACATCCTCCATGATTAGGGTGAGAAGATTGACTCCAATTGGGTCAACAAAAAAAAATCAATACCTACATAGTCCACACATTATGAGAGGAGGTTTAAGTAGGCATGATCCTACTAAACTAACTATTTAAAGACTCATACTACCATCATGTCAATGAGATATTAGTGCCCATTATACACATGATCCTGACTCACTCTAACATTTAATACATTAGAGGATTTATCAAATTCAATTTGATACACACCATTGTAGATTCCTAAAATTGTGCTAACTTGTACATGATGAGATACCTACTTGATACCATTTATAGGATACTCTCATTTAAGTCACCAATATTTATTATGTGGGTTCCTAATGGCCCAACTATCCACATGGTCTTATATAAGCTGTATGAACACCATTTCTACCAATATGTATGGGATGTCTATGACTATTTATACATGGTGGTGTACTAGGTCATTAATGAATCTATATTGTCTCAGCTCTTAAAGATAATCCAAGACTTTATCACAATCATTAGGGCTTACTATATATACAAATATGACACAACGATCTAAGTCATGGACTTCCTCTAAGACCCCTTATGCCTGGCATATTATGTGCTTTATCACTTATTATAAACATAGATAACCTATCAACTAGTGAATCCCATCTTTGATTTTTTCATATGACATCAATATAAGGCATTCACTCCACTCCTGATCACCATATAGGGTCATGTCTACAGGAAATTCCATTTGATGAAAAATATGGTAGTCATTTGAGACTCCTTCTCCCTCTCAAAATACAAGATTTAGTAGTGGGACACTAAAGGGGTGATTCATGAATATTTCACATAATATTCAACTTAACTCAACATCAGCTACAACCATCGATCCAAAAATGATGATGAGATCTCTTCGAACACCACTGATGACTAGGAGGTGTTATCCTAGATATTAGTGAAGAGGAAGAAGAAAGGGAACAAATATTTGGTAGGCCCCTCTAAAACTACTTTAGCTCTTAATTGATCTATGGAGGATGAAACTTCAACATATTCAACCATCTCTTGGAGAATCTTATAGGGAATCCCACCACCTTCTCCTCCTCAAGCTATAGCCCCAACTCCCACACCACTTTTACTAATAACCCTGAATCCTATAGCTCCACATATTCATTAATCTCTTATAGTTTATCCTTTTTATCTACCTTTACCTCATTCATTTAATAATTATACTTTGCCTCTTCCTCCCTTAGTTGTTCCTCAATATCCACCTCCACCAACTTTTCAAATGCCATTAATTAGGTTGTAATAGATTTGATCCTAAGAGACACAACACTAGGTAGCCCAAGCATAACCTACCCAACCATAAATACCATAGATCTTAGTATTTGATATGACTAGTACCTCAAAAATAGGCTCTAAATAAAGCACCCAATAGGCACCCATCTAGGTTCCTGCACTCACTCCTCTATCACCTCCTAATTATTTTCCACCCCATGCTCCTACCATGTTACACCTACCTATTTTAGTGCCTATAGTTTAGCTCCACCCATCTATTTTCCATCAATTTACCTCTATATTTCATGTAGGTAACCTTATCCTTATTAATTCAAATCATCCTCACTCCACCATTCCTTTTTTCTCCACCAATCTAACATCCTAGGGTCCTCTTAGTGCCTCCCTTGTGCATGGCCTCAACACTAGGTGTGATTAAATCCTTTGTAATCCTATAACCTCTAGTAGAGACCCTATTATTTGCTACTCTAGGTATCTCCATGTTCCCCTCCATAACTCCAATTCCTCTTCAATCAAACCCTCCAACCTCTACCATCATGCTTGAACTATCCACTACAACACATCGAGGTAACCTAAGAAAGAGGTTGAAGATGAAACAAAAGAAAAACCATCCTTTGCCTCTAGCCCAAAGGCCTTTAGTTATATCTATACCTCTTATAAATATCTTACAGACACTTTTGACCCCAATATCAATAGCTAGGTGATTACCTCCTCAGCTCCCTCTCTCCCTTACCCAAGGCCCGATTAGCTTTGTCTTCAACCAACCTATATCATCCTTGTTATTCCATTACATTTTACCAAGGGAAATACTACCTTAGGTGAACCTCACCTAGGAATAATTGTGACCTCTAATGTTCCCATTGGTATCCATTTTCATTTTCCCTCATTTATCTCCCATGCCCCTTCTTCCTCCACTACTTTCCTCTTTCACTCCTACTTCCTCCATCCCCCATCCACCTCATCTTATACCCTTCACCACCATTTTATCCATGTCTATTACAACCAATACAACCTAAGGGATGGTTATAAGTCCATATGTGCCAAAAATGGATCCTTATGGTGACCTAAACATGTAGTAGAGCTTTGATAGATCCTTCAAGAGTGTGAAGAGGATGCTTACCTAGAGATTCCTCCATAAGGTGAACCCATTGATATGGAAGACCCATCAAAATACATTTTCCCTCAAAAAGGTGAGAATGGATATTATATATGATAAGATGGCCAAGAACCCATTATCTATCCTCTATGCTAACAATGACATGGTCGAGAAGCTCCTCAAGGACATGCATAGCCATGTCTAGACTCTTGAGGCCCATGTGAAAAGTGCATTACTAATGAGACTAATTAGGTAGGGAAAGGAAGCCCTCTTAATAATTTTAATAATAAATAGGAAATTAGTGAGAAATCAAGTTTATATTGATGAAATTATATGGTGGATGCAAGCTTACATGGGAAGGATCATGAAAATTGATAGGTAATGCCAAAAGCTATAGGCAGTGGTCAATAGAGAAATGTTCCTAAAACTCAAACATTTTCCATCCTCAGATTTTGGGTGGTATCAAATTTATACTTGGAACATGAGGGTGGAAATGGAGGAGTATTTATAATTAAACTACATTGAAATATAACCTTCAAAAGAGGGTAAGAAGAATGTATTAACCTAATTTAATGAGGTCAATATCTCTATGTTATTCCACCTAGATGACACTCTACTCAACCAAGGGGAATTAAGATTCCATCTAGGTTAATGTGACCAAGTTATGAGGGAGAAAGTGGATAAGGTGAACCATGAAAGGGCTTAATAAGTTTTAGACATCTTGACTTAGTCCACTGTGAGCATCAACCAAGTATCAAAAGTATAGGCCTTAATATAAGTAAGTTTCTAGATCTCTTAAATACTAGTAGCTTAGGACAAGGTGATATTTAGGGAGATTATAATGAAATTTTCCAAGATGGATAAGGATTTTGACCTTGTGGTAGTCATGCTATAAGTTGAGAATACCTAGTCAAATTAGTTAGGATCTAATCCCTCTTAGCTACCTCTATGTGTTTACTAGTGGTCCATCATAGATATATTATGGGTTTAATGGTATTTATTTTAGTCAAAATTTTGAAATAGGTTATAAATTAAATGAGTGACCATCATGGCCTAGGATGGCTACCTCATGCTTTTTGGAGGTGAGCCCTAATCCTTATCTATTTGTAGAAGAACCATGTTATATTTTAGGTTGAACTAAGAATTACTCAAAGTGTTGCTGGATTATTATTTTTATTTCACCTGCATTTCCTTCTTCAGTATAGACTATAATAGTGGCCCAAATAAATTATTTTAGAAATTATTTTCACTATTTTAATTAATACAACCTCTATTTCTACAAAAGGGTCTCTTTTATGTTTAATTTTCTTTCATCTTCATGTTTAAATGATCAATAATGTTAAATTAATTGGATTAAAATTTGGTCACTTTATTTATGTTATGATTATGATTTGATTAGTTATTATAAACTTTATATTAGTTCTTTCA
Organism: Torreya grandis; assembly: GCA_037957365.1. Classification (NCBI taxonomy): domain Eukaryota; kingdom Viridiplantae; phylum Streptophyta; class Pinopsida; order Cupressales; family Taxaceae; genus Torreya; species Torreya grandis. Next base: position 661,790 of record JARHVA010003983.1, read on the forward strand.
TTTATCTTTTGGTAGTGATGATAGTCTATGCGCCTAGATTCAAATTATCATATGACATTTATTTATTTTCAATAAAAAAACTCATAATACTCTTCATTATTATGAATTCACATTGAAGGTATACTTTTTCTCCCTTATACTCTTCCCATTTTATGTTATTGGAGGTATAAATCTAGTGAAACTTAGTCTACAATGATATAATTATGGAAGAATCTTTTGGTTCAATGACCATTGCATTGATCTTATTTTAGACATGGAGGCTTTCCTTCTCTACCTTACTTTTCCCTCTCTTTTGTGTTTATTTAGTGGTTCTAAAATGTACCTTTCCCCTTGTGTTTATATATAATAAACCCATCACTCAAATTATTAATAACTACATTTAACCTATGTGAAGTATAATGTATTGAACTTGTGCTAGTAATACTATATATTATAGATACTATTCATGCAAAATTCATTTTTGAAGTCCAATACCCATAGTTGTGCCCTAGGGTGATCCCAAATAAGTCCTAAAATGGATGATGAAATTTCATATTTGTCCCCACCTTCCCATTTTTAAGGAAGTCCCCATCTCATGGGCATCTCGTGGTAAGGATTTATTGGAGTGAACAATAATTACATTATAAATATGAGTTTCATAGTAGTTTTTAACAACATTTAATTTTTGAAAACATAGTTTAAATTTTTTTTTTCAGATTTCATGTATAAAAATTTATTTTAATTTTTTTGGTATATTTTATATGTTTGTTTAAATAATTGATATGATTTAGGAGAGTTATATTTTGTAAAATTAAAATTAATAATTGAATCTCGTAATAAAAGTTTACTATAAAAATTTTATAATAAGTGTCCAAGTGTAAAACCATTAAAACCCATTTAAGTTTTATGTTTGAGTTAGTTATTTACCCTTCAATTTTTAAATGGAAAGGTTTGGCCACATTTTTCAAATGGAGACATAATTTTTTCCCAAAAAAATCAAATATATAAGAATGCATGTGCATGCAACTACGACATGTTTAATTCATTTTGAATATCAAGTTTCAATCTACCAACAAATTTTTTAAACCATATATATGATCTAGTGTAGGATCATAGAAAAATTGAATGTAAATCATCCTATTCAATTATTTTTATCCCTCATCCACTACAATTGCATGGCTTGGTGTAACTATAACATAATAATATCCCGCAATCATTATTTTTCAAGAGACCACATGTCATTCACACATTTTTCAAACAATTTACACACCTCTTTTATAATTTCATATTTTACATAAATTTACAATATAATGGGTGGTTAAACAATCCAAACATTTAGAGTGAGTGGCTTCCCACTCCAAAAACTATCACAAGTTTGATTCATTTTGAATATAAATTTTAGATATACCAAAAAATAAATTCAATCATACATGTCATAGTGTAAAGTGTCAATAATCTTATTGAATTATTTACATCCATAATTAACTAAATATGTATGGTTTATTTTAAAAACAACACTAAATATATAGACTATACTCATTTCATAATGTAAGACAACATCACATTCATACATTTTATCAAAAAATCACGTGCCTATTGTATACTTCCACATTTTCCAAACATTTACAATATAATGGGAGGTCACCACTCTATATGTTTTAATTGGGTAACCAGCCAATATATAAAACACTATATGATTTATTTTAGGCATATTGAAAATAAATGTCTATCATCCTAGTTAATATATCTTGCAATGTTTTCATTCCATGAGACTACATATCATTCATGTTTTTTTGTCAAAAAATTCATTTGCCTCATGTATGGTTCCACATGTTACTTAAATTTATAATATAATGGTGAGCACCAACTATAAACATTTTGAATGGGTTAAAAACCTATCTAAACATTATTTCACATTTTATTTTTTTTGAATATGAAGTTTAGGGATACCAAAAAAGAAGTTAAACCATACATGTTATTCATTATAAGCATAAAAAATAAGTGTCTATCATTCCAATTAAGTATTTACATCCTCATATATTACATACACATGATTAATTTAAAATATAAAATGAAAATATATCATGCAATCATTGCATTCCATGATACTTTATCTCATTCATATATTTTTTCAATTTATTCACACGTGTTGTATGCTTAATTATTTTTAATTAATGTTTTGAGTTGGAAGATACCAAATATAAAATCTACTAAATTTTTAATTAATTTAGTTTTAAAATTTGTAGACACCAAAAAATAAGTTCAAACATACATTTAGTCCATTGTAGGGATAGCGAAAATAAGTGTCAATCATCCTAATAAAATATTTACATCACTCATACACTAAAAATGCATCACTAATCATAAATAGAACAAAAAAATATCCTAAAATAATTGCATTACATGATATTTCATCTCATTTATACATTTAGTCAAACATTTCATGTACATATTGTGTGTTTCCTCATTTAGCATAAGGAATAATAGAATGGGTGGATGACCACTATAAACATTTTGACTATGAGACCATGTATAATATAAGTTATTGAATAAGTTAAACCTTAATATTATCAAATATAGTCATAATAAAAATCAATGTATATCATCTTGTTGAATAAATCATGCAATAGTTACATTCTATGACACCACTTCTCAATCATGGTTGCTTATCAAATAATTCACATGAATGTTTTATGATCCCAGATATTGTATACATTTAGTATAGAGTGAGACTATGAAGAAACTAAACATGCTGAGTGAGTGACTTCCAAATATAATAAATATTCCATGTTTATTTATTTTTTGATATTAAGTTTAGAGATATCAAAAAATAAGTTCAATCATACATGGGATTCATTGTAGCAAAGTGAAAATAAGTGTAAATCATCATATTAAAATATTTTCATCCCTCAACCACTAAAACCACATGTTTGATTTTAAATAGAACAAAAAATATATATCATTCAGTCATTGCATTCCACTAGACCACATTTTCTCATATATTTTATCAAATAATGCATAATTTTGATTATGCCCTGAAGATGATACACTAAATAGTTCTAGTATTTTGGCTTACACTTAAATATAAATTGAAATGGCAGGTGGCACACCCTAAACGTATTGAGTGGGTGGAAACAAACTAAAAAAATTAATCCTTCCTTCTCTCTTAATTCATTCCAATGTAGAATTTAAATGAATTGTAACCCAATTATAAATGTAGATGTCAATTTGATATATTTTGATGAAAAACGAAATAACTAAAGTACAAAACATATTAAATAAATTATTTTTGAATAATTAATTATTTAATATAAATACATGATACACATAGATTTAATATGAATTTTAAGAAGTGTTATCATAGGATTATAATTCTTCATCTATCATATACATAATCCATTATTGTGGGATACCACTATGATGAGATTTTTAATATTTAGACCATTGTTTGAAATACATATTCTCATTATTAATGTACCATTAGGGTCTTATAATCAAAATACAATAGTTGTATTCTTATACTAGTTTGATCACCTCAAAGTTGACATTGAACTTGAGATCCTGGATCTCAATTTCAGTATTTATTAATACTCCAATAATTATGATTAAAAATATGTAGTTATCTTTTGACATTATTACCCAAAATTAATGCCATAATTATTTGTATTTATATTTAATATTCAAACCAATATGATTGGAAACCTTCAATTGGAAATTAAAAAATTTTGAATTAGGAAAATAATATTTAATCTATCATGTATCATATTCATTTCAAACCAATACAAATTAAAATATCTAGTTGTCAATTCAGAATGAAAATTCAAAGTAATATGAGTGACAATATCTATTGGTTTATTAACCTTTCAATCCTCTAGATATGCCATAATATTTTTAATTAAACACTCAATATTATAATAACATTTCAATCCACTAGAAATGTCATAATATTTTAATTAAACATTCAATATTCACACATGTATAAATGCAAATATCCAATTCATAAATAACATTATAGGTAAAGACACTAAATAAATTTGAAATTTTTTCAATTGATAATTAACATTATAGTCATAGATAATAAATAATTTTTAATTATTTTTAGAATATTTATATAAATATTAGAAATTTAATATGTGTATCATGTCATAATCTTAATCCTCATAGAGTAGGATTCTTTATAAAATGTCTCATATCCTCATTATTAAAAATTAAGGTTAGTTATGTACAAAATGTCTCCACAAGAAGTTTTTCCTTCTTTAATTCTTGACCTCGAGATAACTTTATGGATATGATAACTTTTTCTTCATGAATCCGTTTTTGATAGGATTGACTACCATATTTCTTGTATTTTTATAATAAAATAGATTATTGCATCTAAATTATTAGTAAAAAAGTTTATTTTTTTTAATAACAATGTTCAACACCGTAAAAAAATAGAGTGTGCTCCTTCACTTTTTCATGTTGTAGTAGTTTATATGCATTTTTATATACTGATATATGTATCAGAGGAAGACCAAAATGCAAGTTGAAATTGTAGAAATCCAACATTTAAAAATTAGATCACCATTATTCTTGGTTGAGCATTATATTTTTATTCAAAATGTTACCTTTTTAAAAATTAATTATTTTCTTATCAATCCATCTTAATTGAGAACAAGCATGTGTTATTTTGGAAGCAGTGGATAAAATAATAATATTGAGATTTATATAGAAATACATTTATTTTTGAAAATAAAAATGAATTTAAAATAAACATTCTTATACTTAAGCCTCCAATTAAGCCTATATTAATATATTTAGAACAAAAAATATAAAATTATATGATAATAAAGAAAGGAAGGTTTGTCAATTGGTAATTGGTTTGCAATACCTATTTATAAGGTTTTTCAGTGTGTAATTGGTTTTCAATACCTAATTTTGAACTGATAATGGAAATTTATGATGTTTTATATGATGTAAATTATGTGTCCATCACCACATATATCATATACACCTTTAATCATGAAACTATGTTATTTGATAAAGATAATTGTCTCTAATTTATTTGAAATCAAACCAAGATTTATTTCCTTGTTTATGACCTTCCTTGGTTTTGATGGATCTATCAATTATAACAAAAGTCATATAATATAAAATATTTTATTAATATCAAGATGTGGATTAATTTTTTAGTAGGATTATTACCTTTAATATGGGTGAGTAGTATACTCACCTCAATTTATCATTAGCTATTTTTAGTAAGATTATAGCATAATGTCAATCTTTATATTTTCAACTATGATATTAGTGAATTTATTTTTAAATTTTATAGTTTATTGCACTAAAATTTTCCTACCATAAATAATTCAAATAGGTGATGATTTTGTAGTGCATCTTTCTATAATGTGCTCCCAAAAATTTATGGATCCCTAAAAATTGAATGGGTTCTCTAATTAAAACAATACTAATATATGTTTGATCCATAATATCCAAGGGATATATGTGTGAAAATTCAATTTATATGGCCACATCTTTTTCAACCATGAAAAATGTGTTATGAACACCATATATGCCACAACTCACTGAAAGTCCTTGAAACCCACATTCCTCATATATATTTTTATAACATTCTTCATAAATGATTTAATTTATATTTTTAGATAATTCCATGTAGATGCAAAAATAATTATGAAATAATTTTTATTCATCCACTAGGATAATAATTATTCAAATGAATTTTTTTTTGTTGGAGATAATTTAGGATAACAAATATATAATATCACTTTGTGCAATTTTTGTCATAACATTATAAAATTTGAAAATAACAACATTTAGAATAGGGGAAGAACATGTTCTTCTAATCTTAAAAAAGTTTAACTCAATTTAAATGTAAAATAACATTGACATGTGAATTCATAAGTATATTTATTCTTCACTTAGGTATTATAGACACTAAAATTAGCATGTCTTTATAAAACAATGCAATTGTGATCGATCATTTTTTACACTTAGCTCATGTCCAATTCAAAAAATCTAAGCTATATTTATTTATTTTTATGTGGATGACCCATAAATCCCATTAAGTTATGATTCTAAATATTCATCTTCATCATTCAATAAAGCCTAAAATCATTATCAGATCAATCTACACTTATAGTTTAGTTGTCTCTACTCCTTAGACAAGGTCACTCATTCAGGACTATCTCACTCTCTAGTAGTGTCAAATTTTTTGACGATGTCATATTAATAAGGAATGGATATTTTATCAAAATAAAATTCACCTAATGGGTTATAACACATTTTTATCAAAATTATCACTATAAAATTACATTTTTCAACCATTTTCTCACTAGAGGCTCATATGATGAAAAAACACTAAATATGTAATTGAACATTGAGAAGGAAAATTTATTATTCTAAATTATGAAGCCATATTAGCCTAGTATCAATGATTTAATTATACATACACCTCAAAGGTCATCAGTCACTATTAAATCACTTAGCTACACTAGGATTTCACCATCATCTAGCATTACACTAGTATTTTACACACACCACTATTAAAAGTATTGGTGTGTAGGAAATGGTAAACATAGAGGGTGTTTAGGTGAATTAAATATTTATCCACTAAATAATTTTTCCCTTTTTCCTTTTATACCTCATTTTATATTGAGATATAGTTTCAAGTGAAGAAGAAGGTACAAGTCCACTTATAGAAAAAATCACACAAATATGATCTCCCACATGGGACTTGAAGACAAAGGTTCATAAGTCAATTTTTATGTAAAGGAAAAGATACTAGACATTAGTGTGCCCTAAAGAAAATAACATAGGTCATCCATATTTAAATAGTATGGCCTTGTCCCATGAAGATACGAATGCCTATTCTTGATTCATAGTGACCTCTTAGGGGCATAAATTTAGTTTCAAAGTTGTAGTCATAGTCATGCATATTTTATTTATAGCTAAATTATTCCTCCTTTTTACTTTCCATTTTTTGAATATTTTTAAATTTGACAAGTTAAACATAAAAAATTCTTAATTTATGATTATTTTATGAACTCTAAAAAAACCATCTTTTAAAATTTGAGTGGTCATGGAAATTTTTGTCCATTATGTTTTATAAATTATATAAGGGAACATCACTTGTATTGATTATTTATGGATTAAGCATGATTATTCTTGTCATCATCAATGGTAAATCAGGTTTTATTTATAGATAAAGATAATTGTCTCTAATTGATTTGAAATCAAACCTAGATTTATTTATTTGTTTATGACCATCCTTGATTTTTATGGCTCTATCAATTATTAAAAAAATCATATAATATAAAATATTTTATTAATATGGAGATGTGGGATAATTTTTTTATTAGGATTATTACCTTTAATATGGGTGACTATTATAATCACCTCCATTTATCACTAGATATTTTTAGTAAGATTATAAGATAATGTCAAGCTTTATATTTTCAATTATGATATTAGTGAATTTATTTTAAAATTTTATAGTTCATTACACTAAATTTTTCCTAAAATAAATAATTAAAATAGGTGATGATTTTATAGTGCATCTTTCAATAATGTGCTCCAAAAAATTTGTGGATCGCTAAAAATTGAATGGGTTATCTAATTAAAAAAATCATAATATATGTTTGATGCATAATATACAAGGGATATATGTGTGACAATTCAATTTCTATGGCCACCTCTTCATCAACCATGTAATTTATGTTATGAACACCATATATGCCACAACTCACTAACAATCCCTGAAACCTACATTCCTCATTTATAGTTTTTATAGCATTCTTCATAAATGCTTTAATTTGTATTTTAAGATAATTCCATATAAATGTAAAAATAATTATGAAATAATTTTTATACAACCACTAGGATAATAAGTATTCAAATGTAAATTATTGTGTTGGAACTAATGTAGGATAACAAAGATATAATATCACTTTGTGCAATTTTTGTCATAACATTATAAAATTTTAAAATAACAACATTTATAATAGGGTAATAAAACATTATTTTAATCTTACCAAAGTTTAACTAAATTGAAATGTAAAATAGAATTTACATGTGAATTACTAATTATATTTTCTCATCACTTAGGTATTATAGACACTAAAATTATTATGTATTTATAAAACAATGAAATTGTGATCTATCATTTTTTACACTTAGGTCATGCCCAATTCAACAAATCTAAGCTATATTTATTTGTTTTTGTATGTATGAACCTTAAATATAATAAAATTATGATTACAAATATTCATCTTCACCATTCAATAAAGCTTAAACTCATTATCAGATCAATCCACACTTTTAGTTTAGTTATCTCTACTCTTTAGACAAGGTCGCTCATTCAACACTATCTCACTCTCTAGTAGTGTGAGATGTTTTGACCATGTCATCCTAGAAAATAATGTCTATTCTATCAAATTAAAATTCATCGAATGGGTTATAACACATTTTTTTCAAAATTATCACTAGAAAATTACATTTTTCAACCATTTTCTCACTAGAGGCTCATATGATGAAAAACACTAAATATATAATTACACATTGAGAGGGAAAATTTATTATTATAAATTATGAAGCCACATAACCCTAGTATCAGTGATTTAATTATACATACACCTAAAAGGTTATCAATCAATATTTAATCACTTAATTACATGGGGATTTCAACATCATCTAACATTACCCTAGTATTTTACACACACTACTATATCACGTGATAAATACATGTAGTTTGGTCCCTATTAAAATTATTGGTGTGTAGGAAATATTCAACATAGGGGATGTTTAGGTGAAGTAAAAATTTAACCAATAAACCATTTTTACAATTTTCCTTTTATACCTCATGTTCCATTGAGATATAATTCAAATTAAAGAAGAAGTTTCACATACACTTATAGAAAAAAATAACACAAATCTGATCTCCCACATGGGACTTGAAGACAAAGGTGCATAGGTCCATTTTTATGTAAAGGAAAAAATACTAGACACTGGTATGCCCTAAATACAATAACATAGGTCATCCATATTTAAATAGTATGGCCTTATCCCATGAAGATTCAAAGCCCTATTCCTAATTCATAGTGACTTCTTAGAGGCACAAATTCAGTTTCATAACTGTAGTCATAGTCATGCATATTTTATTTTTATCTAAATTATTACTCTTTTTTACTTTGCCTTTTTATCATATTTTTAAATTTAACAAGTTAAAAGTAAAAAATACTTAATTTATGCTTATTTTATGAACTCTAAAAAAATCATCATTGAAAATTTGAATGGTTAGGGGAATTTTTATCCCTTATGTTTTATAAATTATATAAGGGGTCATCACTTGTATTTATTATTTATGGATGAAGCATGATTATTATTGTAGTCATCAACTGGAAATCAAGTTTTCTTTTATGAATTATGGATAACCATGAACATAAATAATTTTTGAAGTCTAAGTACAAGGTTCATTTCAATTACACGTCATTTATTACTATATTTAAATAATTACCTTTTCATTTTTTATTTGTATGCTTAGTAATACATTTTATCATTTTTTTGAGATTTTTAAGATTTTTAACTCAAATCCTCTAGTTGGATATAATTCACTGCCAATTAAACATACTTAACTATCATTGAAATATGCTTAAATGTCATTTAAATAAGTTTCAATTCATCCATGCTTAATATTAGATTTAACTAATGTTATTGAAATAAAATTTTCACTCATTGAGAGTTAGTAACTACTACATTCAGATATTATATGGTCTTGTTAATTTTATATTATCTTTTATATGTAATTATTTTTAAAAACTAATAAATAAAATCATTGAAATATAGTGGTCACTAGGCTCCCATATTTATTATGATTGTAATCAAAATATTATGCATTTTTGTGATAAACATGAAATTATTTTCTTAATTATTTAAATCTAGCAGTTGCCAAGATTATAAAACTATTATATATTACTAATTTATAGGTAGTGATTGATAAGGTGAAAGTATTTTTATTTATTTATAATTGATAAATAACATTCATTAGGGTCCTCGCACTGTTATTAAGATAATTTATTTTATGTATGTATTGTTTATTTATTTCCTAACATGTTTATTTGTAATATATAAAAAAATAAAAGATTTTACCTTGACATCAATACATTTAATAAGTACATATCCCTTGGTTATCTAATAATGGAATAATAATGTAACCCTTCCTTACTATTGAAAGCAACCAATGGATAAAGTAGCCATCAAATCCCCTCACTAGATGGTAGGGGAAGCAAACATCAATATTAAGGTGTAATTTTGTAAATTATATAGTTATGTATTAAGTGTAATTATATAATTATATTTTCATTTTAAACTCAAAATTATTATTTAATATAGTTTTAAAAAATAATTATTTACATATTATACATTTATAAGATTTTTGATATAAAATTTGAAACTGTAGATAATTTTTTTTATGTTAAACAAGGTGAATATAAATGCAAGTGGTGAATTATAATTTATTTTAAAATATGTATCTATTAAATTTAAGTGAGTATTTTGCTTAGATAAAAAAATAAAAATTGATGTATATAAATTGAGTTTTGAATATTGATTTCAAAATTTGGCATTGAGAGTAAACCATTCTATATTTAGACATAAAAATGTAATAAACGAGATGCTAAGGTCCTTAAATATCTAAATATTATATGGAATGATCTATGATTTGACCTTCAATTATCCCATTTAAAGATAAACTTTGTTAAATTAAATCAAATAAATACCATTGACACTTAATGAAATTAGGATATGACCTATGTATCCACTAAACCTAAAAATAATAGAACCTAAAATGCAATGTCATAACAAAGGGTTCCAGATCCTCTACACAATCAACACAATGCTATATTCCTAACTAGGTCTCTAATTATAAATAAATCAAATATTGTAATCTAGAAATGTAAGGGTATGTGTTCGAAACATATATAAAATAGTTAAGGAGCCATCATAGGAGAATGGGGGCATAGGCAACTTAAAGTGTACAAATGGGAAGTTTGAATAATCTTATAGACACTAATTTTAAGTTTAGGGAGAACTCAAATAATGAGACATACATTCATTAACCAAGCAATTATGCAACTTCTATTTATAAAAATAAAAGTGATGTAGTTAGAAAATAATTAACTTGAATAATACTTGTCTAGCCTCAATATCTCCCTTGTAAAATCGTAATTTGAAACATAGTTTGTGGTTGTAAGGATATCAATGGTTAAATCAAGATTTAAGCTAAAATTACTCCAAATTTATACATAGGACACAAGTATGAGCAATAAAAATTGAAAATTATGTTATTCTCTATTTGATTTAAATTTTGGCTTGTATTTATAATGATGGTTGACCCTATTACTTCTTGTATATTTAGACAATAATATAGATGATTTTAATTTAGGCTTAAATAAGTATTGAATTTAAATAAGTAGACTAACCTCAAATTAGGTTGGCCAGACTGACTGAATAATGAATCATGTGCCTGAAAGTTTTGAAATTCATTGATTTGATTGATGTAGTTGGGATGAAATGGATAATGGTTATAAATACATGTAATGATCCAACATAATTTTAAAATATGTCTTGGTATAGTTATAAGATGAAATATCAAAGGAGATAACTTATGTCATCAAATATGAGGAATCTAGAATGTATATGGTTATAGTAATAAATATTGTCTCTGACAAAGCACCATTGATCTTCCCACCCCTTTCTTAGTTTACCCTTAAGTCATGCACTTATAGATATTGAAAATTGATAGGTTAATTTAATATAAAAAAAATAAGTGAATGATAAAATTTAAAAATATTTTGTATATACATTTATTTCACCCAAATATCATCACGTGTAACCGAAGTGTAACATGGGATGATGTTTTGTAAATGAACATAGAAACATAGTAACTACTAACAAAAATGTCATAGATAGCATAAAGGAAGTGAAACTAAAAGAAATGATTGTAAAGACCATATGCATACCTTCAATTTATTATTGTTTTTGAAAATAAGTTGCATGTGTAATAGATGATGATAGGTTCCATTTGTGTGAAGTAAAAATATCTAAAAAGAAGAAAAAATTACAAAAATATTTTGTTAGTACTAGAAAATTATCTATCTTTCTATGATTCTAAGGTTTATTTTAATTTTTCAAAATGACCTACGGATATAAATATATGATAAAAATATTGAATCTATCAGTAAATAATTTAAGGCTATTTTTTTTGAAAACTAATATAAAAAGGTAAATTACTATTCATTTGCACAATTTCTATTCTTGGAAACCAAAAAACTATGTATTCAAAACTAAAAGATTGAGAGATGATGGCATGTGCACAAGGACATAGATACACTAGTGGATGTATCATATTTATGGATAGAGTGGTATAGCTACAAGGTGTATTTATTATAAATTTTAGTTTTTTTGATAAAAATGGAGTACATTAAGAAAGTATGCTCTAGGAAAAATACAGGTAATATAATATGCCCCAAAAATCCGTAGGTTGATATTTAAAAATTTAACATGAAACATGTATGGGATGAAAATTCAAAATGAAGGTCTAAGGCATTTATTGTAACATATTTAAAAATCACCACCTAGTCTGAATCCTATCAGCTAGGATGACATAGTTAAAATTTGAGTGTAATTGAAATTATTTGATGTTGTCTAAGTTAGTTGATGTAGTTGAATAATTATGGATGATGTCATGTAACATAGTAAAAATATATTGATTATGCATGTCATAGCTAATGGTTGTATAAATTAGCTTGACCAATGTAGTTAAACATATGGCTAATGGTGTATGATAATTTGAGGAGATTGTTGATGACATATATGTAGGCTAATTTATTATATTAAAATGTATAGAGAAAGGGTCATGGTTGATATAGTTTGAAAATTCAAGATGGATGATGTAGTAGGTTACATGGTTGATACAAAAGGTAATCTCAAATGAAAAGTGATTTTATTGATTTTATGTCTAGTTTATTTCAATTTTTGTATATAACTTTGATGTTTTCACAATTTAAATTTTTTTGAGAGGTGTCAAATATTTTTTAGACTATTGGATGTTATATGGTTACTATATTTACTACGTAATTTGCCTATAGTTGATTGAGCTCCTCCAACTACGTTGGAATTTGGTAGTATTATGGAGATGTGGTAGTTCCTACTAAGTGTAGAGCTATTTTCTATGTTATTAGGATCATGGAAGAGACAAAATAATAACTTTAAGTGGATGGTATATGGGAATGAATTTGGGTATTAAATTTTATGATGTTCATGTGATGTCATGCTTACCTATTATGGGAACACCTATAAGGTGTAGCACTTTAGATTCTTCTAATGAGAGGAAGGCATTATCTATATGGCCATAAGGTCAAAGATATAATAAAAGTGAGGTTTATATCTTAGTTTATTTGATGTATATATATCAACCATTTTGGATATCTAAAAATTGATTATTTGGCTCACGATAGCTCGAATGATCCCTCATAATTTTTATGGTAGATTTCCATTGTATATTATAAACATGTATCAATATATGTTAGATCCTGGCACGTTGTATGATTTAGGTTAAATTTTGGGTAAAACTAATCCATGATCTGTACATTACTTTACTAAGAGGATAGGATAATATGGGGCTTGTTATTTTTCTAGGTAATTACATTTATGAACATTTACCTATGTATAGACTATCAAGGTTTCCTCATTTCATGGATGATGTTATTCCATGAGTATGGATATGCGCACATGTTCATACATTATAGGAAATTTCCCATGTACTAATTTTGTAGATAATGAAACATGAAAAAATATTTTTTTTATCTGTATGTGCATATTATTAATGCATAGACATCATGATCATCTATTGTGTAGGTGCAAGCATGAGTGAGGATCAATAGACACTATCTATGGTGGAATTAGACTCAATTGTGTTATTGTGTACTAGGTTGGTTTGGACTACCACACCTAATAAGTCCTTTTATGGTGATATATTATTTGTCTCATCTTGTGAGGGAGTGGTGTGGTGTGATAGGTGGAAAGGTACATGTTGAGGTATTATTCCTAATGTGTAAAATTATAGTGGAGGAAGAACAAAAGAGAACCTATTAAAGGAAGAGAAGATTCAATGGTAGTTTCTTAATATAAAAAATAGATACAAACACAATCAAAAAAACAAATATGGTCATAGATGTAAATATCGAGTCAAGTTTAGCCTCATCCATAGGCACAACTATAGTTGGAGAATCTTATATCTTAGCCAAATCTTATCTAGAAGATAGTATATTATATTAATAGTATAACATGACATGATGTGTCTTATATCCATGGCATTATATTTTTTTTCCTACATCGAGGCATCGAACCTGATAGGTTGTAGGTGGTTAAACTTGTGGTGTTATTATGGGTAAGTAAAATTTGTTTATCTTGATTTCTATTTTGGATGTATAGAGAGATATGGTAGATAAATGTATGAGGTATTTGGATTATATATGATATATTATGCTATTTTGATTTATATTTTTTATATGCTAAAAAATATTAGGCCTAATATATGAACTTTATGGAGATAGTGCATCATGACATTTTGGATGATGTGCTACAAAATGATACTACATATTGATTGATAAGGTAGTGCCTTTAGTAGAGTTTTATGTTATATAATTTAGGTTTTTCTAAAAGGCTACCTAAGAGATATATATATTATTATATGAATCTTAGATTCAAACACCATTGGATGTTATCCAAGGGAGCTATAACTATTGTACATTTTATATAAAGAAAGAGATGCTTATTTGGATACATCTTGTTAGGTATTGAGATTATAGGGCTTGGTGGCTAATATACATGGATCATTAGATGGTCTATGATCACACACATAGTCATTATAAAAAAATTTACTTATATGATCATCTAAATATTTTATGCATACTGTAGTACATCCTTCACCGGGTATACTTGATGGATCTCAACCTCAGATCTTTTTTACTATTTATCATTGTATATCATCATGTATATAATTTTTTTGATCCATATATAGAGATATTTTTTTATTATGATTTTGAGATGTTATTTATTTATTAATTTTTCTTTTATCACATGTGATTTTGATCTCTTATTCTATGCAAAAAATTAATGATGTATGTTTGATTATTTTGTACTAGAGGTTACTAAATGTATGGTCAAAAATAAATATACATGAAAAATGACAAAAAGGTTTTAAATCAAAATTAAGCGATAAAAATTAACGTGAATCACATTATGAAAATAGAGACATGTAAAACATTATAATATAATAAATGATAAATTTGAATCAAATATGTAAATTAGAAAATAATGGAGGATCGATAAGGAAGACTATAAATAAAAAATAATCATTGAAAGAATGGTGAAGATCCAAATGAGATAAAATTTAGAATTTAGTGCTTGTGTTAGTGTCTGATGTAATAAATTATGACCATCTAATGACATATATGAATGACTGAATGAGATGGTATGAAAAATTATTGTATATATGTTTATTATTAAATCCCATTCCTATCCAAGATGTTACACTACAACTAAAAAACTAATCCAAGAGGTGTGATAAGGTGGATATTTGTGAGGAAATCCTAGTCTTATACAATGTATTACACTAAAACTCACAAATTAATATGAAATGGTCTAAATAAGAAGTGTGATCAGGGATATGATTAGATATAAGCAATATACATCAATGGGAAACATTAGGGATAATTTAATGAAAAAAGGAGTGTGAGGCTCGACATGGGTGATGTGTAAATCCTTTTCAAAGATTAACACATTAGAAAAATGTGAAAATGCTAAAAATTATTTAAGATATGATGCTCTGGATAGTAAACACAATATTTAGGATAATAAGTGAAGTAATTAGATTCTTCCATAAAGGTTATATGTAGGAAAATTAAAACTAATCCTACCTTCCCATAATATGTTCCTTATTCCTTAGGATCCCTTACAGTTTCATTAGTCTACTACAAATATTGGGTACTTATGTGATAATTTAAGTGATAGTATATGATACAATGAGATATCCTATTCGATTATACTATCCTAATACATCCCAATGGACCTTGGATGTATCATGGGGCCAAATTTGGAGTTTTATATTAAAATATAAAAGGATGTGTTTTGAAACATCACATATTTTAGTGTGATCTAACTAGTAATGTTGTAATTGAATTTTGATCATTGCCTTTGGATTCTTGTAAGAAATGTCTCTTAAATTCTCATGGATTTTTATATTTTTCCTCCATAAAAATTTGGATAATTGATCATGAGTGAAATAAGTGGAAAACACAAGAGAGATAAGACTTGGTAACTTGAGAAGATTACCCAAAAACCATGGTATTAAAAATTCCTAGACTTTCCCACAAGTAGGTGTGAAATATCAAAATTGACCTATGTATGCTGCAACTAAACAAATTAAAAAGGGAAAATGAAAATTTTATAATATATGTGCATGTATTAAGTATTACAATGATGATATACTTGTATTTGATCAAAAGTATTTAAATTCGCATAATGAAAATTTCATGGGTTCTACTTAATATATCCAAATCACTAGGAAATTGTATCGTCTTACAAAATTTTAAAAAAATACTAAAGTAATAATCATCTTAAAAAGAGGCCAAACCAAAATTTTTAATTTTTAATTATCACCAAGAAGAAAAGTAAAACATAATATAAAGACCCAAAGGAGTTAAACAAGTTTTAATGTTAAAACCAAGGTCAAAAATAAGTATTATGAAGGAAATGATAGTAAGAATAAAATGCCATAAATTTGAATTAAGTGTGAAAAAGTAAAATAATAAAAAATGATTGAGAATAATGAGATAAAAAATATATAAATAAAAAGGTATCTCCAATGCTCGTAATGAAATGTATATATAAAATACAATCATATGATAATGTGAAAAATAATATGATATGTCACACAAAGATGTGATCACAAGTTTTGATACTCATCTTGACACACATCGTAAATAAAATATGGTATATCCTATTATAAATAACATCTAAATTTGATCATGGTTTAATCAATATTCACATATATTTTTGGAAGGACTTTATTATGCATGATCTCTATATAGAAATTAGGAGAATGGTTCCTCCTACAAGGGATAATCAATGTGAAGAACCTACATTTGAGTATGGTTGATATCCTATAATATATGAGGATGAATGGATATAGGATAACGTTGATCCTTCATCTAAGAATGATCTTGATGGCAATTTTATGAAGGTGAATGTTTAGGTCAATGAAAGTCATGAAAATGTTGATAGAGTAATCTAAGTATATTTATATGATGTGTGGCACACTAATTCAAAAGGAAATAAACTTCCATACACTTGGAAATATATTCTATAGATATTTTATGAGGTTTCAATATCTTATCGCTATAGGTTTGTGTTAATTTAGGACAAAAAACATTAAGGTACTATCAAATATGTTGTTAATATGTCTAAATATGTGTAGTCATTCCATGAAAATAAAAAGTGCACCTAAGAGTAGCTAGCTAGGAAGATATACTATCCATAAAAAGAATAGAGTTGTATGTTTTCTTTTACACTAATAATATTTTTTATTATTGACAAAATTTGGACTAAAGACCATTTATATTATGAAACATACAATATGTATCATCTTCCCATCATCTAGGTGGAGAGTCAAACTTTGACATGGATAAGACTATTGAAATGCATCATTGTGATCCAGGCATCTATGAGTATGATCCTAAGTAGACTCTATCACTATAAGAGACAACATCAGTGTGGGCCAGAGTAATGTGGATAACATATTGAGATAAATTATACTCTAAAGATCATAAAATATAGTAACCCACTATGGTCCTATCATAACATGATCAAATAACATACTCTTAAGTAACTTAGAGGTGACTAGGGTAGAATGGAAAAAATGTGGTAGCCACTCCATCTCAGACCATTGAATATCAATGGAAGAGAAAATAAGGTTAGATGTCTAGTATAAAGACAAGTAATAAAATATACTAATTGAATTATTTATACATCTAACTTAGACTCACAATAATGTTGTAAAGAAGATCAACAACAAAGAATATATGAATCCTTCAATTGAGTATAACCAACTAATAATGGGTCGTCTAAGGAGTATCCATCATCACAATTATGAGTATGGATATAAATTTATAAAGAATAAGTTAATCAATTGATTAAATAATAATGTGGAAATAATTATTTAAACCTAATTATTGAATCATGAGTTTTGTCAATCAAATTCTATCAATAATAAGGATGCAAATAAGGGGGTAACTGAGAAATAATGTTGTAAGGGATATCTAAGGTTTCAATATTAATATTAATATCATCATAATTATAATGTAATAGGTTCAAGGGTATGTTTCCCAAAGATTTAGGGTGTCCATTGTAACCACAATTAGAAATGATGAGATAGTCAAATCATTGCTATTTAAAAAATATGATGATAGGAAAAGGTTAAAGGGTATGTATTTTAAAAACACTATGATCTTGGAATTTTTAAAAATTCCAAGGTTTATTGTCTTCATTAATTTTATATATAACATCATTATTGGTAAAATTTACACACTAACATGCATAAGAGGCAATGACTCTCATGCTATGTGTTTAGGATTGTCCATATAAAATATTATAAGATAGATGAAAATTAAAAACTTGACCTCAACTCTAACCATGATGGGGAGATAAAAAAAACCATGATGACACATTTTTATTATATCATAGCCTTGAAACATACTTTTATTATTATTGAAATTGCATTTTTAGTATCCAAGAGTATTAATGAAGTCAAGGGAAGTGATTAAAATTTATGGCCCTTCATAAATCAAAGCATGCTTGACTTGAATATCACCCATTTGAATACTAATAATTAAATGAATATCAAAATCATGAATTAATATTTAATTAAGAATCATATAAGATTATTAAATTTAAGTGAAAGATAAGCATCCAAAGTTTTGTCAAATTGTATTGATATTTATTCACACTATTGGACAATAATAGCCCTAGAATCATACAAGGTGGCTTCTTTAAGTATAGGAGGTGGTCAAGGAATATTTATCTTGAACAAGAGTTGTATAAAGATATTACAATGATGAGGATATATTCTCGTGAGTTAAATAAAATGAATTTGAGCTAGAATGTGAGAGAGTTACATGATGGGATTCCTCTCATCATATCACAAAGGTATGAAATTAGACTAAAATAAAAGTGCATAATACTAAATTAATTCAAGTGATGGAATTGTTGAAATACATTTAAATGGATATGAAATGTGTTTTTTAAGTTTGGATAATGTAGTTTGATTGGGTGGATCAAAATGCATCATGTTATTCAATATAGTATGTTGGACATGAGAAATACAAATTGTCTATT
Organism: Torreya grandis; assembly: GCA_037957365.1. NCBI lineage: Eukaryota > Viridiplantae > Streptophyta > Pinopsida > Cupressales > Taxaceae > Torreya > Torreya grandis. Next base: position 681,215 of record JARHVA010003983.1, read on the forward strand.
TAGATTTATTCAATGCAGTACCAATAGAAAAAGGAATAGAAATAAAATACATTAATTTTGTCAGTTGAGTGAAAGCAATACAAGAATAAATAAAAACAAACCACATCTAAATGATCGATGTAGTATGTTTATATCTAGTAATATTACATTGAATTAAGTTAATAAATGTAGTTTTTTATCTAATTGATTGTACATGGTTAGTGGACACAATAATAACAAAATAATGAAATATAATATACTAAATTGGGTTGGCTGATATAGTTAGGAAATGAATTTTATAATAGACTGAAGTGGTCAATACATGTTATACTATTGTGAATGTATTTGAATGTATCAATTTTATCGATGACCTAACATGAGATAAGTTGATATTAACTTCCATATACTCATCATCCATAAAATGAGATGGATATGTGTTTCACATAGTTTTATAAGTGGGAAACATTTTATAATTAGAATGTGGATAAGTGTCAATGTAAGATAATAAATTCCTCATGTTGTTCATATTGATCATATTTTAATAATTATTTAAATAATGAGGATCAACCAAGGATTCCACAACATTGGAGGAAGGAGATTGAGTATAAGTGGGTTGATGATTTACAAGTGTGTTACACCATTAACCTATAGTGAATCTAGGGATATGTGTGGTCAACTTGTGGCTAACACACCTTTATATTATCTTGTTGTATTTATCCATGTTCTTATTATGGTCAGCTTATGGAATAAGTTCAGATAAGTAGAGTATATATATGAGGTGGTGGTCAGTATTTTATCATCATATTGAAAATTCTATTATTATTACATTATTATGGAGGTTTCTCCATTGAGCTGGCTTAATGATAATATTCAAGTATTCTTCTCTTTTTATAATTGTTATTATGGATCTATTTATTATTCTCTTATTTCTATGATATATAATTTTTTTTATTTAAATTCATCTAAGTAATTTCATTAAAAGTTGTATCAGAGCTTCAACTTGGTAAAGTTTATGTGATGTATTTTTGGTATCTATCTCCATACAACTAGAAGGCCAAAAAAACATAACTTGTCATTTAGGAGGAATTTTTATCTTGTGAAAATTATAAGTTGTTGGATTAATCTCTATGAGACTATCACAATGGTATATTCTATTGATACACTTTTTTACACTAATTATTTTCATCATTATGCACATTAGTAGTCATTGTATTTGTCATGGTGAGGTTATCACAATCGCATCATCTAATGATACAATTTGTAGGTCACAACCTTCTTAGGGTTTGTGCATGACATGGAATAATACTCATAAAGGATAGCATTAATTAAATTTATAAACTCTCCTTACATGTGGTAGACATCATTGATGAAAATATGACTAACCTATTTTTTGGTGGCCTCAAAGATAGAATCTAATTAGAGGTTCACATGTATCATCTTAGTAATGTATCTAAAGACATACTAAGGGCACATCTATATGAGGAAAATTAATTGATAAAATGAATACCTTTCACCAATATGCATGAATTCACCTTCCCAACAACATAATTTCCATATCTTAATATATTAACACCTCATAAAGTTGAAGAAAAGTGTGAAAAATGTTTGTGTTCTCAATGGGATAGAAAATGGATCAAAGGACATAAATTTGATGAAAAGATGTTTTTTAATATTGAAGGTGACAATGAGGATGAAGAAGATGATGAGGATTAAAGGGCAGTTTGGAAGAACCTAAGGATGAATCTAAATATTCTCAACCTATTATTTCATATAATGCACTTTCATGCATTAGCTCTCCTCAAAATCTTAAGATGGTGGGTTTCCTAGAAAAGTAGAAGTTGAATGTGATAATTGATTTTGAAAATACCCATTACTTCATTAGCAATAGGTTTGCTACCCATTTGAGCTATTTCATCTACATAACTCCAAAATTTTAGGTCATGATTGCAAATGGTGTTATAGTTATCTATTTTAGAAAATTTCATAGCATTAAGATTGATATGGGAGACTACTTACTAGATTCTCCTATGCTTTTTATTCCCATGGGAGGAACTAACATTATTTTGAGATTTTAGTGTCAAACCACTTTGGGCATTATAAAGATGAATTTATAGGAACTATTCATGAGGTTCCATTCAAAAGGTAATACCTTTGAACTATGTTGATTATGTGCTAAAACTCCATAACTAGTTAGTTCCCATAAAATGATGATAATTCTCAGAAAAGGTATAGAATGATTTATGGCACACTTATTTTACATAAAGTTTAGACAAACCATGGAGTCTACACATCTAATTTGTAATGGTTATTAGATGACCATTTTTTTGTATTTGGTGACATGCCAAAAGGACTTCCTCCTATTAATTCACATGATCATGCCATTAAGATCATTCTAGAAAGTACAACACCCAACATTAGACCCTATATGTATCTTTATGCCTAAAAGAGTAAAATTGAAAAGATGGTATAGGAGATTTTGGAGGTAGGAATCATATAACATAGTCAAAGTGAATATTCATCTCTAGTGTCATAATATAGAATAAGGATGATGGTTGGAGGATGTTCCCAAACTATAAATAAATCAATAAGGAAACCATCAAATATAAGTTTCCTATTGTATTAATTGATGATTTTATAAATGAATTATATGGTGATGTTTATTTTAATAGGTTAGACCTTCACTCTAGGTATTATCAAATGCACATCCATGATGACTACATAACTAAAACAACTTTAATAACTCATGAAGGCCACTATGAATTGATGTTCATGTATTTTGGCCTCACAAATACACTATCTCATTTAGAGTTTGGAATACTATTTTTTTGCCATTTTCTAGAAATTTTTTATTAGTGTTTTTTGATGATATCCTAATCTATAGAATTTTTTTGGAAGACCAGTTGAACCATGAGAAACAAGCACTCTCAATTTTTGAACAACATCAATGTTAATATAAACCTTCAAAATGTGATTTGTATGTCTAAGAGGTGAAGTACTAGGGTTCAAATTTTTCACATTAAGTAGTGAGATTTGATCCTAAAAAATTCCAATTGATGATGGAGTGGAGGGTTCTCAAGACCTAGTATTAAAATTGACAAAAAAAATTAACTAGGTAATGAACTATGTTGGACATGTCTGACTTAGTTCTTATTAGGCTCTATTAATAACAATACAAGGTCGATGTGGCTAACATAGTCATGTAAACTACAAAAAAGGGGTTTAGGTTAGGGGAAGGGCTAATGAAGATGGTAAATGACTATAAGAGGATGAAATATAAGAGTAAAATCTAAGGGAAATGTTTGTAGGAACTCATTGGATTGGTAATAAGTGGTAATAAGGGAAAATAATCCTATGAAGCACCAATGGTCTACCCACCCCTTTCTTGATAAACCTCCTAGTGCAGGCACTCAAAGAGATTTAAATTCGATTGGTTCCTTCAAGATAGAAAGCATCACTAATTGATAAAGTTTTAAAATATTATGTGTGTGTGTATATATATATATATATATATATATATATATATATATATATATATATATATATATATATATATATATATATATGCCCCCTCTAATCAAATAATGTGTCACTCAAGTGCAATAAGGGATGGTTCTTTGAGAAAGAACATAGTAACACACAACAATGAAGCTTTAAAAAGGTTTTAGTATTTTGAAAGAAAAAATAATTCAAATTAAATGGCATAAAGGGAAATAACTTAAAAAGTAAAAGTAATGTGTACCTTGACTTACCTTTATTTTTGGATGATTCTATATTGTGTTTGTAGTTTGGATCATGGAAGGTGCATAGAGTGTTTTTTATAAACCCAAGGATAGTAAACTAAAGAGAATAAAAAATATAATAAATCCAAGATAACGGATGCTATGTGTAAGGGATGTACCTATAAATTTGGCAAGCTGGGATGACAAATGCTATGTTAAACCAAATTACTAGGTCAAAATTTAGAGTAAATTGGGCAACATAAAAGGCAAGTCTACTAAAGACTAAAAAATTCAAACATTCAAAATTTAAGAAAATAAAATTCACCAAGTCAAACCAAGGATACATGTCAAAATGATGGTAATCAAACATCAATGTGAAATTTGTAAAAATCCTTATTTAAATAAATATGGGTAAGAGAAATGGTAAAACAACATTGATGAGTGAGAAGTAATAATCCTTACTCAACCATCAATCAAAAAAGATGCATAAAAGGTATAATAACATTGTTGAGTGAGAAGTAACAAGCCAACCTAACTCAATAATAGAAAAAGTACATGAAAGTAGAAACAAACTTAGGTGTCTATAAAAAGGGTAGTATAATAATGAAAAATGATAAAAAGAAAACAAGGCATATCTATAAATGTAAATCCATGGGTAAAGAAATTCATCCATAGTTACTCAATCATATTGTTTTGATCTAAGGATAAATAAAACTAAAACAAAGTAGTCCTAACATGTTTTTAATATGTGAATAAGGAAGTATAGAAGAAGGGAAATCATATTTAAAATCACATGCGCTTATCAAGGGGGAAATCAAATGGGTGGAGTGGAGAATGAATTAAAAACCAAGGTAGAAGAACTCTTTATCAAAGCCAAGACACTCAAATTAGGTTTGTCAAAATAAAAGGACTTTTGACCTTAAGTAATTTATATAACTTTTCCTAATCACATAAGCCTTAGGTCAGTAAATAAAGTATGTATATCATCCCATGAAGGTTATATGAGTGAAAATTAAAATAGACCTACCTTTCTATAATGTGTTTCATGTTTTTTAGGACCCCTTACAAAACTATTGATCTACTATTAATATTGGTTACTTTCATGATAAATTAGGTAGAACCATAGAGTTTAATGAATTCTATTATTTCAAACTACTATCATACCACACCCCAATAGACCTTGACTATATTTTGTGGCCAACTATGGAGTTTGAGCTTTGATTAGAGATAGGACATGTGCTTTTAATCATGTATTTTGGTGTGATTTTGACTTTTGAATTTTGTCTATTTCCTTTTGTATATAATTGCATTTTGTTTCAAATTATTTATCTTTTAACATTCTTGATGGATTTTTCTATTCCTCATCCATATGGATTTGGAAAACCAAGCATGGGTGCTAAAGATGACTTTCATTTGAAAACATTAGACTTGGTTGTTAAGACAAAGAACTTAGAGAGCATGATTTTTAAGAGTCTCATAAGGTCAAGTGAAATAAAATTACTATCTTGACATTTAACTTATTTTATCCAATGTGGAGTGAAAGCAATGGAAATCAAGAGGAATGAAAGATGAAACAACTTGAATTACTTTGAATCATGAAAAATGTGAGAAAGGTTGAAAAAGGGATATAATAATAGAAAAGTGTGATTTTTTATCATAAAAATGAGTGAAATGTAGGAAAACATGATAACATAGGTTTTAATGCAAATTTTATGTATCAAAATAAGTAAATGTTCAACCTTAGAACAAAGATCCAAAACTTGTAACTAGTACAAAACACTTGTAGACAAGGAGTGAAAAGATGTTGATTTTATGAGGAAGGTCAGGTCCTATTTATGGTCTTACATTGTAACTCATGTAAGATAAACCCATGAGGGTGTATAAATCATGTGAAAAATAAATGAGAAAAGAAAAAGATGGTATTTGTGAGGAAGGCTAGGTCTTATCCATGGTATTACACAGTATCTCACAAAGAGAAACCCAAGGGGTACCAAAAAGTATTTGGAAAGTGATTAAAATAAAGATGATATAAGTACATCATGAGGAAGACCCAGTCATATCCATGGTTTTACAATGCAACTCATGATAACAAAAGAGGAAACTAAAATGCCAAAAGGAAGGACTAAGGTTTGTAAAAAATAAAGAAATATTGTAGAGGGTGAGACCCATGTAAGTATCCTACAAAAAATTGTTAGATAGATAGAATATATAAAGTATTAGAAACAAGGGAATTATTTAGTTAAAATACTTATTGAGTAAATTCACATTGGTAGGTTCGTTGAAAATATGATTATCATTCGTTTGAATAGGCTGGGTACATGGACCAAGAATATATTTGACTAAATAAGGGTCCCACCATTTTTGGGACTATTTTCCTTATTTTTAATGAGTTTAGTATAATTTATGGATGAGATCACCAATATTAAATGTACAAAATTTAAATTATTTGTTATGTTGTTTGGTAATATGGGCCTTGTATTGAGGATTATGTTGTAAAGAAAAAAGATGTTGCTCATCAAGGAGATCGAGAGAATGAATGTGAGATTCACATAATTATTCATTGGGTATGATAATATGAATATATATATGTAGATAAGGAAGCTAAACTTCTAATGAGAGTAAAAATTAAGAATCATAGACTAGAGAGAATGGCATTGCCCCAGTGGTAGTGCGTATGCTAGTGTGATAATCCTAAAGAGAAAGATAATGATGAAGGTTCTAATCTATGTATGTTTCATGAATTGCATTATGGATAATTTTATTAAAAAATTTATTGGTGGCCTTAGATTTTCCATTACATTATGGATGATATGGTGTGTATAATTTGTGATTGATTTTAAATTTAGTACAGAGCTATTTGATATCTTTATTCTTGAAATTAACACTATTATCTAAAATGATATTATGATGGACACCAAAGTGGAAAATTATTTGATTAAAGATTCATTTAGAGATGGTTTTACCTATGAAATTAACAAGGAGCATAGCATTCATCCATTTGGTAAAATATTTTATGGTTAGGATTATAAAGACATGTTCATCTTGAGAGCAAGGTAATTTTTCTATGAGATCTAATCCACACATGGAGAATGGATAGGAAGATTCTAAAATTTGAAGCCTGGATGGAGGTGAATGAATCAAATTGTAATGAATCTATTAATGAGTACACTTTTTAGCAAATTTTATGGCATGATTTTCAAGAGTGGAACAAAATTATCCCATATATAAGCATTTATGAGCTATAACATGTCCACTCTAGTGGCCACCATAAATTCCCCCATGTACTTGTCCAAGAAGAGGAGGAACCTCATATTTCATAATATATTAGAGCAAGGTACATTCATAATTATAGTAATATAATATGTTATATTGAAACACATACCTGAAATATTATTCTCAAATGTGAGTCACTTCATGAGAATTAAGATTTGGAGGATAAGTTTGGTGTTCCAAAAATTGAATGTTGTCTTTGTACCACAAACTTTATAGAATAGTGATGGCCTCAATGTGGTAGATAATTGAGTCTTGTGGTTGAATATAATATGTATATTTTATTATTTGGATAATAAAATTAGTATTGGTAAGAACTTGGTGTAGATGAAAAATAGATGCTCAAGAAGCAAGGGAATTAGCAATAGAATTTTAATCTTGAGGGATAGGTTCAATGGTGAAAAAATGAAATCTTTGGTGAGATTAGTTTTGATTTGATGATAATAAATGATATTCTCACTTTTACATTGGTAATCACCATTAACTTGGTGAAAAATGAGTTGGTAATCACTTAAATCATGAAGTTATCAAATATCTAAATCAAGGGAAACTCTCATGCCTAATATTAAAGCTTCATACTCTACCATGTTGTTAATGACATCAAATGTTAGATGAAAATATAATGGGATGATTTTTATAAGAGGGATCATAAGGATACAACCTACCCCAGCTCCTTAAAGTCATTTAGCACCATCAAAATGAAGTGTCCAAGTATAATCATGTAAATTAACATTAATTTTAGGAAATTATTTGATAACTACATTTGGTTTGGTAGTATCAAGGAAGATAGCATATTTGTCAAGATTACTTACTTCAAGATTAGAAGTGATGTCAGGGAAATAAGCTTTAATTTATATGGCTTGGTTGAGACCTTCAATATAGAGAAGTCTCATTGGTTGGTAGCTAGTACAGGAGTTGTGACAAGTTGATTAATGATGATTTATCTTTTTATAGTTTTTTGAGTAATAATTCAGAGATCAAATTACATGAGAAGGAACATTTATTTTCCAATTATATCTATAAAAATAAAGTATTTGGAGAAGAAATGATTAACGGTATCAAAATGGATGATAACATAAGTGGTTTGATAAAGCATATAATTTCAAAGTTTTTAGTTGTAAAATATATGGCAAGGAAAACACGTTCCAATTTTGTGTATCATTTATCATAATAAATGTGGCCTTGAATGATATAGTAGACGGCATACTCTCTTCCAATACATATTTTTTGTAAATCATTTCCCCAATTGATATCAGTGTGGAATAGGTATATAAGATCAAAGGTTGATCGTTTGAAGGGGATGAAGGGTAGGAGGGTGAAATAATGATTATTTCATATTGTCAAATGCCTTATGATAGTGATTCATCTATTATAAATTAGTACCTTTATTAAGAATCAAATTAATAGAATAGATATGATAAGCCATTTTGGGCATAAACTATTTAATCGATACAAATTTACCAATGTAAGTGTGAATGTATAGAATGGATTGAGGGATGGGTATGTTGATGATAGTGTTAATATTTGTAGGGTCAACATCAATGTTATGGAAGGAAACTAATAATCCTAATAATTTTATTGATGTGACACCAAAAAAATGTTTGTAAGGATTTAGTCTAACTTTCTATTTAATAAGATGATTAAAGATGATGGAAAGATTAGAAAGATGAGTCTTAAGACATTTAGATCTAGTAATGAGGTCATACACATAGGTTTATAATTTTTTTAATAAGATCATGAAAGATATGATTTGTTACCTTTTGATAGGGAGTTCTAATGTTTTGAGGCCAAAGGGCATTTTAACATAGTAATAGGTGCCCCATTTCATGGATAAAGTTGTCTTATGTTGGTCTTCAGGGGAAATGTCAATTTGGTTATAGACCAAGAAACCATCCATAGGAGACAACATTTCATAACTAGTCATGTAATTGATAATGCCATCTATTGAAGGTAGAGGTAAATTATCCTAAGGATAAATAAGAATAAGATTACATAAATCAATGAAAATGTGAGTGACCATGGTAAAATTTTTCTAAATATGGACTATGTTATAAACCCATTAAGAGTATTCGATATTGTTGATAAACTTATAATTAAGATGTTTTATAATTTCTGTATGGCATAAGGTGGAAACTTTAGGTGGAAATTTATGTTTCTTTTGCTTCACAGGTTTGGCATCAAGATAAGTGAAGATAATGTGCACCATAATGCTAAGGTAAATAAAAGGCATGTATTTATAGGAACAAGCAAATATCTCATTATATTTATCAAAAAATAAACTAAAGTTATCATGTTTAATAGGTGTGAGTTCATGAGAAATTGTAATAGGTCGAAGGCATGATGGAGTACCATATTTGATACAAGTATTTTCTTCAATGAGAATAACATTTTCATCTTGGAAATGATATGGTACATTAAGTAAATAAAAAATTAGATTATCTTTAGGCTTGATGCTAGCAATGAAGTTGTCAAAATAGGAATATTTATTTTTGAAGTTCTCAAGTTTGTGATATTGCCAAGGAATTGAGATTATCGGGCATGAAGTAATTCAAAAATAGCTTCATCACTAGGTAAAGTGGGAAGAGGACCATAATACTCAACATATACTTTGAGATTGATTATTTTATTACCATGGAAATCATATTCCAAATTTATGTAGAAGACATTTGTGTCCTTAGCATCTAATGCAATCTCATGAGTAGAAGGAGTAGATTGATCAGATGAGATTGGTGTATCATTAGTTTCTTTGATGGGGGAAGAATCAGATGTAATGATGGGATATATAGGTGGTAGAGAATATGTATTATTTTTTGGAGGTTCATAAGGTATGAATTTTTTGACCACCTAAGGAAAATCAAGAAGCAAAGAATTAATGGGAGGTACATGACTGCCAGGAGCTAATTCAAAATATGTGGAAATGGTGTGAACATCCCAAATGAAATCATGTATTTGAGATAATTTTTATAATAATGTTAAACATCCAAGTCTCAGTATTGAGCTTGGTCCATGACATAATTATCATCATAGGTTGGAGAAATGGTATATACTTGATATTTTGGTGGAGTTTTAGAAGGTGAAATCTTTAGATCACTAAACTTATGTGGAGACGTGATTAGAGTATCTTGGGATAATTTGTCCACTCCATAATCATTAAATGTGAAGGCATATTCTTGGTAATAAAGTTAGTGAGTATTGCATGTAGGGGGGAAATCAATGATCTCATCAATGAGAATAATAGTGATATCATGAGGTAATAAAGAGGGAGGAAGCCACTTCGAGATATAAAGAGTTAACTTAGTTGTGTTGTATGTTTTAAGTCATTAGGTTAATAATCATCTAAATTAGAAAGAGTGACCTATAATTTTGGACTAATGTTGATGAATATAGGTAAGGGATAATTATTAATAGTAGGCATGGTAGGAATGTGATATTGGGATTTTAGATTGGGAAGTTAAATACTCCAAGATTTGGGTTCAGCCTCATGCTTATATTGTTTATTATTTTGTATGAATTTGATGCATTAGCTACCAGAATAAGTGTTGGACCTTATTATATGAGTCTAAGGGAGAATGAGGAGTATGTTATAAGATAAGGTTAAATCAAGGACCATAAGTTTAGTTTAAATGGTCTTAGGTATGATTGTTATGGGAGTCCAAATACAACAAAGTTGATTTTGATTAGTTTTATCAAATCCATGATAGGTGATGTGGGTTTTCTTGAGATGATCCTTATTATATCCAAGTTACTAGATGAGCCACAAAGATGTTACAATCATACTCAACCCTTCATCAACTAAAACTTTACAAATAAGGGTAGCGTTAATGGATATATTAATGAATAAGGGTGGATCATTAGTGTGGAAAAGGATTTCATCATTAATCACGTTATCTTCAAAAAATTCAATGGTATTCATGTCGGTAGATTGAGGCTCAATAGAGGGTGGTTCTTCATCTATAGAAGATGAATCTTTATTTTTTTGTAATTTTTGAATGAGGAAATTATGATGATAATGGTAAGTATAAACTAACTCCATAAGCATAATATTTCAAGGCATGGAGTTAATTTCTTTGAGAAAGATTCAATGGAATTTAAAAGAAGAACTAGTGTGAGGTTTATAAGGCAAGGTATAATTTTAAGGATTGGAAGTTGTTGGTGGTTTGAATGGAGGGTGGTTCCTTAAGGGATTCCAAAGATAATTTATTAGTTGTAATGTCTTTGAGAATTTGTTCTTCTAAATATGGTTTCTTAGGTTTTTTTATGGGATTTTTGTGAGCTAGTTTGTGATGATAATTGACTTTAACTACATTAACATATTGAGAATTATTGTAATATTGGTCACAATCAACATCAATAACATAAAAATACTTGGTATTTTGTTGATGATTAGATGTGGGAAAATATTTTTGGTCATTAAAATAAGAAGCTTTGGGAACATGACATTTTTGAGAAGTAGTGTTTTACTCTTAATGATGGAGTTGAATCATGGATTTATAATTGAAGGAATCACCAAGCATGTAGGAGATAGTAAAATTAGTAATCCCTCAAAAAAATTCATGGGAATGACCAATGTCAACATGGAACCAACAAAATTGATTAGGGTCATACCATTTAGGAGGATTATTAGGATAAGTAAAGGGTTTACTATGCGATAAGAATTATTTCATTTGCTGCATAATTAGTGGTATGTGAGAATATGGGGAAGTGTTAGCTTTGGAAACTCATAATTTATCTTGAGGAGTATTTCTAGTGATGTCAATATTATAGGTTTGAAAATATCCTTTAAAGAATTTGGTATTAGGTTTGAATTACTTCATGAGGAAGTATTGACATTTGGCTTGGGCAAGAGCTTTGTTAAGCATTTACGGGGAAAAAGTTTAAACCTTATATTGAAGTGAAGGATTTAAATAAGTTATGAAGAGTTTGAAAAAGTTATTGGCCTTATGGGCCATATATTTCCATCATTTGATAAAATCATGAGCTGATGTGATGGGATATTGCTTAGCATTGATGAAATGGCTAAGAAAATTTTTGGGAAAGTCATTATGTTGAAACTCTTTAACTATAGGATTGACTAAATCCTTAATTTTCAAAATGAAATGTTGGGTAATTTAATTGTATCATTCTAAAACACTGCTAGTGAAGGTTTTAACTAGAAGTTTAGTTGTGGTAAATGTATTAGCTTAGATCCAATCTTTATAAAGATTGCCAAATGCTTTGAGAAAGGATGTAGGGTATTTAGTCAAATCATACTTGATAGTTGGAGATATATTACCAATATAAATAAACATGATGAAAGGAGACAAAGGCTCATTTTGAATATTCTGAAGCATTTTTTATTCATAATAAGTGGAGGAAATAACATTTCTTAAGGCATCTCGAAGAGGTGGAGGAATAAAATTTGGATTTGATTTAGGATTGAGAAATGGAGGTTGATTAACCATATTGATAAAATGACTTTATAATTACATCATTTAATAGGTGTTATATATTTTCATTATGTTCATTTGTTATATGAATTATGCAAGAATTTGAGTCATATCAATTGGTGGGTTGGTGTTTATAGGAGAACTCCCTAAATTGGTATTAGGGGGATGGTTATTAGAAGGTGTATTACAAGTGGGATTATTGGATAGACTTGTGTAAATTTCTCCCATTTTACGTTGAAAATATTGAAGATGAGGATTTATTGATACGTACAAAAAGGATTGGATCCACCTACTTATTCATAAGGTGTGATTTGAAACATGTTACAAGAAATAGATGTATGAGGGGAAGAGGTGTTCCAAGAGTAAGGGTTCTCTTGGGAGGTAAAATAAGGGAGAAAAGAATACCCCATATGGTGTCTAAATGGATTTAAGTTATCTAAGAACATTGTAATATGGGACTTCATGATGTTTTTAAATAATGAACAAAATGCTAAGGAATGTTCAATAGATAACTCAGTCATATATATAAGAGAACAGGGTTAGTAATCAGATACAATTTTGATTGGGTTAATTATGTATTGTTGAAAAGGGAGGTGAGAAGAGTTTAGAGTTGACTAGGTCCACTTAGTACTATTAGACAAAAATAAAATAAGGATATGGGGTCAAAAAATTTGACTTAGTACTATAGAAAGGGAGAAACATAGTCCTATAATAATATAGGGTTGACCAAGTTGGCTTTGTGCTATAACTTGACCAATAAAAAATATTATAGGGTTAATTAGGATGAATTAGTACTACAAGTAGGTAAAAGTATAGTATGTAAGAGACAATGTCAAATATAATTACAGTGTGCTAAAAATAGGGATTTTTAAAAAAATGTAATTTAATCAAGAAATGGAAGAAAAAACAAAAAGAATTGGACCAATGAGAGTGATCCAAATGAGGCACACAACACAAAACCTTACACCAACACTAGCCAATTCAAGTTTTTGTAATAGAACACATAATGATCAAAAAATAGGCAATAAAATAAAAATTAAATGCTAACTAAGTGGTCATCTTGAGTGTTATTAAATTATTATAAAGTTTGATAGGGAAGTTGGATAAAAATATGGAACTAGAAAACAATATATGGATGGTTTCATGATGTTTAGGATGAAATGGATTTGTGTTGGCAATGGTAATAGCTTAGTATTAGGGCCTACCCCCTCACTTCACAATCTTGAAATGATAAGGGTGTTAGGTGCTTTACCAATATATACTATTAACCACATGTTTATACTTGGATAAAAAACAAAGTCATATTCCCCCTTGGTGATGAAATCCAAGTAGGTAGGTCTTAGGAAGACAAATTTTAAATGTGTTTTGAATCTTCTATGATTTTTTAGTGTTTGATGAGGCCAAGATATGCCCAATAAATGTATAATAAATGACCTCATCTTACTCTCCCTTTCTATTAAGTTTGATTTCATTTTTTAAATTTTATTTTGATCTGAGATGAGTTAGGATGTGATTATCCATCTTTTATTTATTTTGATTCTAATTTTTTAAAATACCTATAATTCCTAACAAGTGTGTTGGAAAATTCTAGTTTTGAAATAAAATAGGTCATCATCAGGCTAAAGAATAAATATCAAGAGGATTGCATGTTTTTGGAGGCATTAGACTCAATTCAGATTAGTTCCAGAACCTACATAATCTATTCTGAAATCATCATAGTTAGTTTTGAAACCTACAAAATCTATTCTAGAACCATAATAGTTAGTTCTAGAACTCCACCATACTATTTCAAGTTGTCACATTTTTGAACTTAGCTCCAAAACTCTATATTTAGCTCTAGTACTCCTAAAAATAAGTTCCAAAACTTTTACAGCTATATATGGAATTGATGAGGATCTATTCCAAATGGTCAATGATCTATCAGATCAATGATCCCATTAAATTAGGAATAGATTCTTGATTTTCCAAACTTACAGAATCAAGACATTTATCACACAGCTAGACATCTAGCCACATCTTGATTTAACATCTATTTTTGGCACGATTCAGTTCCATCATATCTATGAAATAGTTATAACCATCAAAGCATCTATATATGTAGACCTAACAATTTAGTAAAAGAGATATAGATATAGAATATGGAAGATAGATAAAATCATTTAAGACTTGAGAGATAAAGGATAGATTAGTACATTTGTATTACAAAACATTTTTATCAATGAAATAGCCATTTCTATTTTCAAAGCAAATTAAAATTTTCAAATCCTATTCTAGGCGGAGTAAGGGCCCACTCCTCCAAAGAACCAAGATCTTCATTTTTGTCAGTATTTATATTTCGATTCACAAAAGTAAATAGGTAACTCTATTAAATTTATAAATGCTTCCAACTCTTTAAAGTTAAGATTTATTGTAAATTTGTTGTTGCAGGTGTTTTAGATTAAATTTTTATTTCTATGTGTGTTTGTTTCGAAAAATCTATTTCATTTCTGTAACATGTGTTTGTTTTCTACAATCTATTCCATTTATGCAATGTGTGTTTGTTTCCATTATCCAATTCCATTTCTATAATGTGTGTTTATTTCCAGCTATCTATTTCATTTCTACAATGTGTGTTTATTTCTAGCAGATTTGTATATTTTGATTCCAATAAGGTTTTAACCAAGAAATCCTTAAGACAATAAAAACCCCCCAAAACAAAAAAATATACAAATACCTCCATCAATTACTAAATCACTACAATTCCTCTTGTTGCATATAGCTTTAGACACAACCCTATTTAAATATGACATCAACAAAAAGTTGATTAAATGAAGGGGATGATGACACCCATCAGTGTTTAGAAAAAGGAGAAAAATAGTGAACCTAAAATGTAATTTTAAAAATCATCTAATTAGATGATGTGAGATATTCTAAATATGTAAACAAATAAAAATGAATGTATGGATTAATTACTATCATATAATTATTAATTCCCAAATTAAGAAAGGTATAGAGTCAGTTCATATGACACTTTATGAAAATAGTAGAGAACATAGTTGACTGGGTTGCTACTATTCTCTATAAGCAAGAGTCTTTAAGAAATAAGTCAACCAAGTCAACTTAGTCTTAAATACATAAGGTAGGATACAAAACTAAGTTAACTAGGTTGACTTAATTTACTGTAGCATTGCAATTTAAAACACTACAAACTTGAACAAAACAAAATTGTAATGAAGTAATAAATTTACATAGAGATAAAGAGAGGAACTTTGGTGGGTTGGAAGATGATGAGGATTACAAAATTAATGTTGAATTACCTTGAATGATGATTTCAATTTTTGTAAACTAAGTCAATTAGTTTGACCTAGTTCTATGAAACCCTATTTGTTGAATTAAGATAAGATGAATAAGTTGATATGTTTGACTTAATTTGTTGGTTTGGATGTTGAGTGGAAGACTTAGTCAAGCTATTTGACTTAGTTTGTTATTTGGATGTTGATTAAGACATTAAGTTGACCAATTTGACAGTTTATTATATGAGATTAAAAAACAATATTGTGTCAACATGTCTGATCTAATAACTTGCATCTGATATAAATCTGCATAGAATGAATAGAGTTATTTTGATATGATTATATGTTTAAAACTATGCACAAATTTTAGAACTATACTAGCTTGATCGCCATAGTATTTAAAATATATAAAAATAATAGTGATAGAAATTGAAGTGTGAAAAAAACATACAAGTGTTAGATTTCATGTCGGGTTCACTAGAATATATGCAATGGGAAATTCAACAAATATACAAATCAATTCTAGCTCATAGAATATACATCCTAATTATGCTTCTGATTGAGGATACTTTATATAATTAGGGTCATTCAAATATGGGTACACTATAGCTAATTAAATTATATCTTAAAATAAATAATATCCATAGGGAGGGTTCCAAATCTTTGATTCAAACAAAAATATGTAGTAACCCTAAATAGGTCCTATGTTTTCTTATTCACTAAACTAATAACAAGTAAATAAAAATCTAATCTAGAGCTCACAAAATCTTGTGGCACAAAGTTGGGGTTAGTACACAAAGAGTTAAACATGTATAAGAGAATATTAATCAAGCTATGTATATGTAAAACCCTATTTCATAGAGAGCAATATTATTAAAAATCCATTACTTATGCTTCTTATATCTAGTAAAGAGAGGATTAAAGTTTGAGATATTTAGATGGAAGATAAAACCATAGAGACTCAATCTCTCCCTTGGCCAAAGGTGATTCCCAAGAGGTTGTTGTGGTTTTTAAGGATCACTAATAAAGTCCAAAACATCTAAGACTTCTCCATAAGACTAGATTTTTCTCCAAGTAGAAAGTCTAAGCTAAGACTCCTCAGGTAGATTGGCAGAAGATTAGATTGTAAAGAAATTCAAATTCATAACTAACTCTTTTTTTTCCTCTAATAATGTCAAAATGGATGTGCTTAAATAAGTGGATATAAACCTAAACCCTTCCAAAAATTTTGGTTGATAAGGTCGACCCAGTTGATCTGGTATTAAAATTGACAAAAACTTAACTAGGTAATGAAATATATCAGCCATGGTTTTTTGAATTATTTGTAAATAATACAAGGTTGATGTGGATGATATAGTCATGCAAACTCCCAAATAGGAGTTTAGGTTAGGGAAAGGGATAATGAAGATGGTAAATCACTAGAGAAAGATGTAAAATAGGAGACAAAGCTTAGGTAAATGTTTTTAAGAGCTGGTTGGATTGGTAATAAATGGAAATAAGGGAAAACAATACTACAAATCACTAAAGGTCTATCCACACCTTTCTTTGTGCACCCCTTAAGTTTTGAGCTCAAATATATTGAAACTCTATAGGTTCCTACAAGATAAAAAGCATTAATAATTGATAAAGTTTAAAAATATTATGTGTATATAGTTAATATCACATGTTTCTAAATCATTATGATATCATTACAACCATACTAACATATTTAATTAATAAATACTCCTTCTAGTGGAATGATTCATATAATAATTCATTTGAATAGTTGAAAATGTCTATGTGCACAAATCTAGTTTTGGCTACTCCTAATTTTTCAAAAACTTTTGTAGTGGAATGTGATTCATCAAGATATGGCATGGGGGGTTGTACTCATGTAGTAAGGCATACCACTAGCATTTGAAAGTTTTCAACTAAAGGTAAAAATATAGTCAAACCAATATATAATAAATATATGATGGTTATTCTACATATATCATAACAATGGAGACCTTATCTGATGGGTCTTCACTTTTAGGTAAAGACTAATCATGATATCTTCAAATTTTTTTTTGAGAAATGATTTTCATCAAAATAAAAACACAAATGGGTGACTAAAATGTTAGGATATTATTTTTAAATAGTGTATAATAAATTAAAATAAAATGTGGTCATATATTCCCTCTTTTGATGTGATGAATTAGTTGAGGTATTATTATGCACCATGACCATTTGGCAAGTAAATTGGCTGGAGGAAGTAAGAGTTTAATGAGATAATAATAATAGTGCTACCAAGTCGTTGATTTAAAATATCATGTATGGATTTGAAAAATCTTATAAAAGTACATGGAATGGGAACATATTATGATATAAAGATAAATTATACCTTTGTAATCATTCTCTCCTCAAACATAAAATTATTCAAGAAATCCATGCTTGTCCACTTGGAGGTCATTCCAAAATTTTGAAAACATATCATAAAATCAAGCAAGATTTATTTTAGGAAGGACTCAAGGGGAATGTATAAAAAATATGTGGTTGAAATAATGGTATGTCAACAAAATAAAGATGAAACCATTAAGATCCCATGTCTTTTGTAGCCTTTATCCATCCCTATCCAATATTTGGAGGTGGTTTCCATGCATTTAATTATGGGGCTATCACAATCTAAGGTTTCAAATATAATCATGTTAGTTGTGGATCAACTCACCAAGTATGATCATTTTTGTTCCCTATTAGAGCCATTTATTACATGTCTAGGAGATTCTAATTTTCTTAATATTATTCATAAATTACATGGTACTCCAAAGATTGTTCTAAGTGACCAAGATCCTTTATTTACTATTTTTTTTGATTGAATTATTTACATTTTTGGTCACCAATTTGTCTCATAGTTTTTCCTATAATCCTCAATCTGAAGTACAAATAGAGGTAGTCAATAAACATCTAGAAGGGTATCTTCATTATGTTATTTGTTATAAATAGGATAAATGGGTTCATTGGTTTCCACTTGATGAATGGTGATATAACATTTTTAACACACTTATTTCAATATGTCTCCATTTGTGTAATTTTATGGGTATCACCCCCTAGCCATCACTTCATATTTGATAATACATCCTAAGGTTTGAGCTATTGAGGAACACATTCACCATCAACAAGAGGTGTTAGTTAGTTTGTGATAGAATTTAATAATGGCACACAAAAAAATTAATCAATAAGCATATCAACACAATAGTAAGTGGAATTTTGTCATAGGTGATTGGGTATTTATGCATTTGTATCCATATAATCACATGTGTTTGAAGCAATAGAATAGGGATAATAGGTTTCCACCTAAGTATTATGTCCCTTATTAGATCTTGCATAAAATTGGTAGTGTGGATTACAAGATAGAATTACCCCATCCACTCATATACATTTGGTATTCCATGTATTTTTCCTAAATAAGTAAATTAGACAAATTTACCTAAATTGGATGAATAAGGCTAAGTCATTCTATATATTGAATAAATATTTCACACATACACTAAATAACTACATAACAAAGCCATTAAAGAGCATTTGATCAAATGGAAGAACCTACATTCTAAAGATGCAACATTGGAGGATCAATCATTTTTGTAAAAACATCATGGTTTGGTTTAACATTGAGTACAACATTATTTTGAAGGAGAGTGGCATGATACATACATAACCAATATTGTGTATAGGGATATATGTGGTTGACTTGTGGCTTACACACCTTCATATTATCTTTCTAAATTTATTTATGTTTTTAGTATGGTAATACTATGGAATAACCTTGGATAAGTAGAGTATATATAAGAGGTAGTGGTTAGTCATTTATCATCATATTATAAATTATATACTTATTGCATTGTTGTGGAAGGTACCCCCTTAAAGTGGCTAAGTGATAATATTCAATTATTCTAATATTTTGATAATTATTGTTTTGGATATGTTTATTCTTATCTTAATTTTATGATATATAATTTTATTATTGTGAATCATTTAGGAAATGTCATTACAAAATTGATATTATAAATGGTAAGGTAAACACTAGCTCGATTGAGAGCATAATAATAAATTTTGAATCATGTGATTTAACTAACTTGTCATAGGCTTCTTGAAATTCATGGATCATTGTTTCATGATCAAAATTAGGACTAAATATAAACTTTATAAAATTCCTAAGTTGCCTACAATTTTCATTTGAATGTCCCCATCTTTCTTAATACAAACAAAACTGTTGTGGATCATGCTAGTGTTTGGTAACATTAGTAGGGTCAAATTATCTTATTCAAAGTTTTGAAATGTATTTTTGAATTTATACTATGCAAAGAGTTTTTTTAATATCAATATCTATTACATAGATGAAGAAGATGGAGGAATATGAGAAGGAATTTCCATGAAGGTTTGGGAGAGAGTTTCCTCATTGGAGCCACTATGAAGAAGAAAATGAATGGTGTGTCTATAATGAAAATTTATATAAAAACATCATTGGTGGAATGTTTTTTATATATATTATAATCATATAAGTTCTTGAGGTAGGTTTGTAAGATTCTAACTATCTTTGAGAAAATATAGGTATTTAGCTCGATTAAGGGTTTCTTACAAAGTTTTTGGAAAAAGTGTCCTAACTCTATATTAGATTTTAAGATGAATATCATTAGTAAAAAAATGGAAGAGGTTATCTTCCAAAAATTTATTTTTGGATTTATTACATAAAGAATTTCAATGCTTAATGAAGGTGTCGACACTATAATTTCATACCCTAGGGATGATTAATTAGGTGTCATAGGTCTTATTTATTTAAATCTCATAAATAATCCCTATCTTAAGGTTTATTTTATTTACTATTTATGAGATTAGTAAGTGACCTTTAATTTTACCTTTCTACCCCTCCTAACCTCCTAAATCCATTTATAACCTAGGACTCTGCCCCTGACTATTGTACTCCCACATGGAGTCATTACACATAACTCCACCTATATCCATGTGATTTTTACCCATAGTTGAAACAAAGGCACCAAATTTAGTGAATTAGAGATGATTTTCTTAGGATCGACATCGGTCCATAAATACATAGCCATCCCTTACATTTTAGACCAAGAAATATAGAGCCTCAAATTATTGTTAGAATTTTGGGAAATTTAGTGACATTCGTAATGATAACACTCTATTGGATTTTCACTGCATTCAATTCATATCCTCTATGAATCCCATCAAACTACCTTCATCTATGGAGAAATTTCATTCTATTTACAAGCAAATCAAAGGTAATTTATTATGTTTCATTTTATCATTTTTTATCAAATATTATTCTATTATCTATTTGTCTAATCATTAAAATATCATTTTCATCCCTCTATATCTATTTATAAACCTTTTTTATCTAGTCAATCTCATTTTTTCTCTATTTTTATTAAAAAAAATCATAGAGACAATCAACACCAGTTCATTCTCAATCAACACCAATTATACCAATTGACAATGATCCTATCAGGATTGATATTGATCCACTATGTTTAATTCATAAAATACAAAACCTTAATCATAGATCACTTTCTATAATCCTGTACTAATTATTACCATTTAAAAATGGTCTTTATTTGTAGATAAATCTACCTAGCTTAGTACATGATGTATCCAATATCATTGATCTCCCCATAGTTTTCCAACCCTTTTTTGCTAATTAGAGTGACATATCTTTTGAGATAGATATTTACACAATCCTTTACTCATCATATCATAAATATACTTAAGACCAATTAGTTTTTATAAAATATGATTTAGACTTTACTTCAACCTACTGAGAGGAATATTTCATTTACATTGATAGTTTATTTAAGGATTGAATCTTAATTAACATTGTTATTGTATCTTTTATCTATTATAATTTCATATTCCTTTTATTAACTTAATTAAATAAATAATGGAATGACATCCTTCTAAAGAAGTGTATCACTTCTTGGAACTAATCTTGTATCAATCAATCCACCCAATTTTCTATTAATCCATTTTTGTCAAGTGTTTACATGTGTCTAGATTAGCCTTCCTAGCTAAAAAGGAGCTATCACTATTATTGTATTTAAATAAGTGTGAAACATATTATAATCCAAAATTATCTACATAAAATCTATTTTTATTCATGTTTTTAGTAATTAATATTTAATTTAAAAATAAAATGAAAAACTACTTAAATAAAAGGTTTGGAAAATTTTAGATTCTACCTATTTATAATTAATGAAATGGAATAAACTATCTTTAGGAAGTTCATTGGTTTGTAATTTTTAAACCAAAGCATTAACTAAATATTATAAGATATATATTATTACACTTGAATTAATTTTATAAATCTAGATCATCACCTAAAGAGGGTTTATCTATATTTTTTGTAAGAGTGAAGGTATTTAGTTTAATCCAATGTTTTTAAAGATTACCAAAATCTTTCAAATGAAAAAAATGATTTCTAGTTCCATTATAAGTGGTAGTTGAAGTGATACATCTTATGTATATGTTTTCAATTTTATGAATTAATGGTTGAATTTGAAGGTGCATAATGCCTTAATTAAGAAGTGGGGGTTGAGGAATAAACAACCATGTGCATCTATTGGGGGAGTGTTACTTGGATTTTTCACTCCCCACTATTTTTTCTTAGTACAGTTTTGAAATTTTATATGTTGATTTTGTATTTACATTATTTTATTAGAATTATTAGTTTAAATGGTATCATTTTTTATTCATGGATTGTAACAATATTTGATTAATATTTGTATATTCTGACTAGTAGAGGTAGATTGAGATGTACTATTGGAATCATTAATGTGAGTATTAGTATTATCACTTTGAGTGGTTGCACTAAAGCAAATTACTACCGTAATATTGTTTATAGAGGGAATTATATAATAATAAGGAAGGGAAGAAGTCATGTATTAAGTTTCCCCAATTCCTATTAGAATGGTATGTATAGGTGAAGAAGAACATCATATGTGGAGCCCCATCATGAGCTTTTAAGTGAATGTCAAATCCTTGACCTTATGTTTAGGGTTTTCATTGATGAAAAGGACCATTTGAACATTTTACTAAAGATAAATATCATCATAAATTAAAGGCATGTGAGGATGATATTTTATAGTATCCATAGGTTGAGAAGTAGATAATTATTTTTAATCTGTTATTCTAGTGATTACATGAATATTGATTTTATATTGGTTAGAGATAAAATGAGATTTTAGATATTTATAGGAGTTATTTAAATCCATCACAACGTGATTTTTTATTTATTCATAATCATGAAATATATAATACATGATGGATGGTTGAATCTAAATCTATCTAGCCAAGTAGAAAAAAGTAAATGTATCAGCAAAGTGAATAAAGCAAAGGACTCAAAACTATATTAGATAGTTTGATGTAGTTTTATAATCAATGAATTTTAAGATATAGAATGTATTGAATAATATGATGTAGTATAATAAAAATAAAGATATAATATAGAAGTGAATGATACCCAAATGTTCTATGTAGTTACACAGGTATAATATGATAAACAAACATTATTGAGCTTATCGATATGGTTTTTTTAGAGGAGCTTACAAATGATAGAAAACATACTAAGTCAACATGTTTGATGTAGTTTTTAGGATAAATGTCTAATAAAAATAAGAGGGATGTGAACTATAATGAGTTATTTGATGCATTTGCATAAGAACTAATATAATGTAAACGGTAATATATTATGTTAATGTATTTATACTTGATTTATTATTTTTTGGGAAATCAGATTTTTGATTTCTAAATAATAAATGGGTTTGAATAGATAAAATTAGTAAATAATATTCAATAATTAAGCCACTAATTTATTTAAACAAGTTTTATTTTTGTCTTTTCTAAAAATAGTAATAAGTGAGAGAAAATATGACTTAGCTTATTCTAGGATATGAAGTTCATTTCTTCATTGGATAGGACCACCAAAAATAGGACACCCTACTATTTAGTGTTATAGTCCTAGACTTGCTGCTATTATCTAAACTTCTCATAGAGATATGATTTTTTTGGATTTTATTCATAGCATCTCTATGAACCTATATGCAGAATTTTAGAGAGAGAAGAGAAAGGAACAAATACAACTCATTGGGTACATGAACCAATAAAAAACATGTTATGATGTTTAATTATATTGGGTATGTTTTGTAACAAAAGTTATATCATGAATGGAGTTGAGTGATCAATTCCCTAGAAGTGGCTCAAGAATGAAAACATAGGCCCTTTAGACCCATTATCACCTACTAAGTGAATCTAACAAATCATGCATGTCAATCGATGTTTGGACTATGTGTCAAATCCTTTTGAATAAGTGGATTAAGAATACAAAGGCTAGTTAGTCCTTTGGCTCCATTATTGCCCTATGAAGTGAAGCTATGAAGTGATACCAGTATGGAATATATGTCATATAAGATGGATCTTGAAGCCCATGTATTTACTATAATATGATAATGTTGGCATGGATATCCAAATGTATGCTAGAAACTAGGCCACTCTTGACCATTTTGAAAGATGGATACTAGGCTTGTATGAAATCCACTACAAAATTGGTGCAATAGGATTATATGGAAGCCAACTCAAGAAGTAATGTAATTGAGAAGCTAAGATTAAATGAAATACAAACTTAAAAAATGATGTCAACCACCTATAGATAGATTAAGGCATGCAACTATTGAGAATACTTAGGAAAAATAAACTAAACCCAAAAAGAGAGGAGGACCAATGTGTTACACACATTACCCCGAATAACTAGTGTCTATAACATGGATTGTAATCTATAAGTTATATAAATTTCCTAATCTAAAATTTGAATTTAGATACATCATGTCATGTATGATGGCCCCTATATCTATATTCAATGAGAAAATTGTACTGAAACATGATGAATCTATATTGTGATTTGTTGATGAACCTGTGACTAAACTCACCTTTATGTCAGTTTATGAAAAAAATAATTTTTAGTTTGTTTAGATAGGAGCACCAAAAATAAGACACCCCACTATCTAGCACTATATTCAAACTTTTGTGTTGGTGTCTAGGGGCAAATCTAATTACTAATATCCATTCTCTATTGTCTGCCTAGTATAATGTTTGGATTCTATTTTAAGTGTTCTAAAAACTACTATTTCAACCACTAGGATATCTTATCTTTATGAAAAAACCCTTATTCATTGTACCCTCTTTTGAGGTTAGGAATGAAGACCCTGAAATGACTATCCTTAGAAGAGATAGCCTATAAGTGTGTTATGTTCCATAGATACATGATATAACAATGATAATTGACAAGATATCTTGAGATATATCAATATTTGTATTATGATATTTTTATATCAATAGGGGTATGCTTAGATATAATAATGCAAAAGCATGTGCAATGTATTGAACTAGAATCAAAAGTGTTAGTTTTTAGTTATAAATAAATAAGGATAGATCATAACATCCATCATGGCATCCAAGAAAATAGGAAAATGCATGATATGGATCATGGAATTACAAGTACTCAAAATAAATCAAGTAACAAGCACATAAAGGAAGAAACAAGATGCATATAAGGGTGGTCAAGGGGCCATGTAAACAAGGGACATGAACACATGTCACTCATACTAGAAAGCAAACATACAAGGCATGTTCAAATTCCACATACACATACCATAAAAATATGCAAGATTAGCACATGGGATAAAGGCACATAGAAGAGGAAAAGAAAGAGACATTAGCAAATGTCCAAAGGTACACACACATGAATAGAAGAAAAGGACATTGGAAAATTTCCTAAGGCACATACAGGTTACAAATAGGAACTTTAAATGTAATCACATCAAGCTATGCTCAGCAAGAAGATAAAGGATGTAAAGACTAGACAGATACAATCGCATATAACTAATCAAAGCAAGAGGGAAAGTATGTAAGACATGTTTATTATAATACTAGGTATATATTAGGAATAAATTTTATATTTGTGTAAAATTTGATATTTATGAGATATGTAAATAGGTAATAGGTTGTTAGGAATTAGTAAGTAATCAAAATACTATTATATAACAATATTATGATTAGTATTTTGTTAGTATATTGTTTGTGTGAGATTTGGTTATTAAACCAAACTGACATAAATAGGCTTGGAAGTTTTATAGGTGAGATAAATTAATGGAAAGAATATAAGTACAAGGTTCCTATATATGTAACCTCATGTATTAATTATTGATTAGATAATTTTAGTGAAGAGAGTGAAATATAATATGTTGTATTGAAAATTTATCTATGTATCTTTTGATTTATAGCATGTAGATGATTTAATCAGTGTTCATCTCTTTAAATCCATAATAGTGGTATCAAAGTAGGCAAAAAATTCACTCATGAGAGTCTTTAAATGAATCTCTAATTTTTTATGAGTGATAAGTTATTGTCTATGTTTTTTTTTGTGATTCATTTTTATGTATGCATATTAAAAAAAAAAATTGGTTTGGAATAGTGATAGTAAAATCATCATATATTTTTCATTTCTCAATGAAATTTAATGATTAAATTTTTTATATAAATATATTTAAATGGGGAAGAAAACCCAAAAAGTATTTAAAAAAATTCAACAAAAACAAGGAGATGTCCACAATTGAAAAATGGTATTTTGCATCATCAATGAGCTTAATATCTAATTCATTTCTACAGAGATCCATTGAGTGTGTTCCTAAGAAAATATAACTTATTTGTGCATGGTCTTAGCCACATGTTTCAAATTTATAACATAGATATCCACTACTAGATCCAATAAAAAATTAATATAAACATACCAGTGTAAAGTGGATTGCATCCAACTAGCTACAAAGAAAATATTAGTTATTTTTCTACTGAGTGTATCTATTATTTCCACCTATTTTAATCCATATTTAATATTTCACTGACAAATTTTATTTTAAATTAAACTTTCATACAACATCGTGCAATAGTGAAATCAATGATCATTTAAATTGCAATCCTCAAGTGTCTCATGGTTTACATAAGTTATCAATGTGTGAGTTCATAGAAAACATGTACTCAATGTCTATCACAAGGGTCATTTCACTAGAATCATGCCAATGTATGAGTCATTTCATTTAGTTTTATATCAATTTGTTTTAAATATGTCAATGGTCGAGTATTTATAATGGTTTATTAAAATGGGTCTTAAGATCCATGTGTCAAGAGCATTTCTTTATGTCATATTGTCATTTCGTATTATAATGTATTTAATTTTAAGTTTAATCTATTTAGGTTATTTTTTATTATAGGTATTATCAACAATTGTAAGGCAAAAGATTTTATTAAATTTAAAATTGATAAATAGGTTGTCAAATCCAATCTTTAATTAGATTATGGTCATTAGTCGATTGGTCATAAAACTATAATAGAGTCATATTTTATAGTTGAGTCATTTTAAATAATGTCAAAAGAGTCAAAGTTTAAAAGTGTCAAGTGTGTCATCATTTTTAAAAGTCTTATATGTGAATTTATTGTTAAAATCAAAATGTCAGTGTTTTTTTTATTGGGTCCATTATCAAAAAATTACCTTCTGAACACATTATCGCTTGTACATGACATCCACTTTATAGTAGGATTTCATTCAAAAAATTGATAGACTTGAAATTAAATGACACATGTTCTGAGTAAATGATAATATACTAGAGGCTACACAAATTAAGGAGGTATTTTAGTGACCTCTCATTAGTCACCAATGATGGGGCAACATCAATGCTTTGGTGACTTGTGTGTTTGTGTTTTTCATTTCTGTTATGTGCTTTTAAGAATAAGAACAAAGAATAATGTTTGCTTAAGTAATGTATTATGTGTCAGATTTCAAACATGATTCCATGAGGTGAAGACATTTTAAAAATATAGAAAGCACCAATGTAAGTTAGTTCATATATCTTGAAAAGGTTTATGGTAGATCTAGAAAACCACAGGAGGTGAACAATGTTTTGGCAATAGTCAGGAGAGTAACTACTATATAGATCCCATGACTGCCTTACTTATTCATGGAGATGATCATTAGTGACATGTCCAATATGGTCATTTAATATAAATTTGGGATGTGTTCCTTCACATACAGTGTTCATGTGCAACAATATTTTGCCAGTAGTATGTAGACCTGTGAGTATGTAGTGGCATACAATTATGTTCTAATTATTGGAGGTAGATGGTGTTCCTATTCATTTCAAGGGTTTTTGTAAACCTATAAAACTATGTGAGGAGTGAGGATCTCTATATCAAGGTCATGAGCCACATAGTTTGTCATGATACAAGAGGGGAGCATACTGCAGATAAGAGTGTAAATGTTTTTCCACCATGTAGAAAATATGGGTGGGAATGTCAGGAATAACATTCACATTTGTGTAAAATTGCATATTTATGAGAGATGTAGATAATTAATAGGTTATTATTAATTATTAAGTAATCAAAATATTGTTATATAATAATACTATGATTAGTATTATGCTATTATATTGTTTGTATGAGATTTACTTGTTAAACCAAACTCAAAATAGGCCTAGCAGTTTTATACGTGAGAGAAATTAATGGAGAGAATATAGGTACAAGGTTCCTATATATATGTAACCTCATGTATTGATTATTAATCAGATAATTTTAGTGAAGAGAGTGGAATATAATATGTTTTATGAATAATTTTTCTATGTATTTTTAGCTCTATAGCTTGTGGATGATTTAATTAGTGTCAGCTCTTTTAATCCACAACAGTATATCCTAAGCGATACTCAAGTGATAGATAGTAGTGAAATGTTGATATAGTAATATATTAAGTAATGTACATTGGCATGATAACTTAGAGTGTGTATTGTAGGAATGATATAACCTGGATGGTGTAGTCATGTAGAAGATGCCCCTAGTGGGTATGCATATCGATGTCTATCTTGAATGTAGAAGTAAGATTCCCTCTCAATGGGTAGAGTGAATCAATCAAGGATCTAGATGTCACTACACACACTCAAAGAAGATCATGTGAATTGTGGTAATGTAGATAAGGAAACAAAAAATATCATAGAATAACAAATGTAATTATAGCATAGTAGTAACATTGTAAATCATGGATGATGCATACAATCAAAATATTTTTAGTGTTTTTACATATTTAAATGTCTTCATATTTTGAAATTTTGTATTATTTTTAGTGTTTTGACATATTTGAATGTTTTTGTTATTTTTGATATGAGCTACATACAATCAATCCTAAGAAGACTATGTACACGAAATATTAAGCAACTATGTACAAGTAAACAAAATAAACTATATATAAGTGATTTAAAAAGAGAATATTTATAAGAAATTGAAAACTTATGTACAAATAAGTTGGGAAGGAATGATACTACCTAATTAGTCCTATGGGAGACTCCCTATCATGGTGTCCTATACCAAACAAAGGAATCATGAGTGATTGTGAAGCATGAGGGAATGGCTGTGAATATGATTTTGAACCTTTAGATTCATTGTCCATATCTTGGAAATCATAATAAAATGTATTGTTCCACTCATCATTATCATCTTGATCTTGAACCAATGGAATGATAGTGTTGAATTTTGTTGTATTTGTATCTTTTATTTTGATAAATTGTGTTTATGAATGATTTGCTTTATGATGTTCAATAAATCCCAAACCTTGGTGACAAATAGTATCAACTCATAGAATAGGAGTAGTGATGACTTGAGCATGCTTTCCCAGCCCTTGACCTCAAAATCAAATTGTTGTGGGTATCTTTGACCAAACCCATACTACTTTGAAAGTTAAGCCTTATTTTTGAGAGGTATATTTGTATAATTTTCATGATTTACTTGTGCTTATGGTAATATTTCTTGCTCTTATTTTGCTTTTTGATCCTTTTATCATCCTGAGTTATCCTTTGGTAACCACTTTTATATTGTTTCTAAATTTCACCCTTTGTGGATGTGTTCTTGTGTCACTATGGATTTCATGAATGGTTTACCTTGTATAGGGTCCTCATTATCAATTATCTATTGTATATGTTTTTCCGATACCAAACATAAATCTATGTTATGCCCATGCATTCTATGATATGCACAATAGTATATGGGTATTATTACTAAATGTAGATGAGGTAATTTGATCAACTTAAATTTAATTAGTTCCCTTAATACCTTAATTGAACTATTATTTGATCTTTTAATGATGTTTGAATCACTAGTTGTAAATTTACTTTATTGTGATTTATTGTTTTGATATGTAATGTTGCTTGCAACCAATTGACTAGGTGAAGGTGCATTATACATGATTGACACTAGGGTGCCTTTGAGGCTTTTGCATTATGATTTGATTTTCCAATGTTATAATATTTTATTGTAATATTTGATTCTACATGTGTAAATATAAAATTAACATTCTCATACTAGTTATTTAATCCCTTAGAGTCTCACAAGTGTAAACCCTAGTTGTTTTCAATTGAACATGTAAGCACATATGCTGAATATGGTTTGCAGAAGATATAGGATGAATGTATGTCTTAGGAACAATTGTATAGGATGCATCACCTTTTGGAGGGGTGATATCATGAACCTAGTTAGAGGTAAAGTAGCTATCACCCTCTTGAGGGAGAGGAGGATAAGGGATTTCTTTCCTCTGCATTAAATAGGACATTGAAATAAGAGTAGCCAAGGAGGCATATAAATATAAGTAGAAACCATGTGTATGGGATAAAATTCATATAAGTGGAGTTATGAATTATATAACAATATGATTATAAATAACATTCCACATGAGAGATAGCAAAAAAGGGATGGAGAGCATGGAACTGTGCATTGATTCATAAAGAACTTTGACATGGGCTATGATATATCTAATATGTTTAGCAAGATGAACTTGAAAATATTTCCATATGAGAGATAGTGATAAAAGGGTAGAGAACATGAAATTTTGCATGAATGTATAGAAAATTTTGACTTGAATCATAACATTTGTAACATGTTTAACTCGATAAACTTGAAATTTTTTCCATATGAGAAATAGGAAATAAAGGGTAAAGATCATGAATTTTTGTATAAATTCATATAATCTTTTTACATGTAACATAACATTTTGAATAAATTTTGTAAAATAGAGTTGTTAATTATTTTGTATGAGAAAAAGAGAATATGCAAAAAGAATTTTTAAATTTTGTGCATTTTTGGCAATGAATTTTATAATATCATCCCATATATTGAAACATAAGCATGAAATGTAAATGATGAAGCTTTGTACTAACATATTATATAATTCATCATCATGTACATGATAGGGCCCAGTATGGTTTCCTTTTTATTTGTAAGAAATGTATGAACAATTTGTACATAAGTGAGAATCATTTTTGTAATTTGATTATGGATGTAATGTGATAGCTCAAGAAGCAAATAGGAGCTAGTACATGTAACCAAGGATTTTTCAAAAATATTTTTGCAAAATACTATCAATTTTTGAAATTGATATTGAATTTGTGAGTTAAGTATTTAAAAAACAATTCAAAAATTTATGGGAAAGTACTTAATTTAGTGCGACCTAGTAGATACATCTAGGGTTTTGAGATTTTTTTTTAAATTACTATGAATTTTTGAAATTTGAAGTGATTTTTTTAAATTTTAATATGTAACTAAAATTAATAAAATAATTAGAAAATTAATGGAAAATTATTGGGAGCTAGTTGATGCAACTAGGGTTTGAAATAAAATTTATTTTAAAATTTACTATAAAAAAAAATTAAGAGAAATTTTTTATTTTAATATTAAATAAAAAATTAGAAATTAATGTGAAAATAAGATAGGAATTTACCCTAGATTTTTAGGGTTTTTATGTGAAATTCAATGTAAGTCAAGTTCATCAAATGATTTATTATTTTTTGGGAAACTAGATGCTTAATTCCTAGATAATAAATAGGTTTGAGTATATATAATTAGTAAATAATATGCAATAATTAATCCACCAATTTATTTAAACAAGTTATAGTTTTACCTTTTATAAAAATAGTAATAAGTGAGATAAAATATGACTTAGCTTATTCTATAGTCTGATAATGGAGGAATAGGACTAGGACACTATCACAAACTGAGATCTAGAGTTCATTTCTTGATTGGATAGGACCATCAAAAATAGGACACCCTATTTTTTGGTGATGTATTCCAAGTCTTGTCATTATTATCCATACTACTCATAAAGATATGATTTTTTTGGGTTTTGTTTATAGCATCTATGTGAGCCTGTGTACCAAATTTTAGATCCTCATTGTCAATAGAACTCCCTATAGATCTGATTATTCATGTGTTTGTGTCTTTTATTTAATTAAATAAAACTTTTTAGAATAGGGAAAATGGCTTAGTGTGTAAAGGATACACTAGACATAGTTCACACCCCATGTGTGGGCATGTTACCTACATACCAATACTCTGAGGAGGGATCAAGATATATGTAGTTCTCCAACTAAAGTTCTTGGTGTAATAATGTGATGAAAATTCAAGTAAATACAAAATTGGTTGTACTTATAATGACTGTGGACTGGTGTAAAGGTTTGAATAATCTTGAAATACTATTGGATGCATGTATGTAGAGAATAGGAAAGAGTGCTTGAGTAGTCTTGCTTGTATTCTTACTTATCTCTTGTAAATGAGTGTCAACCCTTTTAAATGGACTTTGAATGGAATTTTATAGGGGATTTTATAATCATGGGTTAAATAAATTCATGTTAGGTTGACATGAATTAGGATAAGTATTTTGGAAAATATGACCATTAGTACCAAAAGTACACTTGGATAACAATGTTAAAAACTAGACACCTTAGGTTTTAGTGATCCTATCTAACTTGGGCACTATTGTCTAGAGGGAATGATATCTAGGGGATGGATCTAGGCCTAAAAGAGCTACTTGGGTCTACAAGGGTTAAGTCTTGAAGGTTGTTGATGAGTGGGAATCAGTGAAAGAAAATCCTAAAAGGGTTGTGCAAGAAAGTAGGACGACCTATGGTTTGGGTATCATTATCCATACTCAAGTAACCAAATTTCACATTTTATATGACTACAATAGTCATGGATACAAACACATGATATTTTATTATGGTATTTGATGTAGTATGTAAACATAGGTGAATATAATGAGTTGGTTGATGTAGACTATAAACATAGGTAACTATATCAATTTTGGCCCATGTAGTTACTACACACAATATAGAAATATATCAACATTAGTCAATGTAGTATGCAATATAAAATAAAATAACATGAAACAAATTTAAAAACTAATTATTTTTTGTTAACTATATTTTTGAAAATAAGATAAAGTAGATGTACTATTAGGGTCTATTTACTAGTGTGATATCTCATAGATACTTTAATTCTCATTAGATAATGTTAGCCCAATGTTTTATAATACTTAATATAGAGGTAGATCCATACCTTTAGACCAATAAACCTAGTTTC
The DNA here is from genome assembly GCA_037957365.1 of Torreya grandis. Classification (NCBI taxonomy): domain Eukaryota; kingdom Viridiplantae; phylum Streptophyta; class Pinopsida; order Cupressales; family Taxaceae; genus Torreya; species Torreya grandis. The sequence continues at coordinate 714,347 of JARHVA010003983.1, forward strand.
AAGGGTAAGATGAAATTAACTTCCCTAGAATATATGTTCTTCAAATGCATGCCACAAAATCAGATGGGTGGTAATTTTTCTAGAGTTTAATGAAAATGGAGTCCTATGATTTTTTGATATACTGTGAGGTATGTTGAAACTAAAGTCCATGTTTATATTTTTACCATGGCTATGAGTATTGAGTTAATCCTCTCATACCACAATGTCTATAAATAATAGACAAGGATTGTAAATAAAACACTATGTATCCCTTCACGATAGTAGGTAACTAGTTTGAAAACTACCAATACATAATTTTTTGGGAAATCCAAACAAGTTGAAAACAAATCTCAAAAAAAAATTTCAAGCCTTCAGTGAATTAAAATAAATAGGAAATCAAATTGAAATTTAATGTGTGATTAGATTTTGTAAAATGAAATTAATTTTCCTTGCTTATTTTGAAACAAATAAAACTATATTGCCTTTAGCTAGTGTAGTTATACACGATTTACATAATTATATTGAGTTTATTGATATAGTATGTGTAAAGTATACCTAAAAAAAAAGAGATATTAATAAATCAAACATTCTAGTTTATTTTATTGGTAATAATTACAATTTTAGAACTAAGTCAAGTAGGTCAACATAATATATCAGAAAATCAAATACATAATTAAATAAAATAGTTTTATTTACTTTACTAAAAAGTAAATGAATTATAAAGATAAATTATCTAGATCAATGTCTTCTTTTAAAAAAATAAGATAAAAATTTAAAATACATTACTAAATTTAGATGATCTATCTAATTGACTAAAAAATTGAGTTTAAGACATAATGATAACAACTTGTTCAATATCATTTTCTAGATGTATGTCTAAACAAAACTAAATTGAATAGGTTGATACAATTGGTTGGAGAAAATGATAAGGTGGTCTAAAAATAAAATTGTGTCATGCCAACTAAAATAGTTCACTAAGAAATACATAGAGATGCAACTATATCATTTTATTTGATATAGTTTCTTGTAGGTAAAAACTAAAATAAATCTATATTGACTTTTTTGATGTAGTGCAATAAAATATAAATGAAAATATAAGTATATTTAATTACTCGATATAGTTAACTTCAAAGGTGAAATCAATTATTAGATTCACATCAAGTTCACTACAATATAAGCAATGATCCATTTGTCTAGAAAATATACTATCTAAAGATCTAGAATTAGAGAAGGTAAATCAAATATATCCCATTTATACTTAATGAAATTGGGATATGACTAATGGATCTAATAAACCTATCAAGAGGATAACTTACAATACAACTTCAAGAGAAAGAGTTCCAAGTCCGATAAACAATCAACATAATGAATTATCCCTAACTAGGTCTCTAATTAGAAAGAAATCAAATATTGTAATCAATGAATGTAAGTAAATATATGGGTTAAAAACATATTTCAAATAGGCAAGGATCCATCTAGGCAAATTGGGGCGTAGGACCTATGTGTATAAATGGATAATTTGAATAATCCGATGGCCACATTAAGTTGAAGTGTAAATAGAGTTTAAACAATGATGAATACATTCACTAACCAAGAAATTATGAAACTTTTAATTTATCAAAAGAAAAGAGATCATGTTATAAAATAGTTATCTTGAATAAGACCTATCTATCTCAATATCTCCCTTGGCTAATTTTGATTTATAAGATAAAATTTTATTTGTAAGGATGTCAATGGTTCAGTCCATCTCTAGGATAAATTGACTCCCCCAAATTTAGGCTTGGGATAAAAGTGCGAGAAATAAAAATTTAAAAGGAATGTTACTCTCTATTTTATTGAGATAGTAACTAGTATTTATAATGATGAGTGACATAATCCCTCATATAGATTTATCAAATAATATTGTCCAACTCAATTTAGTCCTATATAGGTAGACTAGCCTTAAACTAGGTCAGCAAGGCCAACTTAGTTATGAAACTACTTGCATATTTATAACTTCCTCAATTTGATATATGTAATTGGGATGGGGAAGATAATATCTATAACTACATCAAATGGGTTGACATTATTGGAAAATATAGGTGTTAGTATAGTTAAAGGATAAATTTCATAAAGAGATATATTAAGGGATAAATATGGGGAAATTAGAATGGATATGGGTGTTTAAATGTGAATTCAATATCCATATCTATGATATTATTCTACTATATAGTGAAAATAAATTTTTGGAACTAATTTTCATTCATAACATGTGTGTATGCATTAGATGCATGGAGGGGGTTGTAGGATGAACTGACTAGGTCCCCCTTGATTGGGGATCCAAGGGTAGATCCCTTGAGATGAAAATAATGAATAGTTTTTTTGGAAATTATGGTTAGATATAGCTCTAGATGAATAGTTCTATATTTACCAAATTTAAATTTGACATCCACATGCACGTCATGTTGAGTATTATAGATACCTCTTATGTATCACATATTTTATAGTATTATTACTAGAAACTACCTATGTAATCTTCTAGACTCTTCTCATGTTTCATTAAAGGGGAAAATAAACCTTTACATTTAGTTTAAGGAGGAAGAAAGGTAAGCCAAGGTAATAAAGCATTGTAATATTTTTTTTTAATATACATTTTAATCTTTCATTAACCCATGATTTTACCTTCATATATTAGGGTTTCCATGTAAATCTCATATTATTTTGTAATTGATTATTTTCTTGTTTTCATTATATTTCTATAAAATCTAATATCAGAGCTAGGGCCTTTTAAAATGTGTTGGATAAGTTTTTTATATTATTGGGAGATGTTTATGAGTAGAGGATATAAAAATGATAAGAGGTGTGATCAAGTTTGATATTAAAAAGTTTGATGGCAATAATATATCGTTATGCAAAATGAAAGTGTAGGATCTATTGGTTAAAAATGATCAAGCCCTAGCTTTGAAGGGGATGACACAAAAAATGAGTAGCATTATAAATGAGGAGTGGAGTAAGCTAGTTAAGAAGGTGATTTTTATAATTTGTCTTTGCCTAGAAAACTCTATATTGTTCATTATTGTTGAAGAAAAGATAATAAAAGATCTCTGGGAAAAACTTGAGAAGTTGTATCTGACTAAATTGTTAACAAATAGGGTTTTATTAAAGAAGTAAATTTATATCTTGAGGATGAAGGAGCGTTCATCTATATTAGATCATCTAAATGAGTTTAATATTGTAATCAGTAAGTTGGTCTCAATCAATGTAAACATGGAATATGGGAATATATTAATCACCTTAATTTTGTCCCTTTGGATAACTAAGATCTTTTTATGATGACCATCAACAATTAATCAAAAATAAATTTATTTTTTTGATGTGGTGGTTGATTTTTTAGGAGAGGAGTTGAGGTAAAAATTGCCTATGGAACCCTCTATCAATGGAGCCCTATTTTTTAGAGATTTTTATATTAAAATGAGTCAATAAGGGAGATCCCATTTTAGATATATGTTAAGAGGATGCAAGCTGAAAGAGAAGTGATAATATTATGGGAAGTGAGGTAACTCTAAAGAATAATAGCATACGAATAAGGAAAAGAAGGATAAAAATCCTAATAAACCATTAGCTGAGGTCAGTACATTAAATTCAAAAGAGAATAAATTACATGAAACATTATTTCCCAATAAAAACACAACTCTCTCAAATGTTTGGGTTTTGAACTCAGGTGCATTTTTCCACATGTCTCCATATAGATACCAGTTTGTCAAATATTAGCACTATAGTTGTGGGATGGTCTATTTTTGTGATGATTATCCTTTATAAATTGAGAAAATATGGTATGTTATGATCAAGGTGAACAATTATAAATATATGAATATATATAATGTATAACATATACCTAATTTATGAAAGAATATACATAGAATAAAAATAATGAATAAGATAGGGTATTCTATTACCTATGAAAAAAATCATTGTATAATTATCAAAGGATCCCTATTGGTAATAAAAGGACAATATTATAGGACTGTATATCATTTTTGTGATGATTCAATGATAAATCATGTAGTATTAGTAACTTCAAAAAATTCTTAGGATGTAATAATATTATGGCATTAATGCCTTAGACATATGAGTGAGAAAGGTTTTCAAATTCTACATGACCAAAGTATGTTTTTTGGGATTAAATCTTGTAATTTAGACTTTTGTGAGCATGATATTTTTTCCAAATATAAGCGAGTTGGATTTACTATAACCTCTAGTAAAAAAAATTATTTCATAAAGATTATTCATTTTGATATATTTAGACTAGTCCCGACTAAGTCTATAAATGGTATAAATTATTTTATAACCTACATAAATGGTTAGTCTAGAATATGTTGGGTTTATTTTATCAGAAATAATTTAGAACCTTTTGATAAATTTTAAATAATTTAAGGCATGAGTAGATAAAAGTTTGAGAAAATTTATTTTATGTCTCAAGTTAGATAATAGAGGAAAATATTTCTCTAATGATTTTTATAAATTCTATATGTATGAAGGAATTGAGCACTACAAGACTATTCCATATACTCCACAACAAAATGGTGTGGATGAGTAGATGAATAACATAATCATGGAGAATTCAAGAAGCATGTTCAATACATCTGAGTTGGATAATGAAATTTAAGAAGAAGTTATTAATACAACTATTTTTATTATTAATAAGTCATCGATAATTGCATTAGATGGATGGAGTCTAATGGAGGCTTGGTGTTGTAAGCCAATTGAAAATTATAATTATTGTATACTTAGTTGTGAATCATTTTCCCATGTACCTAAATAAAATATGTTTGATCTTGACTCAACATCAAGGAAATGTGTTTTTATTGGCTATGAAAATAAAATAAAGGGGTATAAACTATGTCATCTTACTAACCAAAAGATAAGTGTTAGTGGGGATGCTATTTTTAATGAAAAATCCACGAAAAGGAAGGAGGTATAGAAAAAATATAATATTGTACCTTCTGAATTAGAAATAAATGAAGATGAATATTAACACATTGAAGATTCTAATTATCATAAGGGATAACAAGTTTATCTACCACAACTTATGAGATCTACACATCCTAAAAGGAATCCAAAAGGATATTCTTCTAATTTCTAGTCTTATTTTGGTTTATTAACTGATTAGGGTGAACCTAGTTCATTTAAATAAGCTATACAATATGATAATGTAAAAAAATGGAGGAAATCCATGGATGAGGATATGAAATCACTACAGAAGAATGAAACATGGGAACTTATGGATCTCCCACTTGGAATAAATTTTTTTCATAATGAAAGGGTGTACAAACTAAAAAATAAAAATTATGGGCAATTGGAATGTTATAAATATTTCTTGGTTGAAAAATATTATGTTTAGAAGTTTGCTATAGAATTTGATGAAATATTATCTCCAATTGTGAAATTAACTATTATTAGAGATTTACATGCACTTGTATCAACACAATATTTTAAATTAGATCAAATTGATGCAAAAAATGCTTTCATGCATGGTGATCTCGAGGAAGGGATTTATATAGATCATCATGGGGGATATGAAGGATGATGCAAAGAACATTTGGTTTGTAGACTCAATTAATATTTGTATGGATTGAAATAGGTTCCATAGATGTGGTACAGAATGTTTAAAACCTTCTTGAAGATCGAAGGTTTTTTTAGGAGTTTACCTAATGAGTTTTCATACTATAAGAGGTTTGATGATGGAAGATTTATTCTATTACTACTATATGTTGATAATATGTTAGTTTTAGTACCCAACATAAATTAAATCATTAATATTAAGGCTAAGTTGGATAAGACATTGAAAATGGACATAGGAGTAGAAAATCAAATCATGGGGATGAAGACACACAAGGACAAAAAATATGGAAAAATATGGTTATCTCAGAAGTCATACATAAAAAAATTCTACAAGGTTTCAATACATATAATGAAAAAATAGTTATCACCCCACTTCATGCACACTTTGATTTTTCTTTCCTTAATTATCCTAGAATATAAGAGAAGAAAGCCATGTATCATGTGCCATATTCATCAGTATTAGGAAGCCTCATGTACACCATATTGAGTACCAAACCAGATATTTCCTAAGAAGTGGGAGTAGTTAGTTTATTCATGGTAAATACTTGTAAGGAGCATTATATTGTAGTTAAGCTGATATTAATTTATTTGAGGGGCATTTTAAATACTACTATATGATATAGATAAAAAAATATATAAATTAAAGGTTTTGTATGTTCTAATTTTTGTGAATATAAATATGGATGAAACTCCATTATAAGATATACTCTCATTCTTGTGGGTAGAGTTATAAGCTAGGTATCTAAGTTAAAGTCATTTGTGGCTTTATCAACCATTGAAGTAAAATATCTAGTTGTAACTCAAGCTAGCAAAGAGGTAATTTGGATAGAGTGATTATTGGGTGAATTCAAGATAATTCATGTGAATATTAATTTATATTATGATATTCAAAGGGTTATCTACTTATTGAATAATGTGATATTCCATGATCACATGAAACACATTGATATCAAGTACCTTTTTATAAGTAAAGTGGTGGAAAAAGGTAGGATATTGTTGAATAAAATTGATACATAAGAGAATATTATATATATTCTTACAAATCTAATCAAGATAGAGAATTTTGATTGGTGAAAAACTTATTTGGGCTTTCTAAAAATATGATGAAGGTAGAATTGGGAAGTTGACACTTGGATGGGAAAAAATGGGTGAGGAACTTCTTATATATAGAATTCAAGTGAGAGAATGTTAGGAGGATAAGTGAATATTTATATCTCTGATATTGTTTTACTATATAGTGGTACTCAATTAATGTAACTAGTTTACACACATAGTCTTCCTTTATATATTGGGCATGCTAAGAGGGTCATAAGGGGAACCAAATAGGTTCTCATTGTATGGGGTTTTAGGTGTAGATCCCTTGAGATGAAAATTATGAATAGTATTTTTATAATTTTTAGATGAATACTGTTATAAATGAATAATTTTATTTTACCCTAATTAAATTTGATGTCTTCATGCACATCATGATGAGTATTCTATATCCCTCTTATGTATCATAAATTTTATATATTTTTCTTAATAAAAAATGCCTATATAATACTCTAGACTCGTCTTATGTTTCTTTAAAAGTGGAAATAACCCTTTAAATATGGTGTAAGGAGAAAGAAATCCAAGCCAAGGTAAGAAAGCAATTTAAGAAGATTTTTTATGTAAAAAATGTTTGAAAATTATATTGTCCTGTGGTTTTATTTATGTAGAGGAGGGTTTCCATGTAAATCATCTTTTCTTATTTTATTGACTGCTTGATTATTTTCATTATATTTTTATAACAATGGGGATAATTAATAAACAGTAGTGTCTCTCACAAAGCACCATCAATTTTTCCACCCCTTTCCTTATTATACCGTTTATGGCATGTACTCAAAGAGATTGAAACTTGACAAGTTTTTTCAAGAGAGAATACTTTAGAAAATGATAAAGTTTTGAAAATTGTCTATACACATAACCTTAGGGTTAGATAAGGAATTCATTTTTTATACCAAAAAATAAATATTGTTTAACTGTATTCATCAAGGAAATAAAAAATAAAATTTTATTCTAATAAACAATGTGGCAATCATGATTGTATTAAGGATGTGTGGTTGATGCTAGTTGTGTACAACTATTTAGTCTTGATCAACCCATAATGAAAATTTATCAATACTTTATTAAAAATAATGAATCATGAAGTTAAATAAAAACATTTAAACTAAAAATATTTAATCAGTCATAATTATGATAATATGCATGGATGATGGAATAAATAATTGCATATTCATATTCGACCAAACATATTTATCTATTTGATATGAGATATTATTTCCTTAACTAATAAATATTTAATTTATATGATACATTACATTATGTAAACACCCTAATTTTGTAAATCAGTCACAACTACTATGTCTTTTATTGATCTTTCATATGAAGGTTTTAGTGTTGATTATATCCTTTGTTTGCATGGTCATTTTGAGATTTTTGATCTTTATTATGTATTATTTTCCTTTTTTTGACACTCCCAATAGTCATAAATCATATTTTCCCAATCATAAGGGCCCCTAAGTTATATTTCCTAATTTTAGCTTTATTTTAAACCTTATGACATAGGTTCCACTTTCAAGATACTAATACCACATGGTGCTAGTGTCCAATTATGGATATAGTGTTTGATATGCCTTTTAATCCTTCATTTGAGTCATAACCCCTTCATGATCATTGTCTTATGTTTTGAATCCTTATTTTATGACTTGTTAACCAAAAAATAAGGTCTTATATTTAAAAAAAGTTCCTTCTATATAAAGAGACTCATAAGTCATTATACCTCTATAAATTAATATTTTGGCACATAATAACATAAAATCAAACAATAATACAACTCAATAATTGACATACTACTCAGTCATCAAACATAGACATCACATGGTTAATCAAAGAAGGTCCTATGCAAAATTCATTCTAGCATACCATGAAATTTTATGGTACATGTTCCCTAAGGGAGAACTATATATGATCTGAGACCCATAACATTAGGGTTAATGTAGGCATCGACCAACATAACATAGGTTATATTCCACACAATCATAATATCCCATAGCCCAATTTTTCCTTACCTTTTTCATTTGGTCTATTTATTGTTTCATATGTGTAAGTATTCATTAGGGTTTCAGAAGAGATTCAATTAAAATGACACGTTCAATCCCCCAAATGATGCAAAACCACCTCCAAGACATGCAATAATTTCAACAACTTCTCTAAAAATTAGACAATGTCTACATGAAGTACATTAATGCCAAAATTGGACACTAGTGCCATATGGTACTATTATCTTGATATGGGCAATAATATATAAATCCATATTTAAATACATAGTTAGAAGAAGAAAGGTGCCTACATGTTTGTTCAATTTGTTCCAGTTCCTTGATGTATGTAAAAATCTATTTTTTCCTAGAAAAGTAACATTTTTCTTCTTTTTTATATTTTTATAAACTATAATTAAGTCAATTATTTCAAGTTTTTATACTATACTAGAAACATATTCATCCAATTAACAATTTAGGATATACACTTAGTAAAAAATAGAAGGTAAAAACATTTAGGGAACAAGATATACTTTGAATATTGATTAAAACCCTATTTTTGCTTAGGGTTTACCTTCACCCAATCTTTGTGCATTAAAATAGTGTCACAAAATTCTATTTTTATAATTTTTTGGCATAACCTACCCAATTTAATAAATCCTACATTGGGTTTTAAATTATTTAATGTAATTTAAAATTTTACAGCATAACCCTAATTTAAAACCCTAGATCCACATACTAGGTCCCTATACATCCAAATATGAAAAATTAGGGTTTTAATTAAAATCATGTTTTATATTACACACTTTCTTCAGAATTTATCAAATTTCACATATACTTATGTTATATTACATTTTACCTCCTATGTGTTTGTTATTCCTTATTTATATTATATTCTTTGGGAAGTTTAAAATGTTATCTAAAAAATATTTTACCCCCACCCAATTAATGAACTCTTAAATTTGTCTCATGATTAAAAAAATGCATGGACTAATTTTCAATATTTTACATTAGATCATAATAATTACTTCATTTATAATGATGGTGATGAATATTTCTCTAATGATGGATATGAGGATTATTATGAGCATGATAATGAAAATAAACATGAGGATATATTAGATACATCATATTCTATTTCATCTCATTCTTCTCTTACTCCTAAATAATCAAAATAACAATATAATGCAAAAATAACCTCTTTTTTGTCATGTTTTATTCCAATGTGATCCTAACTTTTCATCTCCTTTTTTTTACCTTAGTACTTAAATTAAATCAATATAAGTGAAATACATGAAAACCACATTTGCATGATTTAGGTAAAGTTGATTGGAATAATTCATCTTATTTACCTTTATCATTTAAATTCAATGAATCATATACCAATGATATTACCCCTTTTAAAAATGCACAAACTAAGGTAAATGAAATTATTTGATCACATTCCTTCACATTGCAAGCTCAATGTAATAATTATTTACAAAAAATTGATAATGTAAATTTCTCTAACTCTTTTCCAATATTTCATAATATGCAAAATGAAAACATGATTTATACTTCTTCTACCCTTGACTCCAAAATTTAATTTGATAATGACAATTTAATTCCATATATAACTATTGGAAAAATGCATTACATTAAACCTACACATGATGACACATTATACAGTAATAAAAAGTAAAAATATTCCCATTCTCTATCTTTTAATGATCATGTAGATGATACTTCTTCTAATATTACTTATACAAATGAATTATACTCTAATTTTGATGAACCATAGGATGATAATGATATTGTGATTATGATGAAGAGGACATGGAATCTACACCTTCTAGTTCTTCTCCTACTTCACTTATTTCTCTTGTTTAACCAAGTACTAGGTCATTTGTCAAAAACACACACATATTTATTATTATGTTTTAAATTTACATTTACTTGAGAATAAAGTACCTTTTATTAAAGTATCATACAATACTTCTTTACAACTTAAGAATATAAAGATACCAATGAATCTCCCTCAACTGCCCTTACTATAGTAGAACCTATTTCTCCAAATAACCTAAATGAGGGTGATATTTCATTTCCATCTAACAAAATATCACCTATCACACCTCAAAATTTTACATAGAAAAAACCAACCCTCTCTAGAAAATATTTTCAAAATAATTTACTAATGATTAAGATAAATTACAAAATATAAACATTAAAGAAACCTTTTGATAATGATAATATACATTAAAAAATGTTAATTTATTTAATTAATAATTTTTTTGGATTTATAAAATAATTATACCATCTCACTTTAGAGAACAAATCCTACCAATATCAGGTTTGATGCTAATGTTATAAATGGTAACACTGTTACATGCAGAATCTCAACCATAAGATTGACACATAACTTTTAGATACTAAAATTACCTATATTTTATGGGCATGGAGATCTCTAATTACACCTCCATCCTTATGAGAAAACCATGACACATGTTAATAATAAGTTTACTATAATTTTTTTCCAAAATACTTACACGAGGAAGCAATAAATTGGTTCCAACATACAATCCCTAGTGGGTTTCTACACACATTTGAGGAATTAGAAAAAATATTTCTTGAGCATTAAATACAGAATAAGAGACCTCAAGTCACATATGATAGGTTACCTTCATTACATTAGGGTGATATAGAGCCAACATCAGAATACATTCAAAGACTGAAAGATTGTTTACACCATCTGATTTATCAACCAACAAATGTATAAGTATATTACATATTTCTCAAATGTTTATTCTCTATTGTTAAGGATATATTACTATATCATAAATTAAAATCTTTCCGTAACCTATGTAACATATCTATAGTATTAAAGGTATAATTAGGACTATTAGTTACACAATCATATAGAGATTTGGATATTCCCCTTAGAGCTACAATCATATAATATGATATAATAGCCTACTCCAATTATAACTAAAAACATAGTGGAACAAAAGCAACTGATAAGGATACTCAATTAGGGTAGAGAGACACTTTACCAATCACCTCCTATGGTGATCAAAACACAAGACACACATAGAGGGATTGTATACTTTTTAGATAGGGCTCAAACTCATGCATTTTTATTACACTATTAGATAGAGAGAGGATCACATATCCTCCTACTAATCATAATTCACCACATTTTTTCCACAAGGTAAACATAAGCCATATTGTAATTTTCACAAGATAACTAGATATTCGTAATCTCATTGTTATGCACTTCAATCTCAGATTGACTAATATGTCAATTGAGGTATTATAAAAATTACAAAGGGGGAATAGATATCTCATCCTCCATACTCTTATAAATTACACTCCTCTATGGAAAGTTTGTACCATGAAATTCCTTTTAAGGAACCATTCATTACTCATCATATTATCTATGTGGTTTCTATAACACCTATTTAGTAGTGGTCTTGTGTACCATAATTTTGTTAGATATGGTAACCAATTCATAGAGATCAAAATACAACTCCAATACACACACCAATCAAGATATATTGGAATGACTATAGAGCTAAGATCATGAAAATAGTTCAAACACTTATAAGGATATATGAAAAAAAATTTAAAAGATTAGAACATGGATCTAGTTCATAGACTAATGAAGATATTTTCCTGAAATCATACAATTTAGACTACAATTTTAGCACATCAACAAATAAAGGTTTTTTCTATAGAGTCTACACTTTTACATAATAGTATTATGTCACATATAACACTAGTTTTAGATTCATATTCTACACTGACACAACATGGGAAGTATGGTTTTTGGTTCTCCATAACATTCATGTTTATATAAGGCATACAATTTCTTAACGATCTACACACATAAATCTTATGGAATACAAGAAAACCCTACACAAATAAATACAACATCGTAATCCACTACACATATGCCTAAACATTCATAAACAAATAAAAAATCATTAATTTTACTCCAATAAAAATAATATACAAATATCATAATTTCAAATAATCAAATAAATTAAACACATCTAAAAATATATAACATAATAATATCTAGCTACTAATATACACAGTGCCAATTTAAATAACAAAAATCCATATATATTACCCAAACTATAATTTTAATACAAATATAGTCCATCACTCAATGATGTGGACATGACTAATAGTACCAACTCCTTCACTCTCACTTTCAGATATATCAAATCTATAACTAGAGGATTCACACTCTCTCTATGACCTAGATTGATGAATCCATCTAATCTCTCTCTCTCTAATGATACATGCTAATATCAACCATACACTCTACATGCTCTCACTGAATATGCATGTATTCATATAATATCTCACTAATAGGTCAACCTAGAGAATTAGATGTAGGCATGGTATGCCTATGCAACATAGAACATACATCATCTCTATCTATTTCCACTTATTTGTATGTTATAATAACTATCGTAGCTTAGATAAACAAATAGGCATGAACACTAGCCACATTGGTGGCCCTCTCTATCAATCCATCCTCCATGACTTCATCATGAATATGTTGTGTCAACTCATGAAACACCTAAACCTATGCATGTCCATGAAGTACATAAGATTCCTAATGACACACACACAGACACACACACACACATGTATGTGTGTGTGTGTCTATATATATATATAAACTATACACATTATATTCAAACACACTATACTAACTTACCACTAATAATCTTAAGGGGCTCAACCTCTAGTACATAATTTGTAAAAATCCCACCTCTTAGAAATAGAGGTACCCTTCTATGATTTATCAACTAGGATATGTAGTCATTAGTCACTCTCACATCATCTATATCTAGTATATCAATGTTAGGATCCCACTCTATGAATGAAATATTTTCTAACATAGTAATAGATGACTTTAATATACTACCTATCTTGGTAGGATACCGAGCACTCCTCAAACATATCACTAGTTTTGAGGGCACATCATAAACTACACCAAACTATCATGTGACCCACTCATACTAAAATTGATCATAGACATTGACCCAATAATAATGTAGGCAATAAATCACATGAATATATTCCATTTGGGTACTATCTTTAGGCCACCCTTCATAGCAACTATAGGCCTCTAGATAATATCACCTACTATCAAACTATATAATAATTATTGGCACTACATAGTGCTCCTCTTGGGAACATCACCCATCCCTATCCAAATCTTTGTAAATGACTATGGATGAGTCTAACCATTCTATGCACATAATACCATCCTACTCACAACTATGTGTTCATATGCCCAACAATGTAACAATGTTAATGCTAAAATCCTTTCACCACAAATATCTTGTATGAAACAATATTGGTCCTTGTATAGGTGAACTAGCATCATCCAACCCAATTAATACATAGTATTGTGCTACTCAATATATTACACTATCTTGTGCATCCTATAGGAAATTAGTACCCTGATCGCATCTATAATCACTAATGAAGATAGAAAAATGTCTAAAAAATTCCAATGTCATAAAACGTTAGCTATAATAATCAATGTCAACAATATATCACTATGGCTCCTTTCATGATGATTCATTTCTACCATGGTAGATAAATATCTAAAAGCCATATGGGAGCATTATATCATCTTATAGTATAGCTCATTAACTATAGATAAGTAATCATAGAGTATGGTATCATCCTTTATCATAAAAATCATTTCCCTAGTTAGTATACATCCCATATTTTACATAATGCAATCATCATATCCTTATATTATATCATATGCTACAATAATGTAACATGTTTAAGACATGCTCTCTTGATCATATTCATTTCAACATTCATTATGGGTAGACCCTATAAGGTCTCCATAAACTATCTATTATAAAATTCCAACATATGGGCCTCAAATAATAAAAGTATAACCAAATTAGGCATTATCAAGGTAAAATTTAAACTAATAGACAAAAACACACATAAAAAAATAGTTAATAAAAATTAACATAACTTAGGCATGATAGACACTGGTGTTGTACATAGGATATTAGCACTACATCCTAGATACTAGCACCTGGTCATAGACAATAACACCCAAATAAGGATATTAACACCATTTTTGCAAGATAGGTCCTAAATTGGTAGAAGTTCTAACAAAATAGTAAAAAATGTAGAATAAATAACAAAAGTAGGAAATAATTTGGGTTCCTTCCTAGTTTAACCTCCTCCCCATCCTGAATATGTGCCTCAACATCTTTATAGTGGGTTAATATAGATCCTAATCTCCTCTACATGTTTTTCTCACTTAGACACATAATTTTCCTTAAATAAAATTCTTCAGCTCAATTGGTAAACTAATTAAATGACATATTTAATTCATTCTTACCTATTACCACCTTAGTAAGGTTAACCTTGCATACCAATTTTGACAACTAATTTCAATCCCTTACTAGAATAATATATCAAAGACTATAGCTTTGATTTATGAACCATTTATTGCAATTAGGACTTGACATGAATGTGAAATCCACACATTGGTTAAACCAATCTTATAATCACTTTAAAATATACAAAGTGACAAAAATGATATCACTATAATTTAACTCAGAATAGATAAAACATATATCTAGTTACACATTCAATTATTAAATATATCATAATAAATACACTATTAAAAATTTAAACAACATAAAACCTGATAATTAACACTATTAAACTCAATTATTACCACTTTTGGTTACATACCTACACCACAATCTCAACTCTCTCATGAAAAGTGGGAAAATATACATATATTGCTTCAAACATATATAGTTTCATACATATTTAGATACATAGGGATACATAGGCCTACATAGATATAGAGTCCATTGAGATACAAATATTTTGATATAAAAATATATTTAGATACATAAGTTTACACATGTATTTAGATATAAAGATTCATAAGTATACATAGATATTCAGATTCATAGGTTCTCAAACATATATATATATATACAAATATTTATGCGAGCTACATAGATATATAGATTTAGAGGTTCTCAAACATACAGGTACATAGGTTTATATAGGTATGAATATATATAGACACATAGGTCTACACATATATCTATATTCAAAAGTTTTTATATATTATAGACACACAAGTTTACACTGGTATTCAAACATATAGTCTACATAGATATAGATATGTATATTTATAGTTTTGACTCAAATATACCAGTTTAATAAGACATTTAGATATACATCTACATTTCTCAAATATTAATATTAGGGGTCATGATGTAGATTACACATCCTTGATCCTCATTTTTAGATTATCAGGTTACACATAGTAACATCATGATTATCATCACTGGGTTTTCACTAGTTTGGGTCATAGGACAATCTACAATGGTTGATCTATAGCATTCCACCAAATCCAATTCACGTAATCAAATTCATTTCAAATATTAGGGTGGCTACATGTGAGCCTTATTTCTCCACACATTCATATTTAATACATATATTCATTCTAGATATTAGATAGGGGGAAGTGAGCCAAGTTTATCCACACATTAAGTTTACATACTTATATTTAGTACAAGGGGAATCCACACCATGTGTTTCCTCTTTACATATTGCACTTTAGTTCTTATCAACTTCTCTTGCCAAGAAGTGGGCCAAATCTAGATCACATTCACATAGGTAAGTACAAGTACACATTCTTCTTTTTCTTTTACTCTAGTAATTTCATTTCATTGCATTACTAAAATAAAATGGGGGAAACTATAAACTCCCTAATTTGGTCAAATAAACAAAAGTAATGTCTTTTTTTGCTCTTTCACATGAATATTTTAGTGATTATTATATCCCTTGTTCACATGGTATTTTTGACTATTTTGATATTTATTATGTTTTATTTTCCTTATTTATGACACTCCTAATAGTCCTAAATCATCTTTTACCATTCATAAGGGCCCCTAACCTATCTTGACTAGTTTTAGATCTATTTTAATCCTTAAGACACATGGTCCACTTTTAGGATAGTAACACCACATGGTGCTAGTGTACAATTATGTCTATAGTGTCTAATGAGCCTTTTTTATGGTGTTTGAGTCATAAACCCTTAACGAGATTTCTATTGTGGTTTTTATCCTTCTTTTATGAAACATTGGCTAATTAAGAAGGTCTTATATTAAAAATAAAGTTCATCCTCACAATTTATTTTACATCTATCACTTACTATTTTTGCACAAAATTACATAAAATCAATCAATAATAAATCTCAATACTCTACATACCACTCAATCATCATACCTATACATTAGATAGTTGATTAAGTAAGTCTTAAATAAAATTAATTATAGAATACTATGTAATTTGATGGTGTAGATTCCCTAAGAGGGAACTAAATGTGATTTGAAACCCCTAACATTTGGTTTAGTGTAGGTAGTGACCATGATAATAGGGGTTTTGTTTAGTGTGATCATAATATCCGATAACTCATTTTTTCCTTTCATTTTTCATTTGATCCATTTATTAATTCATGTTTTTAGGTATTCAATATGGATTCAAAAGATATTTAGTCAAAATAGTGACACAAGTAAACCTTTGAATGAGATAGAACTACCTATAGAACCTCTTCAACCACCTGTAACTTCCTTAAAGGTTTCATATAGTCTCTATAGGAAGGGCATTAGCTCAAAATTTAACACTAGTGCCACATGGCGCTATTTTTCTAATAGAGGCATGATTATCTTAATATATATTTTAATACACATTTAAAATATGAAAGATGTCTGCATGTTTGTTTAACCTCTTCCAATTCCCATATCCACAAAAAAGTTGGTTTATTCCTAGATAAGTACCCTTTCTCTTATTACTTTCTATTTTGGGAAAAAATCAATTAAGTCAATTATTTCTATTTTTTTTCACTAGATTACTAACATACTCAACCCTTTAAAAACTTAAGATTTATGCTTATTTAAACCTAAAAGGTTAAAACACATTCTATGTAATCATTTGAGTAATTTATTTATTTTCACAATAATTTTAGTTTTTGTTTTAACTACAATCATGTTTAATTTTGGATAAAATTCCAATTATTTTAGTTTCTCATAAATGCATTACAATTATTTTAATTTTTAAGGGTAAATTTTAATAATTGTAAATGTTTATGTGAAATTTATATTATGAAATCTTGCATTACCAATTTTGAAATTGAGATATGTGATATAATTTACTTGATATATCTTAGATAATTTTCAACCATGTTGGTTTTTTGTTAAACATGAAGCATGTTGTAATCTTTTAGCATTTTGATTGATTGTGTAAAATTTATATGATTTGAAACATTAAATAACAAAAATTTGATATATCTCACATAATTTACTTGTAAACATTTTTTCGTTCTTTAAAATCTAAATTAAATGATAAAAATGCAATATATAACCAAGTTAGTTATTATTTTACATTTAAAATTAAAACAAAAAACTCGATAAAATATTTGGTTTTGTTTTCTTATACATCAAAAAAATATTAAAATATATATACTACGGTGTATTCGACAAATCTAGTTACGATTGGAAGGAAATTATTGGTATTTAATGTGAAAGGTTGTTTTTATTTATTTATAGGTTTTTAATAATTAAAACTCATAATAAAACACATATCTTTTGCATTTCTGTTACAATTTTTTTTAGTGAATTTTTAGCCCTTATTTGATAATTATTTAAAAAAAACTTTATCATATTGTCTTATGGGCTAAAAATTTAGATCCATAGGCATAAATGTAGTATAATCATAAGCACTAGATATAAAATTGTTGACTAATAAAAATTTGTGTATAGTAAAAATAACATATTATTCATAGAATAAAAATACTACATCTCTATAAAGGTTGATGAGGATATTTACATCAATTTCATGTCTAGTTGGACATTTTATGGATCCTATGAATTTTATAGATTAATATATTATTAATTTGTATCATGGATAAAAATGGTGGGGAAATTCAAAGACATATGTTGGTCATTGATAACATGAAAACACATAATTGGTGACTACATTGAATAATGTTATTAAAATTACTAATTTAACTCTTTCATATAATTGATCATTGATACTTGATCTCTTTTATGTTATTCAAATATCAATTTAGTCTATTTTATTTTAATGAAATTTCAATTGAATCTCCTTTGTGTTATTGAAATTTCAATTCAATCTATTTTATTTCCTCATACATTATATTTTAAAAATAATATAAAATAAAAAAATGTTATATTATTTAATTTATATATAATAAATTCAAAATAAATAACTTAGTAATATTTTATAGCAATGATATTATAGTTCATACAGTGAAAAAAACAATAGGGGTGGAAGAAAGTTTAAAAAGAAAAACAAGTATTAAAATGAAAAATAAAGCATTATTTCCTTAGAGCAAATGTTAAATAATTATTACATGTTTAAATTTTTTCAAAATTGTAATATGTAAATTAATGATAAAGATACATATATAAGACATGATTCCATATTTTTTTAGATGAAAAACTTAATCAATGATAGATTGGAATTCATATATACTTAGTAAAATTGTCTTCAAATGCAATGTTCAAGTAATGATGGTTTTGTAAATCAAACCATATTTAATACATTATTAACCATATTTTTGGATTGAAATAATGGTTTTTGTAATCATATAAACACAATAATAATGTATTTTTATGAGTAAAAACATCATTTAATGATAAGAGGATTTATATCAATGTGATTATCCTTAGTATAGACAATGTGTGTGAAGACAAATTTTCTTTGAGAATATTTGTTGATGTTATAAAATATTTAAAGATGTGGTTGTTTTAAAAGATATTGTAAAAAGAATGGAATATTCATTTATACAAATTGTTTTTTTTTATTATTATATTTTATGTTTTTCTTATTTTGAATCATGTTCTATTATAAACATTTGGAACAAAATGATATTGAAAATCAAGTTTACTAAGAAGTGTTAACTTGGAATAAACTAAGAAATGTTAATTTGATTTTTTTTTAAATTTTTTAATTCAATAAAAAACATGAAATTAATAATTTTGATAATGAGAAACCAATAATATCACTATTTTTTTTTAAACCTAAATAATAATAAAAATTATACACTAAGTACAACAAATTTAATGCCATCAACAATTAAAAATAAATATTTTATTTTTTTCAATTTAATAAAAAACTAATAGTGCCATAGAATGAGATTTCCCTATTTTCGTAGATAATAAATTATTGATAATTAATAAATTAATAGGTTGGTGATACAAAAGCATACACTACATAGTCCATAAATTTTCATCTAAGAATCCATTTGAGCCAATTTTATTTTTGAAACAAAGATCTCAAACATACATACACCACTACAAGCTATGTTAACCACTTATAAACCATTTAAATAATGTTTGGGAGTTGAAATCAACCATATCGTGACTATAAAATTAATTTTAATTTATTTTTTGATATGTATAATTTTTTGATTTTATTATTTTCTAAACTAATTATGAAATTTACTTACAATTCCTCATAAAGATATTTTTAGTGGTATAGATCATGTGTGATGTTCCTAAATAAGGGATACAAAACCATACAATAAGTGATCCTCTTACCCTTTTATTTATCTTGAAAACACACACACACACACACACACACACACACACACACAAAAATGATATAAAACTTTTATTATCTTAAGTTATTATTAATAAAATAGAGTACATGTGAAATATAAATCAACATGAGATTTAATCTATGTTTTTATTATGTTACTATAGGTAAACATAAATATTACAATAATTCATTGGGATGACATACACAATAATCCACTTATGATCTTTGTCTTTCCAGCTACCTTAACCTAAAAAATTTGGAAGATTTTATATTCATCCCAACCGTTAATACTTATAATGAGGCTTGAAACCCCTTTTATAGGGTGATGAATCTGTCAAATATTAATCCCACCAACAAGGAAACCACCAAATAAATTAGTAAATAATAAACTATCCACCTAGATGTATAGCTTGAGTAGGTTGATGAGGATACACATATAATTATATCACCCCAAAAAATACAAACTAATGGATTTAATTCCTTTGATTTCTAGGTTCTTACCTTCTATATTTATGTATTCCATTTAAATATTTAGTGGTCATCAAATATTTTTAGAGTGATGTTCATCTGGGTCAAACCTCTTGACTCTCTATTAAAGTGTGCCTTGTTATATTACCATGAAATTTCACACACTTTATATCAAAATGTTCTATTACTAGGATATGGTAATGATATCCTATGCTTTGGAGAGATGTGGTTCTTCACATCTATAATTCACCAAATATCCAGTGTGAATGATGCTAGTTATCCATTCCTTGATTAGAAATACTCATGTAAAAGTGTTTATTCATAAAATAGTACTTCATTTTCTAAATGATGCAATATTGATTTCATTAGGAGGATCTTACATAAAATCTAGAGGGTAATAAAAATGTGAGATCTAGTTAACAAGTTGAAGTTTTTTACATTGTAGTCTTAACAACTAATATCTACAAGGTATCACCATGATGCATCTTATATTGCATGATTATTACACTTTATGAATAATCATTATATTTCCTTCGACATGACATTATTAATACCTTACATTCCATAATGTCCTTTATATATTATCTATACTTTTCTACTAATTGTGCCTTATAATCTAAAATAAATTCATCCTCTTATATTTCATTATATTTTCTTTGTGCCTCATTGAAGTTGCAAAAATATACTATATCAAAGATGGGTGATATGTTAATCATTTATAATACCTCAATTTCATGGGAATTAGATAAAACAAAATTTCAACACTTTACATGGTCATATATTCTTTAGTTTTAAATTGTTGTAAGTACCTTATGTAAATATTTACATAAATAAACAAATGAAGTATCTCCTTCCACAAGATCATTCCTCCTACACCTCAATTGTTTTGTTTCTTATAAATAAAACTACTTTGTTTAATATTATTATTCATGTCTTCATGAAAATTTTGAATATATTCCATGTATTCTTATTATTATTTGCCTATTTAATACACCTCATCTAACTACATCAACTTAAAAAATCATATTGGATTAATTCCATAAATAATCTAAAATAGCATTTTCATACTACTCTTACTCAAAGAATTATTGTATGCAAAATATTTATATGCCAATACCATCTCCTACTATGTTGATTGTTATCAACCGAGACATATTAACATATTTATAAGCATTTGTTTAACCAATTAAATTTGTCCATTAGTTTGTGGATGGTATGTATATACCTAGTTCAAATTTGTTCCCAAATTCTTCCATAATGTGCACAAAAAATGTCCTACAAAATTAGTATCTATATATGACACTAAACTATGTGGTAGTACATGTATTCTCACCACCCATTTGAAGAATAAGTAGTTTATGAATTTAAAATTTGGGGTTTTATTATATGAAATTAAATGAATTATATTTGAAAATAGATCCACCAAAATAAATAAAGAGTCACTATCTCTTTGCATTATTGGCAGTCCAAACACAAAATCCATGCTTATGCCCTCCCATGGTTTCTATATTAAAATTAAGGGTCTATAAAAACCCATGTTATAGTTTGTCACTTTTTTAACTACCAATGTAGATAACCTTATAAGTATCTTCACACATCTGCACCCATTTTTGGCTATTAATAATTCTTATATAATAATGATAATGTCTTGTCACCATTGAAATGTCCTATCAATCCTCAATTATTATTTTCATTAATCAATTTTTTATGAATCAACCCCTTGGGTATACAAAATTAAAATCCTCTAAAAATCATCCTTTCTTAAATTATATAATCTATCCATAGTTTCTTATTCATGTTTGTCAAGTTCGTGCATGCTTTTCATGAATCATAAAATATTTAACTTCTGGGTATAGTTATTTCATTATGTAAAACACAAGTACTTATAAGCTCATCTCATTTATCACTAGCACTCTTATATTTAGTGCATCTAAAACCCTATTTTATTTTCCACTCATATTCTTGAACACAAATGTATATATTTAAAGACACTTTATCCACTTCATGTTTCATTGGTGTAGCTTTCTTTTAAAGTTGATAAATTTTATCAATTGATGGTCTATGTACAACACAAACTCTTGTGGAAAAAAATAACTCCTTTGGTTAATTAGTGCTTCCATGTTTACATAAAGTTATTTATCATATACAAATTAGTTATTATTCACATAATTCATTTTATTGATAAATTAATATATGGTTCTAATTTATTGACTCAATACTACACCAATCATTGTTTCACTCATGTCATAGTCCACTTGAAATACTTTATTGAAGTACTACAATTACATATCTTGTTTCTCCATCATATTCCCCTTAAATTATTGCTAGATATACTCCACTTCCTATATCTAGGTTAATACCTTATCATCTCCTCACATGATCTCCATAATAATTGTGATTTTCAGCTAATGTTTTTGATGAAATTTTAGTATGATCTCACTAGATCATGAAAATTTAGTGAATTAAATACACTTCTTAGTGATTTCCATTATACTTCTTAGTGATTATGATGGTCTATTTTTATCCTTTATCTAGATATAATGAAACCCAAGTACACCAACTCTTCCTTTATAAATTATCACTTATTTACAATTATCAGTGGCTTATCTTCACTCAACCTCTAAAATACACTCCACATACACACCACATGTTCTTACCTTATTTTTTTTAATACCAAAATTCAATACATATAAATTATGAAATACTTACACAAGAATGGTTTCAATACTTCATTCATTAGTATCATCAATTTGATTGATTCATTTGATAATCTAAATGGCATCATTAAATAATTATATAGTCATTCCTTTGTCATTAATGTTGTCTTCCAGTTTCCCCTTTCATGCATCATAATTTGGTGATAGAGACTCTTAAAATTTATGTTTTTGAATTATTTCACACTACTTATATAATCCATCATGGCATCCATACACGATAAGGTAAAATTATTCTTTATTCTAATCTTGTTAGTAGCTAGTGAAGTTGTGCACATGCACCATTCTCCACATTTCTTAGGAACCAATAATTTAGCTATTATTTATGGGCTCAAAATTTACATTATCAATCCCTTATCTATTAAATTATTCACTTTCATTTATACTTATTCATATTCCATCAGTTTCACCTTATGTGTGGTTTTTATAAAGAAAAAATGCTCTTGGAATTACATGCATGTGATGATTGATGCTTCTTACTAGAGGTAGTTTCTCTATTAAATTATTCAATATAATCTTAGTGAACTTTTCCAACAACATCTTACTTATCAAATAAGAATATCTTTAGTTTTTATACCTTTTATTTTAACTCATTCCACCTTATCTAGTATAAACATGTAATATACCTTGTATGCAATCGAAAATGCATCATGTCTATGAATTAATCCTAGATTAGATAAGATATATCATACCTAAAATTATGATAAGAGATACACTTGATAAGTGGGAGCATGACCAATATGGGGATATACTATACCCGATTAGGGATCAATTGTCACAACACATCATGCGAAGAAGGGTTATAAAGACTACAGTCTCACATTATTACATAACCATAATGGATTCCTAAGGTTTAAAACATTCATTTGTATTAATAGAGTGAAAGTAAAGTCTGATCTAGTGCACACCAGATATTGTGGCACAAAGTGGGGGTTAGAATCAATAAAATAAACAACTAAACTAAACATGTATTAGAAGACATATACACATGTCAATGTATATGGAATCTTAATACATGGAGAGAAGAATAAAAATGCATTATATATCTACTATTAAAAAGGAGAAATAAATTTAGGAATACTTAAATTTAAAGTTGAAGATTTGGAGCCTAAGTCTCTCCCTTGGCCAAGGTGCTTTTCAAGTTAATTTTTGTGGTATGTAAGGATAACCAAGATAAATCAGCTCTAGGCTACACAACCTTTCTAAGCATCCAAAAGACTTATCCAAAAGATAATATTTGTATCTATCAATAATGTATGGAACCCTAACCTTTATTCCTCAAATAGAATGTTTAATAAGTATATATCCACTCGTACTTCTTTGTTATTAATTATACTCTTATAAAATGGTGTGAAATGACCTTGTATATATAGGTAGATATTGCCCTAAATAATTTTAGGAACATTGATTATACAAGGTTGGCCTAGTCAACCCAATGTGTTTTCAAGGATAATTTACAAGGTTTGTGATAGGTTGACTAAAATGATAACAAACCAAAAAAGTAAAAAAAACCCCTAAACTGTACTAGGTTGACCTAGTTAACCTAGTACAACTAACAATCAAAAAGGATTTTTAGGTAAGAAAAGGAGGAATGGAAGGAGGAAAATACTAAAATGGGCAAAATAAAGAATAATAAGGTTAGGGTAAATGTTTTTAGGAGAGAAGTGTGTATATCAAAAGTGGAAAAAGGGATAAAAATCTTACAAAGCACCGATGATCTACCCACCCCTTTCTTGATGCACCCATTAAGGCATACACTTATATAGATTAAGACTTGATAGGTTTCTATAAGATAAAAAGTGTCACTAATGAATAAAAGTTTGAAAACATTATATGTATACATATGACCCACTCAAAGTTCATCACATGTCACGTAAGTGCAACATGGGATGGTGCTTCAATATAGAACATGTCAACAAATAATAAAGATGATAAGTAAAATTTAGTAATTAAAAAATAAGATAAATAAAAAAACATAATTGAAAAATAAATACCTTTAACTTACCTAAGTTTTGTAGATAAAGAAGTAGACTGTAAGAGATATGAAGGTGTCGAATATAAAGAATACTAGATGACCCTGTAGAAGTTAGTGAAAAAAAATCCAAAAATAGAAATATTTGGAAAATAGGCATATGATAGTGTGAAATAATCTATATTTCATCATGAATATAATGCACTTTACAGTTGACAAAATGGATGAGTAGAAATAAAGATACAAGCAAAACAAGAAAAATACAAGACAATAATTGAAAGATTTAAATTTTAAAGTGTTTTAAATAGGGGAAGAGATAACACATTTGTTATTTTGAATTTTAAAAGAGAGAAAAGAGAGATCTAGAGATAAAACAAGCTAGGATGGTGAGGAGACAACATTATATACAAGGAGAGGCTCCATAGGCAACAAAAGGTGCAATATAGGTATGCAAATAAGAATGTCAAACTAGTTTTTGAGATTTGTATTGAATTAAATGAATTTTTAGTAATTTTTAATTTTAAGCACTTCTAGATGTCAAAATAAATAAAAATCAGATTCTAGGGGTAGCATGTAGGGAGACATGAAATGGGTTTGAAGGATTTAGGCAAAAAACATGAAAATTGCACTTTATTAGAAAATGTAAGGGGTTAATAAGGAAAAAGCATTGGGCCAACCTAGTTGACCTAGTAGGCTATAAAATAGGTAGAATCCATAGTACCAACCTAGTAAGTATCATTTGACCCTGTGCCAACCTAGTAGCTATCAGTTGACCCTGTATATTTTGTAGGTTAAAGGCCTTGTTTGGAGTTGTTAGGTGGTCTGAAAGGTCTAAAATGGAAACTTATCACTAGGGAAGGGAAAATAAGAGGGTTGAATCATATTTTTGAGTCAAATAAGTGATAATATAGGAAAATTATGGTCAAACTAGTTTGACCAAAGGCTAAAATAATACAAAAAAGTGTGTAAAAGGTTGAAAGAGGGATAAAATGGCCCAAAATGACCAAGGAAGGTGAAAGAGGACTGAGAAGGCTAAAAGTAAGCTAAAATGAGGTAATGTAGGCTTTTTTATACTTTAATAATGTAAAAATGTAAAAATAATGTATTTTGACTATACATGACATGGAGGAACTGATACATCCTTTATTATTTCTTTAGTGCAGGGACAATAGAAATTTTGGCAATTTGTGGATACAACATGGTTATAAAATTTATTAGATAGGTTTTCAAATGGAGATAAGGCTAGACTAGGATCCATAAGTCTAGGTGGGATAGTAGAGATGTGCTAGTTTTCCCTCAGTGTTGACCTATTAGTTATGGTCCTTAGTTGTTGGGAATAATTGACTAACACCTTTAGATGGGAGGTGGATGGGGATATAGTAGAGGTGGATATCATTCTAGAGGATGTCCATGTCATCCTAGCAATACCTATAGTAGGAACATAGGTGACTATAGGGATACTAGATAGTCTCAAGGAGAGGAGAGCCTTAGCCATGTGGGATATAGGCTTAGAGACAATATAACCAAGAAAGAGAGTGAGTATGTTTGATGTCTATAAATCATATATTATGGATAACTAGAAGGATATGATAGGCCTTGTGACATAGTGTGTTGCATGTCACAAGTCAGATAGAAAGGTACCACTATTTGTGGTAGTGTTGAGTAGGATGATATTGGAAGATCAAGTTCTATATGACCTAGGCTTGACCATCTAAGTCTCACTGGTACATGATATGTATGAGATGCTAATTAGAGGGTAGAGGGTCATGGGACCAATCATATTGCTGATAACTTTACTATATGAGACGTTACCTATGTATCAACTAGATAGGTTACCCCATGTAATCAATGATAGGTTACCTCAATTACAAAGATAGGAGGACCATGTAGTATGGGTCATGCCTCACATGTGAATGTTGTAGTTAGTGAGACATGTAGACATTATATGGAAACCATATGAGCATATAATAGCTATATGGATGAGTTAGGACATAGTTCCACCAATGATAGAGATTATTGGACACTACTTTTATGGTGGAGAGATCCATATCAAATGGCATAAGTGCTAAGGTAGATGGGCCTACCTCATCCAACAACATTGATACTGATTCATAAGTAGTGAGATCAACATGTGAGGGATCCATAAGGGAGAAGAGGAATGGAATCACTAGTAGTAAGGTCAACACTAAGGCCACATCAAGAGTAACCATGGATAGGTTGAGCATGATGAGGAGTTGAGCAAGAAGATAGGGATGTAAAGGTAGAGATACTAGATGTATCATTACTAACTCAACATTAATATGAGTAGAAGACATTGAGGTCATGAAATCGATAGAGGTAGGAGGTAGAGAAGAGAGTAGAGACTATTACCATCCTAGATGACCCTATAAGTGAGCTAGAGGAGATGATAGAGAGAATACTTAGATGTATGAGGAGACTGACATGAGCCATGACAATTGGGTTTGAGTTGAGGAAGAAACCTATATAGGAGGTGGTAAGAGGCCATGAAAATGGGGAGACTATGCTTTGTTTTCAAATAGATGGAAAGACCATAGTAGCCAAGACACAGATAGGTAAAAAATTAATTTGTTTATTAAGTTTTATTTTAGATAGATAGATATTATGAGATACGATAGTGATTTAAAATCCATCTTATGTACTTTTTTAGGTGTAGGTGATGAGGAGGAGGAGGAGAGGTAGGGGTCCCTAGTGAGGGGATCACTCAATGAAATCTTAGATGAGACTTTTTAGTGATACAACCTTATGACACTAGAAGATCTTAGTGTACCATCTACCCCAACTAAGGTGAGTTGGTTCAAATTAGCTAGAGAGGTAGCGAGGTAGGTACAGGTGTAGAGGGAGAATATGTAGACACAAATAGTGATGGGTGTTGGGGATATATAGGCATGATAGGCCCTAGAATATGAGAAAGATACACATCTATCTATAGTCGTGTAGATTATAGAGATCTAGACCTAGTTGATGGAGTCACATATACAAGCAACATACCTATAAAGATAGGTAAAGGGACTAAGATCTTAGATGGCCTCCTTATAATGTACCATTTAGAGGAGTCAGACCAAGGCCTCAATAGATAGCATGGCTAGGCCATGATATAGATAGGATATTACCTATCCATAGAGTTGGGGTATTGTATATGGTTGCATATTTTGTATAAAAATCATTATATATATATATATATATATATATATCATTCTTGGCATATTTTTTTTGGATGTGTATGTTATCATCATGGTTGATTTTGTTTGTTCATTATGGTTGATGTTATGGATGCTTAGGATATATTTATTTCTAACACATGTATTTATATTTATTATATATGCTATAGGAAATATACGAGATGTGGCTTCTTTTCTAGTAGTATGAAAAATGCATGCATCATTAAAAAGAAACATGCAAAAGGACTTATAAAAATATAATCAATCAATAAAATGTACTACACAATATTCCAAGTTGGGAAATGTGTAATAACAAGAAATGACTAAGTATAAAGAACCAAGAACTGGTAAAACAAGATGGTAAAAAGGAAATTTGTTTTTAAACCAATGTAAAAGATTTTTGCACCAAATTAAAACAAGTAAAATCATACTAATATTATGTTGGGAAGTTTGACAAACAAAGTAATATAATGGAATGTATTTAAAAGGGAAAACATGATAATAAAAACAAATTAATTAAGTTAATCAATCATACTAAATCATGCTAGGAAGTATGAGAGAAAAATAAAATTGCAAAAGATTGGTCTTAAATTGATCACACGAATGCAACCTAAGAAGTATGAAAAATTCAAGTAAATGGTTGAAATCTTACTTATACTTAGAAAATAAGAAGATAAAAAGGTATAATAAAAATGAATAAGGCATAACACATACTAAATATCAATGTGGCAAGTATGTAAAATGACTTGTAGCTTCATAATTTATTGAATCTTATCTCAAATATGATACATGTAATTTGGATGGTGACTTGGGTATTAGAAAATTTTGTGAAGAGAATCAAGTCCTATCCATGGTCTTACACTACAAATTGATAAAGAGAACACCATTGGGGTGGAATAAATAGGAAAATTAGGTAATTAATGATGTGGGTAATAGGAAGGAAAATATGGTAATTTATGAGGATGGCTAGGTCATATCCATGATCTTATAGTACAACTCACAAATGAAATCGCAAGGGGAGTGATCAGTAGACAAAACAATATTTATCAAAAATAAATATAAGGGATATAAGGAGTGAAAAAGGGAGTGTAAAAATCAAGACTTAGGTGTCTCATGAGAAGACCTTAGGAGGTAAGAGGTATATTAAGAACATTAAAAGACATTAAGTGACTAGTGGTAATCTACGTACAAAGGAAACTTGTTTGTTATATAAATGAAGATTTTTAGGTAAATAAACATGATACTAAGATCATATGATTAAGGTAGTTTGGTAAAATAAAATAAAATGGACCTATCTTCCAATAACATGTTCCTCCCTCTTCAGGACCCCTTACAAAGTCATCAATCTACTATGAATATTGGGTACTTGCATGAGAAAATAGGTAACACTAAAATATTTTTTTATTCTCCTCTTATAATATCATTCCACACCCCAAAGGACCTTATCTATACTATGAGGCCAAATTTTGAGTTTGATCTTCTACTAAAATAAGGAGATGTGCTTTGAATCATGTCTTTTAGTTTGATTTGATTATTAAGAATAATTTTACCTTTTGATATCATTACTTTTTATTGAAATAATTTGGATTTTAAATTTATTTTGAATTCCTTTTAATATTCCTCCTCCATATGTATTTGGAATGACCAATCATGAGAGAGATAATGATATACATGAATGAGATATAGGCTAAGGCTAAAGGAAGATAAGTAACCAAAGACAAAGTTTTCCTAGGACACTTAGGTTTGACAATGAACTAGCATATGATCTCAAATATCAACCATGTATATGCTTAGTTTTATAAAAAAGGAAGAAGGAAAAATGAGATCCAAAGGTGGAATGGTAAAAGGAGACAGTAATGAGATAGATTGTTGTCTAATTGATCACATGGTATAAGGGAGATAAAAACCAAGGGGAATAGGGTAAGTATAATCAAATCACCATGATAAACTATCTATGAAAAAGAGTGATAAGAAATCAAAACAATCATAAAGATATAATAAAGAGAGTTTTGAGAAAAACTAAAGCATGAGAGAGAAATCAATGATAAAGGAAGATAATCATATGGAAAATGTAAATGATAAGATAAGCAAGATATAATACAATAAGCAAGAAATCATGATATAATATAAATAGAAATTTGACATAGTGTCAAATGATATAATATATATAAAAAAATTAGAGAACACATCCAATCCAAATATAAATATGAAATCATCGTGAATGTGCTCATAAATACTAGTAAATTTGTCCACACACATTATCCAATACATCTGATAAGTCATTAATCTTTAGTAAATATTATTCAAATACTTACTTTCTTATCTCCTCAACTAAAAAATTAGGAATGCTCAAAAGATCATGATGAGGAGGAAAATTAGGCAAAGGTTGGTTAGGATAATGGATAAGAGTAAGATCATTGAGAGGAGAAGGAATCATAGGTAGAGAAGGATCAAAAAGTGAAGGGATCATAGGTAGAAGCACAAAATGTGGTGAAGGGACCATAGGAGGGGATGAAACCACTAGATTTAGAACCATAGAAGAATAAGGAGGAGCCTTCTTGTGGGAACAACCTATGGGAGAAGTGGTAGAAGGTTATAGAATGGCTATAAGGTGATATTTGAGATGTTGTAGAATGTGATAATATTCAGTATGATGGGTACCACATAGATTGCATAGACAATATACCTCACCATACTTAGGTAAATATTTAATAAGCACCTTTAAGTAGGTTTCACTTTGTCTAATGACATGGAAGAAGGACATAAGGTATCAAGATAATGCTGCAACTTGAAATAATGGATGGAAAATGGTTATTTATCCCATGGAAGCAAAAAATATGCTTATGAGTGGTTTTATTAGAAGCACTCATGGAAGGAGGTAAAATAGGAATGAAAGAAGCCTAATAACACTCATTATCTCATTTAGTGGAAAATGAGCCATCTTAGGCAAAGGAAGCAAAGTATCACCAAGGGAAGCTGATGATGAGGAAAGAATGGAATTAGGCTCCATGAAAGGAGAAATGGCATCAAAAGTAGGGGTAGGATCAATAGTAGTATGGGAAAAAAATGATCAAATATAATAGGATTTGGAAGAGGCTCAACTATAGTATGCTCTACTAAGGGAGGGGAAAGATATATATAATTTTTAAGGAGGGTCTCACTAACCTCAGGGGTAAACTAGCCACAAGGTTCAGGGTTCATAGGAAAATGGTAACACTCGGTCACATCACTATTCACAAATATAGTCCTACATGGCTCATTGAAAACTAAAGGTTTTAGTTCCATATCTACCCTATGATAAAGGGGTAAAAATAAAAAAATCAATAACTATAACTGAAGGAAAATGATGAGATGCATGAAAAGACTCAAGTAAAGAAGAAAGATAATGAACAATCTTAGCATCATGAGCTAGACAAGACTGCCTAATAATGGATCATCTAAGGAATAACCATCATCACAATCTAGGGTGTGAAGATTTATGTCACATTAGGGATATCCCTATCATCTGATAAAGCACAATAAATATAATGCTTAGTCTTGGTCAAGACTATGGGAATGTCCTCACAAAGTGCTTTGAAAGAATGAGGCTGCAAGGAAGCAATAAGTTGTGAGATGTGATGATGTGAGAGATCATAATTTTTGATCTTTAAATTAATCTCATCAAGCTCATCATCATCAAAATATAAAATATTAGGAAGAATGTTACCAATGAGCTTAGGATGCCCATTGTAACCATGGG
Source organism: Torreya grandis (assembly GCA_037957365.1). NCBI lineage: Eukaryota > Viridiplantae > Streptophyta > Pinopsida > Cupressales > Taxaceae > Torreya > Torreya grandis. Next base: position 746,686 of record JARHVA010003983.1, read on the forward strand.
TTGAATTAATATAAAATTTGAGATGCTGAGACTCATGAAATGGAACACTTGACAAAGGCTCAAGAGTAGGATTATTGAAGACACCATGATCTTAGAATTTTTAAAATTATAAGGGTTAGTGTCATTATGAATGCTATAAATAGATCCATTATGAGGGAATTTAACACATTGGTAGATCGAAGAAGTGATATCTCTCATGCAATGAGTGCATAACTTACCAAGTAAGATGTTATAAGATATGGGAAGTTAAAGATCATCACCTTCACATGGATAGTGATAGGTGGGGTAGTAATGAGAAGCCACATGTAACTTAAAAGAGGCATTTTCCTTATATCATATACTTGGCATGTATTGTGTGTAGACTTTAGATTTCATTAGAGTCTTAATGAAATCAAGAGAAGTGACACAGGTGTCCAAACCCTCATCAATAAATGCATGATTAACTTGTATATCACCTATTTGGATTCTAGTGAATAAATAAGGATCATCTACATGATGTACAATCTCATCAAGAATCATGAAGGCTATGGGAAATTTTAGTGAAAGAGAAGTGCCTATGGTTTTGTCAACATTGATAGAGATCTCTTCACATTATTTTTAAATACTATCTTTGAAACCAAATAAAGTTTACTCCCATCTTGGTAGGGAAGGACTAGGGACATTCATCTCAAATAATATCTGCATGAGGTAGTTTCTATGACGTGGGGGAGTCCTCATAAGCTCAAGAAATGGAAATTCGGATGGGAGATTAGTGAGTTCTGCAATGGGATCCCATTAATCATAACCCATAAGAATGTTCTTAGATATAGGTGTGTAATGGTTAAGGAGGCCTTCAGAAGGATAATCCAAATTACATTAGAATTTTTTTATGATAATGAGAAGAATATGTGGAACATGGTTATAAATTGTGTTAAGATGATGAACTAGTTTTTTTAAGTTAATTTTGAGAAGGAGAATATGAAGTGTTAATAGAATGTTGATTATCATTAGAATTGGAAGACTATGGAAAAGTGGTATAAATATAATTGGATGTGTTATCCAAGGGAGAATAAAAAATTGGATCATCAAAAGTGATAAGATCTTCTTTCCCCAACTCATTTAAATGAGTTGGAGAAGAATCTTAGATAACACGATATTTCTTATGGGAAATAGGAGTTTAAATAGGTTGGGAATAAATGAAATACACCACCCTTCACATATTATTCATGCTAAATACATTCTCTTTGATAGTTGGTTAACCAAGACTTTATACATTATGAGTAAAAGGGGTGGGCTTGTCTTGATTGTCTTGGGTAGTTTGGTGATTAGGTAAAGGATATTTATAAATATACAAATGAGTGTTTTCTTGATTCAATGATTGATTTTTTTCATTTTATTTACTCCTTGAAATAAATCTCATAGGATTGTTGATGCTTATGGATAATGGAATCATTATTGAAATTAGGTCAAAGGAGAAAATACATATCTAAATTATAAAGTTGTATATAATTCTCATGAGAATGACCCTGACTAGAATAAAACCAAAAAAATTTGTTAATATCATATGAATATTTCATAAGATGAGTAGGGTCAATGTCTCATGGAATAGACCTAGGTAGATTCTTAAGCAATTCAAATGAGGATAAAGGTTTGTGAATATTAATTTTATTGGGTGAGGAGAAATGATGATTAATATATAGTTGATAAAGAGTTGGTTATGAAGAAGGGTTAGGAATGATAGATTAAAATTTTTGAATGGTATCATAAGAATTGGTAACACCATCATTAAGGATATTATAATTTTTTTCTTTAGTAATAAATGGGGACCCATTGATGAATGGGGTGGCTAAAATTGACACATTATTAAATCTTTTCTTTTATTTTGGTCAATAGCCTCCTCTAAGGTACATGGACAGATATTAAAATCTTGATATTGTAGTTTACGAAAAAGGACATTTGTAAAGAGATGAAAAATATTTTCATCTGCCATGTTATATTCACATTTTTTTGAGAAATTCTTCCATCTCTTAACAAAGGCTTAGGTAGTTTCATTCTCATGTTATTTACAATTAATGAAATGGTCCAAAGTGTTTTTAAGAAGATCATTAGTGTAATATTCTTGAACTAAAGCATTTACAAAGTCCACCAAACTAGAAATGGAATGATCTCTCAGTTGATTGTACCCATCCAAGGCATCACCCATGAGAATTTTGGCTAGGAGCTTGGTAGTGACAAAGGTGTTTACTTTGACTAAATATTTGTAAGGATTTATAAATGTTTTAAGGTGAAGGGTAGGATTAGTTGACCCATTATAATAAATTATAGGTGTTATGACTCCTATATCAATGTGGGCAATTTGAATAATATGAGGTTTATTTTGTATATGCTTAATGGTTTTATTAAATAGAGGAGATTTAAGAATGAGATTAACTTGAAAATATCAAATAAGAGGAGGGAAATATTTGTAATGTGCTCCCCAAGCCATTGGTTGAGAATGAGATTGAAGGTTAAGAAGATGATTTTTTACTCTCATCATTTTATTTGTGTTATGATATTTTAAGGTATTCATTTTATTGAGAGTTTGTAACAAAATTTGGTGTGTTTTATTGAAATTATAATAATTAGAATTGGTATTTGTGTTAGTATTATTGTCTTGGGTACCACTATTAGTGTTGATATGCGCTTGAAAAGAACTATGAAAATTTGAGGGACTAGTGGCAATATTTGCTTGTGAAACAAATATGGACTAGTGAATGGTTGAGAAGAAGAATCACTAGAAGCATGATTTCCTTGGGTAGAAATCAATGAAATAGTGGAAGGATTAAGGATGGTGGATATTATGAGAGGCCCACTAAATGTAGAACCTGCCATGTTCATTGAGATACTAGGCATCGAGGTAGAAGAGGTTAGAGAAGAAGATGTCACGACATACAAAGGAGTTAAATTTGAAAGAAGAGGTTGAGAACCAAAGAAAGTGGTACCTCCAAATATTGTGGTGAATTTAGGAATAACCAAATAAGGCTCTTCAATTTGACCACTAATCATGAGGTTGTAAATGTAGAAGGATCCTTTCCTCTATGTTGAAGAAAGTTGGAAATAAATAAAAGTATTTTAGGAGTATAATCTAACTCATATTGGTATTATAATGATAAAAGAGGATTATTTTACAAATAGGTGTAAGGAGTGGTCTCATATTTCATTATATGAGTAAAAATATGAACATTAATAACATCCAAAAGAGGAGCCCTACTCTATCTATAAGAGACCCTATTAAGATTGGTAAAGCTCATCATGTTTGCTGATAGTAAATCAATATCATTATCAAACATAATTTAAATGATGAAGGAAAAATAATAGAGAAAAGAATCAAAGGTCAAAAGAGGTGACTAAAACTATATAGGGTAGACTAGGTTGATCTAGTACAAAAATAAGGACTGTAAAACTATACAGGGTCAACTAGGTTGATCCAATATAGTGCACAAAATGTATAAAAAGCATTGGGTCGATTGGGTTGATCTAGTATAGAAGATAGGGAACTTAGGAAGCCTAAAAATAGATTGAAAAATGAAACAAGATAAATTTCAAAGTAATGAAAAGTAGTAAGTACTGAAAGGAAACAAGCATCCAATTGGATTAATGTTGGCCAATCTAACTGAAACACAAAGTAAAATCTTACACTAACATAGGATAATGTAAGATTTTATGTACATAATTAAACAAAAAGTAAAAAATGAAATTAAAAATTAAAGCTAACTAATTGGTCAACCTAATTATTAATTAGATTAGTAAGAATGATTTTAAAATGTAATTTGAAGTTATATATAAGAAAGGTACTAGATAAAAATATAAAGATGGTTTTAGGTAGTTTGGGCTGAAAGATATTATAGTGGTAATGATATAGGATTGGTATTGAGGAATACCCCCTCATTTCACACATTTTAGTGATAAGGGAGCTAGGTTCTTCACCAAAATATTCCATTAACCATGTTTTATACTTAACTAGAGCATCAAAATGGCTTCCTCCTAGGTGATGAAATCCAAGTAGGTTGGCTTAGGGTAGAAAAATGTTAAAATTTATATTTATTTTATGTGATTTGGTTGTGTGTGCATAAAATAGAAATAGTAAAACTATGTGATTAATTAAAAATCCCCTAATTATACTGTGTACTATTCTAAGCATGCAAACAATAAGAAAATAAATATGTGAGATAAATATTGATAAATATGATGTTAATTCTAATTTAAAACAAGGTATATTTATAAAAATATATGAATAAAATATATAACAAGGTCCATAATTTTGAACTTGTACTATGGAAACAAATTCTGAAAATGAACTAGGTCGATAGTGTCAATCGAGTTATTTTAGACAACACATAACACACAAAACTAGGTTGGTAGTGTCGATCTAGTTGATTTTGGAAGGGTAGTTTTAAAGAGTGAAAAATATGAATGTAAATATAAAAAAAAGATAAATAAAGAGATATAAAGGAACCTTGGTTGATCAGAGATGTAATGAAAGAATATTTATGATGAAGAACCTTGAAGTATGCTTGAGAAACTTGTAAACTAGGTTGACAAAATTGATCAATATATATAAGAACCTTCTCAAAAAGTGTTTAAATTATAAGGGGTAAATTGGGTCAACTTAGTAGGTTAAACTAGGTGTTTGAAAAGTTGGAAACCTATAATGGGTTGACTGGGTCGATATAGTTGTCTGTTCTTAAAATCTACACATAGAGATAAAAATTTGGGTCAATAGAATAGATCTAGGATGTAAAAATATATGATAAAATTAATGATCAAAATAAACAAAATAAATGAAGAAAAAAGTGAACAAGTCATAGAAGTGTTAGTTGACATCAGGTTCACTTTAATATATGTAATCGTAAATGCATAATGTTTATGAATTAATCCTAGATCGGATAAGATAAATCATACGTACACTTTTTAAGCAAGAGCATGACCAATATGGGGATCTACTAGACCTGATTAGGGTATAACTTTTATCAATTTTTGCAATAAATCATACTAGGAAGGGTTCCATCACCTACAGTCTTACACAATCACACCACAACCCTAATGGATTCCTAAGGATTAAAAAGTTCACTTATATTAATAGAAAGAAATAAAAAACTAATATATTGCACACCAAAGCTTATGGCATAAATTGGGGGTTAGAAACAATAAAAAAACAACTAAACAAAATTTAAATATTTGAAGAATAGTTTAACCATATACTTCCTTAAGCCTATGTTCAATTTCCTAGTAATAAAAGAAATTAGTTCATCATAATTAATATTATATATGTCATGTTCTTTGGATTTCTTAACTTGGAACTTCTTCTTAGGCTTAATCTCTATCTTCAATACTACTTCCTTATTTGGTGGTATTTCATCTTTTAGTCTCATCTCATATACAATAATGGTGTCATGTAATTGATCTATCTTCAAGTGAGTAAGATCATGACTCTCTTGTATATGAAATACTTTTGGATCAAACTTGAGAGATAAAGACCTTAATGCCTTTTGGAGTATAGTAGCCTCTTCAAGATTCTCTCCAAGAATTTTGATGATGTTCAAAATCTCATCAACTCTCTATAGAAAGGATGTCAAATAATATTCTTCCTTCATCTTGAGTCTTAGAAATTTCCTTATGTGAGTCTACAAATTATCAAGATTAATCTTTGAATATCCTTGAAAAATGATACACATTTTTTCCCTTATCTATTTAGTAGATGTATAATGGATTACCTCATTGTATTCTATCTCTAAAAGACCATAAGTGATAGAATTCATTGCCTTGAAATTATTCTCAAACAACTTCTTATCTATAGCACTAGATGGAGGAGTAATAAGATCAACATAACTATCAAGATTAGATTTACATACATCAAACCCTAGGGACATAATGTATGTCCTCATCCTTGTACTCCAAAAATCATAATTGGATCCATTAAACATTGGTGCTTACTTAGTAGAGAAGCCTCCTTGATGACTACCCATATCATACCTTAGATCACCTTTAAGTTGTTAATCCTTTACCAAAAGACCTAATATGATATCAATTATTAAAGGTATAATCATTAAGATGAGGGTGAATCATTGAGCCCAAATATTCCAACATTAATTTTGATCTTTACAAACACTTAATTAGTTACTACAAGCATTCATGAAGCATACAAAACATTCATATCAATGATCAAGAAAGACAATGACAGATCAATCACATAACACATGACATATGTGGGAAATCCTCTTGGGGGATAAAACCCACTAGAACCTATAACTGGACTATTTTCCTATAATATAAAGATCTAATTTATACCATTTACAAATGATCAAGGAACTACCATTCCTAATTTTAGTAAGACTATAATCCCATAAGGAGCTACCACACCTATCTAGTTGAGTTGCAAAAACATCCAAACTTTTAATAAGTTTCACCTTATAAGGAATTTGCAACCACATTAGATGTTGAGCACCCAAAAAAATACCTATTAACACATCCAAATTTGTACTGATGTCTTCAACACCTGATGGTAGACCTTTGATTAGCACTCTTCAACTTTGCTCATACTCAAATAAAAAAACACTATTCTACCAGCATAAATATGACCAACAAGTCATATATATAGTCTTCAAAATTATATGCTCATCAACTCATCCACATGGCACTCTACCCCTCTTCTCCAAAATTTACACACACAAGCCTCTCTAAAATCTCTCCCAAGTCTCTCACTTTAACACACCTATAACAACTCTATCATAACAAAAACAACATGAAAAGATAGTCATAAACACAATACACACTCTGATATACCTCTCAAATCAACCACCAATTTCATAAAATTTTCACCTTACCTTCACTTATAATATACTCTCTCAAATAACTCTTAAGAAACTTGTTCTTTGTACCTCCTCTAGGCTCATTAGGTCCAATGACCTATATATCCTTCAACACCAACTTAATCAAACAATCATGTCTAATAATCATTGATCTATACTGGTCCTCACTAACCTTTACCTTCTCTTTCAAAGGTTATTACCTTCACTTGGATCTACATTCACACTCCCTTAGAGTCTCACACAAAATTGTGAAACCATCATATTTAGTTTCATTATATAAAGAACATTCATGATTATAAACATATTGGTCAACCATTAAGAATGTTTTAACCCTTAAGGCAATTATCATACAAAGATATAGCTCAATATAATCTTCATAGGTTAGCCAAAAAATATATGGGTCACACAAAAGTAGTTATAGCTTTTAATAAGGCCCTTGTGGTTCTTATATGTCTCATGAAGACCTATTCACATATTTAGCACATCATCAATCAAAATAATAATACTAGTCTAGTTTAAAATACATGGGTCCACTCCTTATGTCCCCTATGACATATTCAAATGATCAAAATCATCTTCATTGACATTTACTTATGATTAAACAACTCAAACACTGACCTAGTGTAAAGGAATAATATGAATGAAAATAGAGTGAACTTACTAAGCATTTTTCATACTCAAGATAGATTGATCACACCTCTATAAGCACATAGATCATCCTTATAGAGTCTAAAACACTCCCCAATGGCTAATTCATCAAAATATATTGAAACAATATCAAAATAATATTAAACAATCTTCTCATGTCACTTATAGTCCATGTATGAACATACGTTCAACTTTTAACCTTAATATATTTTAGTATACACACATATTTTAAAATCATGTTCATTAGATTCACAATGGAGTCCTCTTCATCTTTGATTTTTATAGCATGAGAAAATTCATCCTAGATAAAAAGTTATGGATGAAATATTAAACATTGGTTTCTCCCTTAACAAATTCAAACATTCAAATGGTAATGGTCAAAGTTAAACCTCAAAAGCTTTGTAATCATCTTATGTCCTCACTTCTAAAATCAATTAAGCAATGTAGAACTTATCTAAAATTTAATGTATAGGTGTTAATTCTCAAATGCTAAATAACTAATATTTTACCTGATCTCATGTAATTTGGAAACTTTGACTCAACATGTTGCATCAATCTCTGCAAATCAACTAGGTCTTTATCTATCAACACTCAACATTTTATCAATCTATAAAATTACCCACTCACTATTAGTTTATTATCCTTTACCTTTGTTCATTTATTAAACATCATGTACCTATCCTCATCTCATTACTTCCTAACTTTTTGGAGCAATGTGTACCATCAATCTTGCTTAAAATTTAACTTGTACAAAAATGACTATGGAAACCTTGCTTATCTACCTGGAAGGTCAACTTTGCACCTCCATATCTTTTGTTCTACATGGATGCATGGTCTAGAATTTAGATCATATGATCCCCTTAAATAAGATAATCTAACCATATAAAAAATTTCTCCTAAAACCTTCAAAAATGTGAGATATGATGCTATTAAAATTCCTACTAAAAATATTCTATCACAAATCCAACTATGCTTAGAACATGTCTAGGATACGAACTTTGAACATGCATAAATTTTGATATGTTTTATTGCATGATCTAAAATTTAGCACAAATAAACTAGGCTCAAAATAAAACAAACACATATGATCATGTTCTCTTAAAATATCCACACATGTGAGATATGATGTCATCAAATTGTTTACTTGACTCTATTTGAACATAGAAAACACTATCAAAATACCTTGGAGCCCAAATTTGCAAATACATATCTTTTGTCATGCTATATAACATGACCTAAAATTTTGTACATAAGAACTATAAATAAAACATAAAAAACCCATATAATAATTTTCTCCTAAAATTTCAACAAATTAAAGATAGGACATCATCAAAATGCTTACTCTACTATTTCTTTCCTGGGAAAATACTGCCAAAATGTCTAGGAGCCTAACCTTGCACTTGCATATATTTTGATGCACTTAGGTGAATGACCTATTATTTATCACATATAAACAAGGTACTAATGTGACCACAACCATATGACCATTTCCCCTAGACTCATCTACACATGGTAATAGTGACATCAACATACTACCTACTCAATTTTTTTGCCACTAGACCCAAAGTGTCTAGATGAAAACTATGGACAAGTAGATGAATTCCACTTATTATCAAAAGCACTCAATGTTTATAAAACATTGTAGAGACCTCTTTCACATTCTCAATACTCCATACTCATTCTTGAGCATCTCTAACCATCCCAAAATAGAATATCAACCAAGCATACTTCAAACATACTAGGAAAATGTACGTTGCACACTTTTCCATTATCACATAGACTATCAAGGCACTTCATCCACTCACTAGGACACATCCATGACATTACCATGACATCACTAAAAACTCTCTAATATAATTTCATGTCCTAATTCCTCTCAATGATATGTAAAATATTCCCTTATTTTGAATATGAAATATTCTTTTATTCTAGGACATGATGAACTTTGTCCACTTATAGATGTCATATATCTAGTTCTCTTATAACCATATTAGGCATGAAATGGCCTATATATATGCGTATTCCCCTTTAATTTTACTTCAAAATAGAATGTATTGAAATTAATGCAAATAGAGAGAAGAATTCATGTAATTTGTTCATTATTTCATCATTTTCATATTTTCTTGTTTCTCAAGCTTTCCTAATGAGAAATAATTTCTTTTTTATAATGGATAAGTCTAATATTAGTGTTTCAAGTGCATATTTATAGTTTTTTATTTTACTTATGCTAATAAAATTTGTTGTGTATGTTATGTTTTCCTTTTATTCTACAAATAAATGTGATGAAAGTAATTTGTTGTAGGTATATATTTTAAAGCATACACCTCATATATATGCATTACATTTACCCTAGAATCCTCTCTGCATTTGTGATACTCTAAGTTTAGCAGTAGGATCTTATGAATGTTAGTTTTATTTACACTATTATCAGAAATAACTAAAGGAGATCTATTGGTCTTTATTTTTGTAAATAAAGCCTTATTATTTATTTTACTCTACTTTATTTTGAAATTTATTTAACATCACTCACTTTAGAATAATTCTCATTGTAAATATCCACTTGTTTGTTTGAATTTTGGGAATAAATTAGCAAAGTATAAATTAATTTTACATCATAATAGAACAAAAAAATTTAGATAGATTGCATCACTATTCATATCTTGTTCTCCCTATAATAGGGTCTACCTCTAGACAAAAAGGTGGTAGCCACATAATCATTCCAACAAAATTAAATTAATCCTTAAGGTCTTCTAGGACCTATACTATAAACTGATAAATTTTTGCTCTATTATTCACATTATATCCTTGACATAGATATACATCAACAACATGGATGATCTAAATATAAATTCAATACTTTACAAGTTTTCCCCACATTATTCTCTTCCCAATAATCATTATCTTTATCACCAATATACCTTTTGAACTCTTTATTCAAAATATACAATAGATTATTTGAGCTTATTAAATAATATAAGATCATAAAATAATCCCAAAATGAGGATTTTTTATCCTTTAATAAGTTCCATTTTCATCCTTGGAATAATATTTTCATGAATTTAACTATGGTATTGCCAAAAAAGGATACCTTTAGAGCTTAGTCCAAGGTTAGGAAATGATCAAAATCCATGCCTTATATATATGTTACCTTTATGGTTTTAATCCATATGGATTCCTCAACTAGTAAATTACTTCCCATATTATCCATAAGAGTTGTATCCATCCTTTTAAATTTCCTCAAACTAACACCTCCTTGACAATAAACACATGTTATCTCAAACCACAACAATAATTACATTCATTTCATCAATGCCTATATATATATATATATATATATATATATATATATATAATATAGATTTTATTTATATTTTATACCAATTTGTAATGAATTATAAATAGGGACATCATGTAGATGGGTAGGATTTAGAACATACATTTTAGTAGTTGAAGTTTGTCTACATGAGTTAGTAGACCATCCTTCCAACCTGACATGTAGTGTTGGAATATATATAACAATGTACTCCATTTATTTCTATCATATATATATATATATATAATATAGATTTTATTTATATTTTATACCAATTTGTAATGAATTATAAATAGGGACATCATGTAGATGGGTAGGATTTAGAACATACATTTTAGTAGTTGAAGTTTGTCTACATGAGTTAGTAGACCATCCTTCCAACCTGACATGTAGTGTTGGAATATATATAACAATGTACTCCATTTATTTCTATCCTTATTTCATTATAAAAATATACATCAATAAATATGTTGAGGGTATAAATTATATTCAACATTCCAAAATGTTGGTAATTTTCATTTGTATGACTTTTGGACTGTTAAGTAAATAAAAGAATCTTTTTTTCATATTGGTCAATTAAACTATAAGCTCTAAATAATCCTTTATAAAAAGTTTTATGGTCTTGTATTACTATAATGAGGCCTTCAATTGTATGAAAGTGTAGTTGATAAATTTTTTTTTATGTAGTGGGCTCGATGTTAAAATCTATTTTGAAACCTTTGAAAGATCTTAACACACTTGTAGCCTCAAACTTTCTTTTGAATGTTTCAAATAAAATGATAAATATGTAAGGAGAAAGTGGGTCTCTTTGTCTCAACATTATTTATTCAAATAGTAAACCCATTAGATATCCATTTATAAAAATATAAAATTTATGAATGGAAATGAAGGAAGCTATCATCTCTATGAATTTAGAGAGATATCACATTCTTTTGAGAATCTTTTCAAAAATTCCCATGAGGATCTATTATATTCATTATTAAATTTGATATTAAAAAACATCCATGCTCTAGTAGACTTATCTATGTATTATAAATCATCATGAACTATAATAATTATTTATATATCCAATAACCAAATATAAATGCTCCTAACTAGGAAGAAATAAGAACGAGCATCAAAAACTTTAAGTCTTAGGGCCATCACCTCTACAAAATAAATATAAATTGTATCACATTATATAATAAGCATAAAATAATTTATAGATATATCTCAAACCTTCCTTTGTATTAGGAACCATGAAGTTTTTATTGATCTCTTTAATTATACTTCCACCTAGAAAAATTCCATCACTGTAGTGACAGTATCTGCTTAAACAATGACCCAAAATTACTCTTTCATATTCTTTCATGACTTATTTCTAGGGGAAATCCCACCTCAGGTGAACCCAAAAAAGGAACAATGGTGATCTCAAATTTTATAATTGGCCTCCACTTTAATTTTCCCTCTTTTCACCCCCATGTTCCCTCTACCTCCACTCCTTTCCTCTTTCACTCCTTCCACTTCCTCCATCCCCCATCCACCTTATCTTATTCCCTTCACCATAATTTTAGCCATGAATATTACACACTTTGTAACTTGAGGGATGATATAGGGTTAAATTCAAAACAAATATATTTCCAAGGAAACCCAAACATATAATGTAGTTTTGATAGAGCTTTCAAGAGTATTAAGAGGACACTTACCCATATATTCATTCAATAGGATAACCTAGTGATATCACAAACCCATGAGGATATTTTTACCTCATCAAGGTGAGGATGAAATATCGATAAGATACGATGGTTGAGGATCCACTTATCATCCTTTGAGATACCCATAATATGTCTAAGAATCTCCTTGAGGACATGTAGGGCCAAGTCCAACTCTCAAGGCCCAAGGGAAGATTACATTCTTAGTTGGACTAATCAGATAGGTCAAGGATGACCTCTTACTAATTTTATCAATACTTGGGAAATTATTGGGGATTTAGATTGAGATTAACATACTTATATAGTGGATGTATGCCTACATGGGTAGGATCATATTAATTAATGGTAGATGTTAAAATTTATCAGTAGTGGTCAACAAAAGAATGTTCCCAAAACTCAAATTGATGCCAACCTAAGATTTGGGGTGGTAAAAAAAATTGTCTATGAAAATGATAGTGAAAATAGAGGAATGTTTAGCCTCAGACCTAACTTAAATAAAACCCTTGGAAGATGGTGAAAGGAATATATTTACCATACTTTAAATCAATCAATATCTTCATGTTATTCCACCTGGATGGCACTCTACTTGACTAAGGGGAATGTAGAATACTCTTGGGTTATTTTAACTAGGTTATGAGGGATAAATTGGCCAAGGCAAACTAGGAAAAATACTAGGTAGTATTGAACCTATCAACTCCATCCATTGCAAGCATTAACCAATTATGTAGAATCCAAGCATCAATGGAAGAAAATTTATATATCTCCTAAAGATTAGTGCCTTAGGTCAAGGTGATCTTAAGGGAGCATTTAATGAAATTGGCCAAGTTGTACAAGGATTTCAACCTCATGATAATTATGAAAAAATTTGACATCACCTAATCAAATTAGTTATGATTTGGCTCCTCTTATCCACCTTCACATGTTTACTAGTGGCTTCCTATAGATTTGTTGTGGGTTTGTTGGTAATTATTTTAGTTTAAACTTTTATATATGGTTATAACTAAAATGATTGGCCATCATGGCCTAGGATAGGATCCTCATGATTTTTAAAGGTTATCCCTAATTGTTATCTATTTATATAAAAAATGTATTACATTTTGAGGTTGACCAAAAATTGCTCAAAAGTGTTGTTAGATTATTGCTAGGATTTCACGTGAATTTCTTCCTTTGCTCTAGATGATAATAGTGTCCTAGATCAATTGTCATAGTTATTTTTCACTCTTTTAATGAATAAAATATTTCTTTATACAAAATGGTTTGTTTTAATTTCAATTTCATATCATTTTCATGTAAAAATGATCACTAGTCTTGGGTTAATTAGAATAACACTATCAATTTATATATGTCATGATTAAGATGTGCTTAGTTATTATAATCTCTATGTGAGTTATTTATTTTCTCTTTTGGTAATGATAATAATTTGTGTGTCTAGATATAAATTATTATATGGCATTTATGTGTTTTAGACTATAAACTCCTAGTACTCATTATTAGTAGGAATTCACATTGAAGTCATACTTTTGGTTCCCTTAGAATCTTCCCACTAGATGTTCTTGGAGGTAGAACTTTGGTGAAACTTGGTGTATAGTGGTATAAATATGGTAGAGTAACTTGGTTCAAAGACTAGTACATTGATATTATTTGAGACCTTAAGGCCTCCCTTCTCTACCTTACCCTTCCCTCTATTTATTGATTATTTAGTTGTTATAAAATGTCCCTTTCCCCTTATGTTTAAAAGAAATAATCCCATCACTCAAAGTATTCATACCTACATTTATCATGTGTGAAGTATAACATATTAAACTTATGGTGGTAATAGTGTATCTCTTGTAGACTATTCACATAGAATCTATTTATGAAGTCCAATACTCATAGCCATGCCCTAGGATGATCCTAAATCAATCCAAAAATAGAGGATGAAAATCCATAGTTGCTCCCACCTTTCCCTTTTCAAGGAATGCCCAATGTAATGGGAATATCATGGTAAGGAGTAGATTATAGAGAATAATAGTTGGTACTATAAGGAGGGAAATATACTTCATGCTTGTTCTAATTTCATGTCATTTTATGAATATGTTGATTTTGGTTTACTAGAAACAACATGATAATGATTATTTGATTATGTAACATCTTAGAGAATGATTCACCTATTACCAGAGCTAGGTCCCACAAGGGTAGATTAGTAATTCCCCCTATTTTTCCATATAAAACCTAGGTATAGTAAACTAAGACCTACCATGATTCATGTCATCTCCTCTCTACAACAAATCCCAAACATGTAGCCAAAAATGGCTCGGTTAACTAGTTTAGCCATTAACATCCTGGGTATTATCCATGATCTACCTAGGAACCCTGAGAGGTATCTTCCTCATTTCACCCATAGTGTAGGATGGACCATGGAGGAAGACATAACCTATTATAGTACCACCTTAATACTCTTCAATGTGGAACATGAATATGTGGCATATAGGTTTTTCAATTTTACTTTAATGGACTCTACCCATGGTTGGTTCTTAAACCTTCCTAAAGACCATATACCAAATTGGAACCAATTTATCTCTACTTTCCTTGAAAAATTTGGCCAAGTAATATACCCTAGCATATTGTACTATTAATTTAATTATATTAAGGATTCCAATGAGATCATTAGAAATTTCAATGCTAGGTTCCACAAGATGTATATTTGGGTAACTACACTTTACCAACCCAATCCTCAACTAGAACTTCAAATGTATAAGAATGATCTAGACCCTTTGATGACCATGTTATATAAAAGGGATGAACCTATAATAGACTTATCATTAGCATATATAAGGGACATAAAAGTGGATAAGAAATTGAATCCCCAATGCTACACCATGAACCCAATTTTTGGTATGCTATCATAAATGCCTACATTAAACTTTTTACCTATCATTAATCAGAATGCACCTATTCCCTCATCGATCCATGTAACACACCAGCTCCTACTAGGTCATCTAAATTCAAACCAATAAATAGGTTTGCTAAACCTAATGGGTTTATATTTGATTCCCTAGACTCAACATCAAGTTACATTAGCTATGACTAATAACACATAGACCAAACCTCAATATTTTACTAAAATTAAGATAATATTCAAAAAATGATACAAAATCTTAGAAATGACTTCATAGGGGTAAAAATATAGATGAGAAAATTTAACATATAAATCTTAAATAAGAATTTCACATATCAAATGCCAAATATGAGTTACAATATCCCTTACAAGCCCCCAAAACCTCAACCCAATAGGTTCCCCAAGATTGATATCTTTGAGATATCCTCACTTAACTTGTGTTAAGTGCATAACATAATAATGAATGGAGAGGTAGAATACATAGAGTTTAGTTCTACTTTTAAGATATTTCAAAAAGAAATGGAAGAATATGAGGTGGTTCCCAGTCACCTAGAATCCTCCAACTCAAGTAAATCCCCTATTACTTCTATGGTATTGTAAACCTTTGATTTCCTTAGTCAATAAAATTCTCTAGAGGAATGTATTAGTGATTTTTAATCGTTGTATAAATTCTAAAGGAATAAATACACCCTTAGGAGTATGTAATAATAATAATCCTTTGCTACCTTGACCCCCTCAAATAGTAATGCAACCCTAACAGACTAAAATGCTACAAATGATCCTCCACCTCCAAAACCTCAAAGTCCTAATACACCTATGGAAAACCCACCATTCCAAATCAAAATGGGATGCCACATACTCAAGGATATGAATCAAATAAATTATAGCATTGCCCTTCATGATCTTACCCAAATATTAGATCAATAAGACATTTTGTTAATGTCTTTAAATCAAAATCCAACTCCACAGGCACAACATAAACTAATATCAACACACACCAATGTGTTTATCCAAAATAATAATATGGATATTCCCCCATTCCTTTTTACCATCTAGTTGTTTGGGAAGAAATTTCATAACTTTTTAGTAGATTCTACAGCTTTAGCTAATGTGATGATTATAGGAGTATGCAAGACACTTGATCAATCCCCTAAAAAATTAGATAAGGTAGTGGTCCATTTGGAAAATTTAGAGGTGAATATGATAGGAAAGTTATTAAACATCAACATCTAGTTAGAATATGAACCTAGGATTCAACACTTTTTAGACATTTAGGTGGTTCACATCCTAGAAGCCTATGGTATGTTCCTTAGTAGAGATTGGTCCAAAGCCCTGAATGTGTACTCACATATGTGGATGTCATGGATATTAATAGCTAGACAAATATGATTATTAGGGAACCATATATGAAACACATGATAACTAAATAAAATTCTATTAATGAGAGGACGAACCTAGTTTCCTCAAACCTAGGCATCTACATACTAAGTACCAAGCATACAAATAACTAAACTAGTCATATCCCAAGTCCACGTAGCCTATGGTATCTTTATGTAGATGAATGTCACTCCAAATAAAGTAGTGGATCTAGTATTTTTCTTATATATCCCTTATGAGGAAACATTTAAGTTTTTATAGGCTACAATTCCCTTGTATGAATAACTTGGTGGAATAACAAACTCTAATCCTTGGATTACAATTTGAATAAAACCATGAGGAAAATATACTAATAGTATTTAATGAATCATAATTGGTAGTCAATGAAATCAAAACTATGTTTCAATGTAAATTATCATACTTTTGAAGGTATAAACATAGGGCTTGGGATGTAATTGAAATGTTTAATTTATTAAATAGTATCCCTATTACCTAGGAGGAAAACTAGGTATCAAACTTTCTCACATCATTTGTGGTGAACTTAACCCCTCTAGATGACACTTAGCTACAAGATTTATCTATGGAACTCTCCCTCTTTCCTTCCATCCTAGATAACATGACTAACTTCTAGGTCTTTGAATATGAGAAACAAACTATCCATTCCCTTAATAACAAGGGGACATTTGAGGCCTGATATTAAATGAAAAGGATAAAAACAACCCTGAGAGTGAGTTGGATAAGTATGGGATCACAGACATTTGTCATAATAGGATGCCAAAGGGTATGATTTTATTATAAAGAGTGTTTGATTCATTAGACCCAACCTTGTAGGATAAAAGGCCAAAGTTTAAAGGTTAGAGAAATTGACTTGTTAATCTACACCCTATAGATAATCCCCAAATAGTTAACATGGGTGAAATATTTATCCCAAGACTAATCATCAGTGACAAAATATGAATGTATAAAAATAAAGAAATCACAAGACAAGTTACCTCTCAAGGTACAAACCATGATTGAGACAATAATTTTAAAGTGGGAAACTAAATGTATCAAACAAAAACCCACATGATCTTATTAGAAGAATTTCTACCAAAATATACATAATTAAAAAATTAAATCAAGATCACAAGTGAATAAAATAGACAACTATGAGATTATAGTGAGGAAATGAGGAGAGGAAGGGATATTTCATAGAGATAAAAGAGGATAATGGGAGTTACAAAGAATCCCATTATTACCTTACAAGCCTCCTATGTGTGTGTTATTTGTGTCTTAGTCCATTAGAAAGTGAATGGAGGTGTGTTTTATGTGAGGTAAGGAGTTACTCATGCTAATAAATCCAAAATCCTAAAGGATCATAAATAGGTGATTGACACATCATGGAATCTAGATTTATGTGAATTAATAATCCACATAAATAAAAATTCCATATAGATAAAACAAACTTAGGATAAAATAAAATGTCTTAAATAAATGGTACTCCGAACGCTCCCCCTTAGAATTTATTTAAGGGTTTACAAATAAAAAATAGTGGATGAAACATTACTAACTCTCCCACTTGATGATAACTTCATTCAATCCTAACAAATTACAAAAGAATACAAACATGTATTTACATAATGGCTCAGTGAAGATATCAACCATTTATCCTTCAGTAGGATAGAAAGAGATAAAAATTTTATTATCTTCAAGAAGTTCATGTTGAAAGTGATTTTGAATCTTAATGTGTTTGGACCTTGCATATAAAACCATATTTTTGCTAAGGTAACATGACTTTTATTATCACCAAAAATTGGTTTAGATGAATGTTGAGGGTGGCCCAAATATGCAAGAAGACTTCTAGTTCAAATAGCTTCCTCTACAGCATGATTACAAGTTTATACTTAGCTTCTATGGAAGATAACGATACAATAGTATATTTTTTACTATTCCATGAAATGATGCTATAACCAAGAGAAAAACAATAACCACTTGTGGATCCATGATCATTAGGATCACTAGCCCAAATAGAATATGAATAACATACCCAATATAAATTTATATTCAAGGTATAATTGATCCCAAAGTTAGAGTACCTTTAATATAATTAATATTTCTATTAGCAACATTAAAATGAGTATTTTTAGGTTCAAACATAAACTGAGAAGCTAATCCAACAAAAAAATTAATACCTGGATGAGTATATGTAAGATAATTTAAACCACCAACTAATTATCTATATAGAGTTAGATCAATAGTTTTAGTTTCCATGTCATTAATTATTTTAACACTAAGTTACTAATGAGTAGCAATAAGTTTGTAATATAGCATATTAAACCTAGATAACAAGTCATATTCATATTTATATTGAGAAATATAAATGTTAGATTTTTGTTGCCAAACTTGAATGACTAAAAAGTAATGTAAGAGATCCAAATTGATCATTTCTAAGGTTTTCTTAAAATCATTTTTAGTTAAATAAACCATTTAAATATTACTACAAGTTATGATTAAGTCATCAACATACAAAACAATGATAACTATTTGATTTAGAGTATTTTTTAAAAGAAAATATTAAGATCATTAGAACTATGAGCAAAACATTGAGATATAAAAAATGATATATCTTAGAGTACCATTCTCTAGTATATTGTTTCAAACCATAAATAGATTTGTTTAAGTTTCAAACAATATTTTCATTGTCTTTCTTAATAAACCATGGGTTTGAGACATGTAAATTTCTTCATGAAAATCACTATTTATGAAATAACTATTAACATCAATTTGATAAATAAGCCAATGCATGTGAGTAGCTAAAGATAAAAAAAACATTAATTGTGGGAATCTTAGCTAAAGATGTAAAAGTTTCATTATTGTTAATTTCTTCAATTTGAGAAAAACATCTAGCAACTAGTCTAGATTTATATTTTTCAACATAAATATCATAATTGAAATTAGTTTTAAACAATCATTTACAACTTACCAAATGATGTCCTTTATAGAGAGGGACTAGTTCCCAATTGGTATTAAAAATCAAATAGTTGTATTCATTATTCATAATTTTTTCCTAATAAGGGTGACTTTGAGATTTTTTAAGTGTTTGAGGATAATTATTTCTCATAAGTTTGTATATCAAATCATAATTACAAAATTGTTGATTAGTTCTAAGAGTATCATTAAGATCTACATCAATTATAGATTCTTATATAGTAGTCTTAGACCACTTAGGCATAACTTCTAGTGGATCAAGACTAAAAGAAAGATATGGTACTTTAGGGACAACATCATTATGATAATCACTAATTTTAAAAGGAAAATAAGCAAAAACTATATCAAGAGAATCAGGATTGGAAGCACAATCAAGTACACTATTTTCAATAATGTTAAAATCCTTTTTAAACTTAATGTGGTTATTTTGAGGATCATACACCCTATAAAAATTATATGGTTCATCATAACCAATATTGATAAAGATGTCTAATTTAGAATCTAACTTCTTAAATTTTTGTGTTGGAATATGAACAAATGCATCACAAACAAAATGACATAAATGCTTCAAATTAGGTTTTATACCACTCCAAGCTTCTTCAATGGTAATATTTGAAAGAACTTTAGTGAGAGTGTTATTCATGAGATATACAACATAATACTTAAACCTAAAATTTTTAATGCATATTTTTAACATGCAACATACACCTATCCCATTTAGTGATAGTCCTATGTTTACGTTTATTCACACCATTTTGCTTAGGTGTTTAGGAAATATTTTTCCCATGTTTAATACCATGTTTTTTATAATATGGAATAAGATAATTGTTAACATATTATATAACATTAATAGTGCATAATATGCATAAATACAATTTTTTTTTTGATAAAGGCATGAAACTCAATATAAGTGTCTAAACTTCATCTTTAGCTTTCAATAATTAAATCTAAACTCACCTAGTGAAATAATTAGCAGAAGTTAAAGCATACTCTTCACCATTAATAGAAAGAGTTCTCATAGGTCCAAAGAGATAAATATGAACCAAATGAATATTTTTAATAGCATGCCAAGAATGAATATTAGAAAAATATTCTCTACAAATTTTACCAACCACTACAAGTAGAAGTAATGGGTGGAATTTCAAAGAAACCTTGAACCAGATTAAGTTTACTCATTAGTGAAACACTTTGATAATTAATATGTCCTAATATTTCATGCCACAAGTTATCATCATTAGATATAATCAAATCATGATAAAAATAGGAAGAAGAGAATCTAGTAAACTTGAACAAATTATCATTGTCTAAAAATTGGTATAAATTACTTTAAAATCTTGCTTAGTATATTTAACATAATATGTGTCTTTAGAAAATTCTACTTTATAGTCCTATTTTTATAATTGAGGAATAGAAATCAAATTCAATTTCAAATCAGGAACACACAAGACATTATGAATTTCACCATTAGGGATTTTAACAGTTCCTATGCCTTCAACATTTCAAGAATCATGATTTACAAGACTTAAAAGTTTGCGTATTTTATTATTTCATAGTACATATAATTGAATCTTGATTTTGGATAAATAACGCACAAAATTTTGATCTTGACATTCTGGATCACATCTTGTGATCCTTCTTCACGTCTTTTCCTAAAGAAGGATCATAAGAGGTGATCTAAAATGTCAAGGTCAATATTCTTCACACAATTAACACAAAATCAAATTTCACTTAAATGATTGTTAGAAAGATATAGTTATAAATAAGTAAACAAATTACAATTATATGTCATATGTTGAGTAACACCAGAATAAGCAATCCATTGAAGAGGATAAACATTCAAATCACAAGTAAAATTATCTCTAGTATTAGACTTATATTTAGCTTGAGTCTTAGTGTTACTAGTGCTAGCATTATATTTGACTTTAAGATTTCCACTTTTGATATCACGTTTCTTCTTTAATTAATTTTATTCATCATTAGTGTTTTTGTCATAATAATTACCCTCTAACTTTTTATTAGGTTTTGAGTTAGATTTTTTATATTTATTGTTATGTGTTTTATTGGAATTAACATGTCATTTTCCATTCTTATGTTGGTGTTTAAAAATATAAGCATGCTCATTAGTATTAAGACTACCAAATTGAATCATTTTTTGTTCTTTTTGATGCAACAAGTTAAAAAATAATTCAAATATCAAAAAAGTAGATAAAGTAGGAAAGAATGGTTGTGAATAAAAATTTGTAATAAAATATTGAAAAGGTTGAGGCAAAATTTGTTTCATGATAATATTAATCAAATTCAAATCTGAAATTTTAACACCTAAGCCAACTAATCGAGAATACAAAGAATAAAATTTAATATAAAAAAAACATCTATAATTTTTGAAGTCATAATACTTTAAATTAGATTTTTGATATTGAATTTAATTTTTTTGAGATTAATTCATAATGTCATAAATAAATTTAATCTTAGACCATGCAGTAGATGCAACAAGACAACCATCAATATATATGCAATTTAAGTGTCATAGCTAAGGCATTCAATCCTAAAGCCTTGTCATTTTTTTCTTTCCATTTCTCTTTGACTTTAGTTGAGGTAGTATTTGTATTAGGTTTGGTATTTATGCCAATTACGATATGCTCAAAGTGTTTGAATGTTGATATGCAATCTACATAAGTGGTAATTGGTAGACATGAATTTAAATTTGGTAAACAATTGAATCATTTACCTATAAAGCTCACCCAATTATTGGAAAGAAAATAATCGATAAAAAAACTTAGACAAAGGAGGTGAGGTGGAAGGGAAATAAAGTCATGAAAAAGACAACCAAAATGGAAAAGAGATATCAAGGAAGAAATGGGAGCAAGAAAAGGATAAAATGTAAAAATATATTAATATCAATATGAATTTTAATAATCTCATAATTTAAAAAGTAAAATATGTTGGAGATTTTTTAGTGATGTCATGGAGGTGTCCAGGTGAGTGGATGGAGTGTCTTGATGGTCTAAGTGTTAATGACAAAGTGTGAAGTATGCTTGTCCTAGCAAGCTTGGTTGATATTTAGTTTTGGAATGATTAGGGATGGGTCTAAAGTATTGAGCATATGTAAGGGTTCATATTAGAGGTTAAGAATGATTGAAGAGCTTGATCAAGTTTATGGAATTCATATACTTCTTCATTATGTTCATCTTGGCATTGTTGGTTCTGTGATAGAAAAATCTAAGTAGGTAGTTTTTTGACATCACCATTACCATGTATGGATGAGTTAGGGGGATTTGGTCATATGGTTGTGATAAAATTATTCCCAAGTGGTTATTTTCCAAATTTTTAGGTCATGAGGTTGTGTATATAAAAATATATAACTATGCAAAATTGGCTTCCCAAGCAAATTGCAATGTTTTCCCATTCATAGCCAAACATACAAAGGGATATCTAATGATGCATGTTTAATCACATCACAGATCTAAAACATGAAATTAATCTGAGATTAATCTATAAGTTTAATTAGATGTGAGTAATTAGTTTGATGGCATCATATTTCACATGAATTAAGGTTTTAGGAGTAGCTTGATATATGGATGGATTCCCCTATGAAATAAGATCATATGGTTTAAATTTTAGGACATCCAATTAAGCATAGAAAAAGTTATTAAGATTAAAATTTGGACTTATAGGTAAATTGAAATGGTTTCCATAATTATCCAAATTTTCAAAATGTAAATATAAGGACTAGATAAGGATCTAATGGCGAGTGGGTATTTGTACAGATGCATATGAATAATGTGTATTGAACTAAAGAGGTGAAAGTGTCTAATGTTTAAGTAGGTTAAAGTCTAGGCTACTATCAAAGAGATTTATGGAGTGCATATATTCAAAAAATTTAGGAATTAGTGATATGATTATAAGTAATTGATATTTAACAATGAGCAAATGTAAAGACTGAGCTACTTCTATAAAGATCAATAGTGTGTATTTGGTCAAAATTACCAAGGAGTACGAGATGAGGTCAAAATGACAAATGTTTAGCATAGTTAAAGATCAAGATAATCTTAAAGATATATACAATTCATATTTGAAAAAAATATGAGAGGACATGATATGACAGCAAAGTGTTCATTGTTTAACAGTAAACATTAGCATTTGAATTTAGTAAAGGGAAAAACCAATCTACAGTGTTTGATCCATAACTTTTTATCTAGGATCAATTGAAAGGTGTATTAAAAAGAAAATTTATAGAGGACTTTAAGGCACATCTAATGAATCTAGTTAAAAGTTATGAATGTTTTTACATTCAAATTTTTTGACCTCTTAAGTTGACTATATGTTTGACCATGTATTTTAAGTAACCTGAGAAAGATATTTTGAGCTATTTTGATAGTATTTTGATGTTTCAATGGGAATTAAGTAATGGAGGGTGTTTTAAACTCAATTAATATTTGTATGTATTTTTTATGTTTTAAAAATACATATTTAGTATGAATAAATGCTTAGAATTTGATTTTTTATTTTTTCATGGTGTTCTTGTGTATAAGGCTAATGTTTGAGTAGATTGAGCATACACAATGGTGTGTAATGATGACTATAGCCAGTCTAAGATGTGTAAGAGGTCATGTTGAGTGAAAATATGTATTTATAAGTGGTTTTATGTTTTTAATTTGATATTTGAAGTGATAAAAGAGTGAATAGGTCTACATGAGACCTATAAGGGCTAATAAGCCCTAATAAAAAGGCACAATAGCTTAAGTGTGACCCGTAGTTGCTATATCCAACTTGTGAGAGTGGTATTGAGATATGTTATATGTATTAAGGGATAATTAAAGTATTATAAATAACTAATAAGATAATAATCATGAATTATCTATAAGTTTTGAAACCAAAGGTGTTGATTTCTAGACTTGAGAGAATAGGTGTGTGTGAGAGTTGAAGAGCGAAGAAAATAAGAAAGGATGTGTACTTAGTGGATGGTTTATAGAGAGGAGTAGGTTAATGACTAAGTGTATGACCTATAGATCATATTTCTAATATCAAGAATAGTGATCTTGTAGGTTTGAGGATTAGGGAAATAAGAGAATAAAAAAAGGATTTATAGGTTTGAGTCTGTATTTGAGACGTAGATCAAAGTGTGGACTCTGTGTATGACCATTTGGTCATATTAATGAGGTTTTATAGAGTTATTTATAAGAAGTGTAGGGTGATCCAAATGGTGATTTTGGATATCCGTGTGTGAATAATTGAAGCAAGCTATGTTTTTAGGGTGTCTCCATCAGATTGGTAAGCAATCAATGATCAGGATATGTTCATATCTTTTGATTTGGGAGGGTGATTAAAATTTAGGTAAAAAGTGTTATATGTATAATCCATTAATAATGGAGATGAATCAGTGGTGGAAAATAATCCAATTCAATTTTTAGACCCTTTCAAATACTTAAGCATTTAATTAAAACATTCATGAATCATATAGATCATGCATAAAACTTAACAAATAACATAATCAAGATCACATACATGGAAAACCCTCTTGGGAATAAAACCCACTCTCAATCCTAAAAAAACATGGACTACTATCCTATAAGATGATAAAAAATAAGAGACTAATCAAGTCCTTCTGATCAATAACTTTCAATCAATTCCTTCTAACCTATGACCTTGATCAATTCCTTTTGATAAAAGGTCTTTAGTGAAACCCTATTTCATAAGGATCAACTACCGCTAAGGAAGATCAAATCCCTTAGACACTCTTTGAAAAGAAAAAATCCACCCTATAACTGATGTCTTCAACACTTGATGATGGACCTATAATTATCTAAGCCCTATAAAATCTCTCTCTTTATTAAATAAGCATCTCACATAGGCATGCCACAATTTGTCTCCTTTTCCACTAAAACTATTCTCATATGGACACTCAACCCATTTTGCATATCCTCAAATTACAAGATCACTATCTTGAACTAAGGAACATGAGCTATAGGTCATATAAATAGTCAACAAATTATTTTGCTCATTAAATCCACTAAGAGGCACACTACATATCCTTTAATTCTACAAACCATAGCCATAAGCCTCTCTCCAATCTCTCTCAATTTTTTTTTTTAAACATATAGAACCCAACACATTTTTTTTCAATATATATATATATATATATATATATATATATATATATATATATATATATATATATATATATATATATATATATATATATATATATATATATATATATATATATATATATATATATATATATATATATATATATATATATATATATGTATAGTGATAATTAATTATCACGTTCATAATAATTATTTTCAGCCATAATAAATGCCTTCACCCTTAAGGAATCTCACATGGGTCACACTTAATCATGATCCCCTTTAAAATATCCTTAAGTCACATTTAAGTGTTATAGAGATCCATTCACCCTTTTTAATACATCTCTAATCAAATCAAGAACATAGGACCAATTAGAAATACATAGGTCCACTCCTTATCTCCCTTAGGACATCCTCAAATAACCATAGTCACCTTTGCTCACCTCTGCATATGATCAATCAACTGAAACATATACCTTATACATAAAAACACCATTACCTAGCATACAATAATATTATAAAGCATTGTTTATACTCAAGATAGATTGATAACATCTCCAAAATACTCATAGAGCATCCTCATGGAGTCTAAAACACTCCTCAATATTGAAATCACCATGAAACATTGAAACAACATCAAAATGAGCTCGAACATCCTTATTAGGGTTTTTACAGAATAAGAATGACCACATAGTAAACTTTTAGGAATTATATATTTGATTGTACTCACTTTCAGATCTTCAAAATGATTTCTTGGGATGCACCATGGAGTCCTCTACCACTTTGATTTTTAAAGTAATAGAAAATTTGACTTCTATCCAAAGATATGGATAAAATATAGATCTCTAGTTTTCCCCTATGTTAAATTCAAATATTTGAATAGAAATGCTCATAGTTAAACTTCAAAAACAATGCTCAAATCTCATGTCCTATTACCTTTGGATCAATATCTCACCATTGATCATGTCTAAACTGTAATGCATAATCTTTCAATGTCAAATGTTAAATCTCAGTCATGTTGACTTCATATTGTGTAACATTATAATGTTGAATCAATGCACTTTATCAATATTTATGGATCAATTAGGTTTTTAGTGATCAAATATCACCATTAAATCAATTTATTATAATGTACACTCACTATCAGATCATGATCATATCCTTTATTTAATCACTAAAAATCATGCACCTATGCTCATCTCACTACTTCTTGACTGCTTGAAACAATGTGCACCATTGATCTTTCTCAATATTTAACTCTTGAAAAAATTACTATGGGGATGCTTTGAATTTGCCTGAGTAGCCATTTTTTATCCTTGAAAATTCTATCTATGATTCATCACAAGATCTCAAATTTGGATTAGATTATTTCCTTACATATGAGAATCTAACCATGTGACACACTTCTCTTATAACCCTCATGTGTGTGATATATAATTCCACTACAATGACTTCTCAAAATATTTTGTCTTAGATCCAACTATGTAAAAACCTTCCTAAGAGCCAACCTTAATCATGCATAACATTGATTATACTTCAGTGCATGATTGTAAATTTATCACAAACCATCTATGCTCAAAATTGAACAAACCCATATGATCAATTTCTCTTGACACCTTCACATGAAAAATAAATAACACCATCCAAGCTCTCACTAAGATCTTCTTGGCACATTAAAAAATTTGTTAAGTATGGGAAAACATAGTCAATCTACATGGGAGCCCAACTTTGCATATGCATATCTTTTAACATGCTATATCACATGATCTAAAAATTAGTAAAAAGAAACTAGGCATAAAATGTAACAAAACCATGTTATCATTTTATCCTAATACCTCCATGCATGTAAATTATAACCTTATCAACATGCTTACTCAATTCTTTATGGCCACATGAAAATTTGGTTATGGGAAAACAATGAAGTTTGATTGACAAGCCACCTTTAAAAACTCATATCTTTGACCACACTTTGATGCATGGATTGAGATCTAGTGCATGACAACTAGAGAATACTTTTATCATAACCATATTACCAACTCCCTTTGACTCGCTCACACATGGCAATGGTGATTTCATCAAACTACCTACTCACAATTTCTATCATTGGACCCAAAGTATCTAGATGAGAATAATGACAAACAAGGTGAATTACACTTATCCACACAATCATTAAAAATCATTATTGACTTCCAATAGGACCCCTTACACATGCTCAAATCACCATACTCATCCTTGACCCTCTCTAACCATGAAGATCAACCAATCATACTTTAGGTATATAAGAACAAATACATTACACACTTTATCATTGTCACATAGACTCTCAAGGCAATTTATCCACTCAATAGGACACCTCCATGACACCACCATGACATCATTATGATAACTCTACAATAATCTCCTCATTTTTCATTGATGTCAACAATCATCCTATATAGCAATATACAACTCACCTTCTCTCTTCAGCCACTCCCACAATAGGAACTTTGTCCCCCTTTGGCATAATGACAAGTGGGAATGAACTGATCTTAAGGACCTAAAAAGATTAACAAGAAGGAAAGGACCATCTTATAAATATGATATGAAATCCCCTTACCTTGATCCTACTTTAGCTTGCCTTGATAACATCCTCTTGCTCCATGCCAACAATAACTTCAATCAAGTACTGCAACCAATGAATAAAGAACAAAAAAATAGAATTATTATGGAACACATCAATAAATATTTAAGAGGTACTACCCTTATTAAATTTTATCAATTTCACCTTCTGAGCATCTTCAAATATCGACACACCATGAAAAATCACCACATATGCTTACTAGCATTCTAACTCCAGATATTTTCATGAACACCAACAAAGCATCATACCATTCATAAACTAGGAAACATTCTCTAAACTAATTAGAAAAATCACCTTGAGACATTCATGCCTTACGTTTTTGAATAAATTGAATAAAAGTGCTCTTCTTCTCATTAGGCCTGTCTAGCCTTCTTATACCACTACTTGGAACTTTTAGATCCCATAATTTTATATTGACACATATTTCAGACTTGAAACTTCATATATAGAGAACTTTCATATGCCCCCTTGAGTACACAAATTTTAAACAATAATATAATCTTCTGAAACATACCTCTTTTACAAACCTACTTTCTAATTAGCTTTTCATACTAACAGAAACTTGAAAAACTTGAGAACTAAAAACCTTCAATATCTATGAATCTTGATTTGACCACCCATTTGCCCCATTTAGCAAATTAATAACCACATACCTCAACTCATAAGGTAGACCACTTTTATATAAGAGCCCAAAATCCTAAAATCTCTAAATAAACAAACTTAACAAAGTACCTTCCAATCATCATCCACTTCTAAATTTTTTTGTATACCTATAGACAACCATTACGCACTTCTGAACCAAGATTTTAGATTCCACACCATTGGGAACCTTCAATCTAACCTTGTAGACTATTCAAACTAAAAAATACCACAACAACACTTGTTTCTCCACTTGAAAGGAGTCTCTTAAGAAGCATAGATAGAGACATCCTATATATCTCAATGATCTAAAACAAATACAACTCCTCATATTAATCTTACTCCTTACTTAGATGATACTTATACTTCTTATTCTTCTTCTTCTTCTTCTTTAGATTTAGTGAAATAACTTTCTCAACTACTACAATATTCTCCTTTTATTCTATGATTGGATTATAAATACATGGTGACAACATAGATTCATGGCATACCTCTTCATCTAAATAATTTTACTTGTAGATTGAAACCTCATCACTAGATATAGTCAATTGATGTTCAATTCATGAGGTTTTCTCAATAATAGAAAGATGTTCACTTGGATCCATACTTACCTTATAACTAGCCTCAACTAGTACCTTGGTATTCTCTTTGAGCTTAGTATTTTCATTCTCAAAATGATCAGATAATGAGACCTCTTAAGACTCTTCAACTTATAAATCATTCTCGACCATATAAAACATATTACTTAGACCTACAATGTCATCATAATTACTACTTACCACATTTGGTCTCTGTGAGTTAACTTGTCTTCTTCCATGTGTTATGAGAGCTTGATTGAACCTATTATGAATTTTAAGAATTTGATTGTAGAACCTCACAATGTTACCTATGTGTTCACAATTGAATCACACCATACTTTTTTCAAAAATCCCATTCTATCGTACTAGATTTGCACAAAATATTGTAATGTGTCCTAGTTCATAACAATTGTAGCACTCAATATCTCTTGAACGAAACTCAACTTGTCTACCCTTCAATGGAAAATAATTTGAAAAATGTCCCACATAATGATATTTGAGACACTAAATCTTTCTTACACCTTTTTACTTATGACCCCTATCATATATCCATGCAAATTCATTCTTAATAGGTCTTCCATATTATCTAGCTTTATGCCTAAACTAATTACAAGTATATAAGTAATTGTTGAAATTTATATACCTTATGGCATTTGGTTGTTTGATCTAATTTTTACTACTTTTGATAGCACCATCATTATTTTTTTGATTATTTGTCTTTAAAAGTTGATTGTCCTTGTTCACATTAGTCTTCATCTTGTCTTTAATTGCATTCAATAGTTTTTCTTTGTATCCATGTCCAGTCTTATCACATTCATGATTTTGATCACTCAAAATGTTTTGTAGATCACTTGAACTCTTTTCAAATATCATAAAAGGAAATTCCTTATTAGACATATTTGATAACTCAGATTTCAATGAAACACTTTCAATCACATACCTTACACATTCATCTTCTTTAACTTTTAAGCTTGTAGATAGGATTTACAATTGAAAAATGAGATGTTTTAGCATATCTTCATGCTCTTTGGTATATTTATCCATTATTACCTCAAATACACTAAATTTCTCCTCAAATTCATTAAATTTAGATTTTATCTTCTTATTGATCTTATTCTCAATCTTCAATTCTTTATGAGCATTAGTCAATGTAGTATCATAGTCTGTCTCATCTTAATCATAATGTAAATCACTCTAAGTGGACACCTTTTACTATGAGAAACTTCCTTCTTCAAACATGGATAGAGATTCATCTTTAGAAGAACCATCATCTACATGATTATGTTTTGAGTCACTATCTTCACTCTCATTAGATGAATTGTAATTATCGTGGGTGTAAACATTGATCTTGTCCTTGAATTACTTCTTGTAATCAAACCTTCTAAATCCCTTTTTGATATTATCAAACCTAAAAGATCTCTTGCCATCATCATGACCCTAATCATGCTCTTCATCATCAACTTTCATATTCTTATGAGGGTACTTATTATCAAAACATCTTATCTCACCGTAATTGAACAATTTGATGGGTAGGTTGCCTTTATACTTACCTGAATGTATTCTCAATTTCATTGAAATCAAAGAAATTAGTTCATCCTCATCCATATTAGGAGTGCCATCCTATTTGAATTTCTTACCTTGGAACTTCTTGTTTGTCTATGTTTTAGTCTTGAAATTTGCTTCATTATTTGGAGGTATATCATCATTATTCCTCATATTATATGTAGTAAGAGTGACATGCAATTGATCCATCTTCAATTGAGTAAGAGCATGACTATCTTAAATAGTAGACAACTTTATATCAAAATTGGGGGTTAGTGAGATTAATACCTTTTGATAAATATTAGTCTCTTCAAAATTCTCTCCAAGACCTCTGATGATATTCACAATCTCATCAACTCTCTGTAGAAAGGATACCATAGTATCTTCTTCATTCATCTTGAGACTTTTATATTCGCTTTTGCAATTTTTCAACTTTTACAACCTAACCTTTGAATATCATTCAAAAAAAGTCTTCAATATATCCCATATTTCCTTCATATATGTGTAGTGGACTACTTTGGTAAAATTAGTCTCTATAATAACAAAAGTGATGGCATTCATTGCCTTAGAATTGTTCTCAAATAGATTATTGTTTACAACACTAGATGGATGAATAACAGGAGTAACATAACCATCCAAAATAGATTGCCACAGATCAAAACCTAGGGACATACTATATGTCTTCATCCTAGCATTCCAAAATGCATAATTGGATCGATTGAACATCAAATCTTGATTAGTAGAGAAACCACCTTGCACATTATGGATAGTCATTGTACCTTAGACCACCTTCAAGCTATCTAGCTTTTACCAAAGGACTTCACTTTGATACTAATTGTTAGAGGTACAATTCACTGAGAAGGAGGGGATGAATTAGTGGTGGTAAATTATCCAATTCAATTTCTAAACCCTTGAAAATACTTAAAAATTCAATTCAAACATTCATGAAACATACATATCATTAATAGCATTAAACAATGAACACAAGAATGATCACATACACAACACAAGATTTACTTGAGAAAACCTCTTGGGGAATAAAACCCACTCTCAAGCCTAAAAACATATGGAATAATCTCATTGAATATGATCACAAACAAGAGACTAGCTAATTTATTTTGATCAAGAACCTTCTGTCAAGTCCTTTTGATCTACAACTGTGAATAAGTCCTTTAATCAAAGGTCTTTAGTGAAACACTATTTGACAAGGAATAACTACCCCTAGGGAAGATCAAGTCCTTTAGACCCTCCTTAAAAATAACACTTTTACCTTATAATTAATTCCATCAACACTTGATGATTTACCTCTAATTATCTAACCCCTACATAATCTCTCTCTATTTCTCGAACAAGCTTATCATATAGGCATGCCACAATATCTCACCTTCTCCACTCAAATTATCCCCATCTACATGCTTTCTATTCTTTACATATTCTCAAATTTTAATAACACTATCTTTAAATAATAAACATTACCTATATGTCATACACATAGTCAATAAATTATTCTACTCATTAACTCCACCAATAGGCACACTATCTATCCTTTTCTTCCATAGACTACAACCATAAGCCTCTCTCTAATATCTCCTAATAACTCTCTTTAGAAATATATAACCCAACACATTTGGTTTCAATATATATATATATATATATATATATATATAACAATCATGAACTATCAATGCCATAATAATCCTTTTCAGCCATAATAAATACCTTAACCCTTAAGGTATCTCACATGAGTCACACTTAAGCGTAATCCCCTTTCAAATAGGCCTAAGTCACTTTTAGGTCCTAAAGATACTAATTTACCCTTTTTTATAAATCTCCAAGCAAATCAATAACACAAAACCACTTAAAACAACATAGGTCCATTCTTTATGTCCCCTAGGACATCTTCAAATGATAATAGTCACCTTTGCTAACCTCTACATATGCTCAATCAACTAGAATAGAGGCCTTATACATAAGAACACCATTACCTAACATATAGTAAACTTCTTAAGCCTTGTTCATCATTAATATAGATTGATCACATCTCCAAAATAGTCACAAATCATCCTCATAGAATATACAAGACTCCATAATATCCAAATCATTTTGAAACATTGAAACAACATTAAAATAAGCTCAAATATCATTCTTGAGTCACTTGTAAGAATAATCAAAAACACATAGTAAACTTCTAGGCATAATATATTTGATTTCACTCACTTATAGATCTTTAAATTATGTTCTTTAGATGTGCCATAAATTCCTCTACCACTTTTCTTTTTATAGAAATCATAAATTTGAATTCTATGAAAAAATATGTTTAAAATATAGAGATCTAGTTTTTCCCTATTTTAAATTCAAATATTTGAATAGAAGGGGTCACAGTTAACCTTTCAAGACAATGCTCAAATCTCATATCCTTTCATCTTTGGATCAATCTCACAACATTGATCATGTCCAAAATTTAATGTATATTCCACCAATGCCAAATGTTAAATCTAAATCATAGTGACCTCATCTCATGCAATCTTATAATCTTGACTCAATGTATTATATAAATCTCTATGGATCAAATAGGTATTCAATGATCAATTCTCACCATTTGATCAATCTATATGAATTTCCACTCACTATTGGATCCTTATCCTATCCTGTACTCAGTCATTAAACATCATGAACCTATCCTCATCTTGTTGTTTCCTAAATCTTTAGAGCAATGTGCACCATTTATCTTGATTGAGAATTAACTCTTCTATTAAAGACTATAGGGACCCTTCCAATATGCTTGAGTAGCCATTTTTGATCCTTAAAAAATTCTTCTATGCTTTGACATAGGATCTCAAATTTAGACAAAATGATCTTTCTACATAAGATAATCCAACCATGTGATAAAATTCTCATTGAACCCTCACATATGAAAGATATAATTTTATTAAAATTCCTTCTCAAAACCTTCTATCTTAGAGCTAACTATGTCAAAACCTACTGAGAGGCCACCTTTGAACATGCATAACTTTTGTAATGCTTTAGTGCATGATCTCAAATTTAGTGAAAACCATTTATGATCAAAACTAAATAAAACCATATGATTAGTATCTATGGAATAATTTACATGTACAAGATATAACACCATCAAAATTCTCACTCATCTCTTCTTGACACATTGCAAAATTGGCAAAGTATAGGACAACATAGTCAAACTACTTGGGAGGCCAAATTTGCATATGCATATCTTTTAACATGATACATTTCATGATATTAAAATTATAAAAAATAAACTAGGTATAAAAATAAACAAAACCATATGATTATTTTGTCTTAACACCTCCACATGTACAAATACTCTCCTTATCAACATGCCTACTTAGCTCTTTCTAGCCACATGTAAATTTGTCCAAGTATGGGAAAATAATGAATTATACCTAAGAAGCCAACTTTGCACCCTCATATCTTTGACTAAATTTTTATACATGACTTAAGATCTAGCCCATAATAACTATAGACTATTGTGATCACAACCATTTGACCAACTCTCCTTGATTCATTCACACGTGGTAATGTTGACGCCATCAAAATACCTACTCATAAATTTTTTTACTAGACTCGAAGTGTCTAGATGAGAATCATAATGAGTTATGTGAATTATAATTATGTAAAAAATCATCTAAAACATTATTGACTTCTACTATGACCCCTTGAACATGCTTAAATCACCATAATCATCCCTAAACCTCTCTAACCATGAAGATCAACTAATCATACCTCAATAATATGGGAACAAGTATACTACATAATTTTTCATTGTCATATAAGATATCAAATCACTTCATACACTTAATAAGACACCTATATGACACCACCATGACATCATCATGATAACTATCCAACAGCAAGGAATTAACCATATTTAGGGGTAGGTGCTCCTTGTGAAATAAGAGTTTCTCTAAATTAAAGTTAGGACTTCAAAATCCTTATGGGAAAGTGCTCCTTATAAAATATGTGTTTCAATAAATTCATGTTAGGGGGACTTAACCATCATAATGGTAAGTACTCCTTGCATAATAGGTGTTTCACTAATTTAGGTTAGGACTTAACCATCATAGGGGTAGGTGCCCTATATGTAACAGGCATTTCACTAAAGTATCATATTTGCATACTTCTTATAGGATAATTATTCCATGTTTTTATAGGAATTATAGTGTTTTTATTCCCCATGAGGGTTTCTCACATAGATATTGTATTGTCTATGTGATCTTGTATTCTCTATTGTTTAATACTATAAACATATTGAATGAGTCATGAATGTTTGTATTGAATGCTTAAGTGTTTAAAGGGTTTGGGAATTAAATTATATTATTTACCACCACTAATTAAACCCACTCTTAGTGTTTTATGCCTCTAATAATTAGTATCAGATCAGGTCCTTTTGTAAAGGCTTGATAGCGTTAAGGAGATCTAAGGTACAATATGGGTAGCCATCAATTGCAAGGATGTTTTTCCACTAAGAAAGCACCAATGTTAAATAGACCTAATTATGATTTTTAGAATGTGAGGTTGATAAAATACATCATGTCCCTAGGGTTTAACACTTTGAAATATATTGTGGATGATTATTTTGCACCTACTATTCCTTTATCTAGTGCTATGAATAACAAGTTGTTTGAGAATAATTCTAAGGCAATGAATGCTATCAGTTCTATTCTTTTAGAGACTAAATAAACCAAGGTAATCCATTGCATATATACCAAGGAAATGTGGGATTAATTTAAGAATATTTATGAATGAGATTCAAAGGTTAAGTTGGCAAAGTTTCAGACTCACCAAAGATAATTTGAGAGTCTTAAGATGAAGGAAGAAGATTATCTGACATCCTTTCTATAGAGATTTGATGATATTATCAATATCATCAAAGGTATTGGAGAGAACCTATAAGAAGATATTTTAATTCAAAATGAATTAATTTATCTCTCTCAATATTTATTATAAAGTATTTTTTATATAAGAAAGTCATGATCTTACTCAATTGAAGATGGATAAATTTCATGGCATCCTTACTGCCTATGAGATGAGAATAAATTATGATATACCACCAATGAAGGAAGTATCATTTAGGATAGAAATGAAGCCAAATAATAAGTTTAAAGGTAATAAAATAAAGGATGATGACACATCAAATATTGATGATGATGAATTAATTGCTTTGTTTACAATGAAATTGAAAATAGTTTCAGGAAAGTATTAGGGTACACTACCATTCAAATGCTTTAATTATGGATAAGTAGGAAAAATTTATAATAAATTTACTCATAAACATAATAATAATGATGATGAATAACATGGCTAGGGTCATGATGATGGTAACAGATCATTTAGGTCTGATAAAATCAAGAAAGGATTCAAAAGTTTTGACAACAAGAAGTACTTTAAGGAAAATAATAGTCTCTACACCAAAGAAGATTTTAGCTCATTAGATGAGAGTTAAGATAATGACTTAGAGTATTATCATGAAGATGATGGTCCTATTAAAGATGAATACTTATTCATGGTTGAGGAATGAAGTTTCTCATATCAAAAGGAGTCTACTTGGAGTGATTCAGATGATGATAAAGATGAGGTGGACTATGAGATTCAATTGATGAATGTTCTTAAAGAACTAAAGATTTATAATAAGATTAAAAATAATATGAAGTCTCAAATCAAGTAATATTATGACAAATTTAGTGTTTATGAGGCAATAATGAATGAAGACACTAAGGAATATGAAGGTACCGTCATATTTCTTAATTCTAAGTTGGGATCTATGTCTACAATTCTAATATCCAAAGAAGAAGAATTTTTAATGTATGTTTCCATTATTATTTTTTTGAAATATGAGTTAGATAAGTCTAAAGTCAAGGTGAAATTATTTATAAAGTTTGATAAACGTTATAATGAACTAGATAATCTCATAAAGAGTAAAAAGTTTGTTACTGACAGATCTAGATTGGGTTTAATGAAGAGCCCAAAGTTACTTCTCATGTTGACATTAAGTTCAATGAGAAAAAGGTTTTTTATCCCTTGAATATCACAAAGTATTCAAAAAATGATGGTTAAAATATATTTAAAAAAAATAAGATTAGATAACCAAATGCCATGAGGTATACAATTTTTAATGGTTACTATTACACATGTAATCAATCTGGTCATAGGGATAGAGAGTGTATAATACCATTATAAATGATTTTTCATGGAAATATGATGGGGGTAATTATTAAAAGGGTGTGAAAAACTTAAGTTTATTAAACTATCTTGATGAGGGACATTTTGCTAAGCATTATCTAATAAGGTCAGGCAAGGTGAGTCTTCTTCAAAAAGAGTAGTTTGTTTCAATTGTCAAAAGAATGGAGATATTTCAAGTTTTTTTTCTAATCAGGAAAAGAAATATAATCTTGTTAAAAAAGGTATAAGGTGATTCAATTATTTAGAGAGAGGTCACATTGGTAGATTCTGTAAGTAAAGGCCTACAAGATAGAATAGGTTTAATCAGGCTCCTAGAGTGTAAGAAAGAAGACAAGTTAACTCATGGAAACCAAAGGTGGTATGTACAAGACATGATGTTTATATAGGTAAAATTAATCTATTTTATATGTTGGAGAAGGATATAAAAGTTAAATAGTGATAATGGCTCTCATTTTCTGCTCATGTTGTGAAATAAGAGACCAAGCTCAAAGAGAAGATCAAGGTGTTGGTTAAGGCTAGTTCTGAGGTGTGTATGGATTCAAGTGAACATCCTATTGTTGTTAAGAAAATTTCATATAAATAACATTAGTTGTAAATACATAGTGATGAGTATCCAAATTTCAAGGAAGATTCTTTTACTAAAAAGGTATGTCATGAATCTATGTTATCCCTATGTGTTGTCAATACAGTCCTAGAAGAAAAGGATTATGTTATAGTGGATGAGCAAGTTATTTTTATTAAGCCTAATGAGAAGAAAAAGAAGAAATATAAATATTAGATGACTAGAGAGGAGAATGAATATGATAATTTTTGACCAACTCCTAGTTTCACATTATTCTAAGAAACCATGTGAAGTAGGGTGTCTTTACCTATGTTTCTTACGAGAAATCTTTCTTGTGGATAAGCAAGTATGTGTGCTCAAGGTGTATTTAGGGACTTTGGTCCTAAATTTAGATAAATATGTAGGGTAATATATAAGGTTTTATAATGGAAAATGAGGATTTAAAATTTTACATGGAAAGGTTTGTTTACCTTATTCTAGCATGCTTTAGGTGGTTTTTTGGTTCGAAGGCATGTTGAAGTCAAATTGGAGATTTTTGAGTGCTCTCAGTTTTCTTAGTTTTGGCTTAAGGGTAAGCAAAATTAAAATGGGTTATAGTATGTATGGGTTCCCAAAATTATGAAGTCTCAAATCTTGGTCTATAAGAGTGTGATTTTTTTCTCCAGGTGTGTAATAAGTTTTAGAGGTGGGCATTGACCAGAAGGAGGTTTGCTGACCTTGTTTATTTTAAGATTCTAGAGTATTACGCTATGCTAGAAAAGTGTTTTTCCTTATGAATTGATGATTGAGGATTTTTAATATGTTGAATGGGAAAAATTCATTGTTAAATAAATATTCATATAGATATGAAAGTTTGCGGTTTTATAATTATTCATGATTTTATCAAGATGGAGGCCTAATTGGCTAGTAGGTTTATGAAGCAATTATGTTACAAAGGATGAGATAAGTGATAAAAATTTGTGTACTTAACGGGTCATATGATAGTGATAAAATATGAATTTTGATGTCTTTAAGGTGTGTCTACTAAAAGTTATGGTCTTTGCAAGTACCAGGTAGGGCTATAAGGAGACTAGTCAGGTATAGTGTGAAAAGGAGTGTTTTTTGATTAATTTATCCAAAATAACATGGTATGAGTGTTTAAATATAAGTTATAATGTTGGTTTAGATCATTTTTCCTATTTTTTGAGTATCTTGAAGTTCTGTTGGTGATCCTTGAGGTGGCTTGAGAGAGAAGGCTTATAAGCATATATCATGGTTATTCATGATGTGTGGAGAATTGAATAGGCTCAAGAGGTGAAATGGCTCATTTATCTTAGGGGGATTCCCTGTCACATGTTTCTTTGTGAGTTACATCATATTACATTACTTGTGTGTGTTCTTTCTTTATAAGTTAAAATGCTTGGTTGAAGAGAATGTTGGCATATAATAAGAGGAAGTTATCAAGGAAAAGAAGAGGTAGGATCAAGATAAAGGGGAGTTTGTATCATATTTATAAAGTATTCCTCTCATGTTGGTGGTATTATTAAGTCCTCAAGATCAGTTTTTGCTCATTTTATCATTGTGTCAAAGTGGGAGAAGGTTCCCATTATGAGAGTGCTTAAAGAGAGAGAAGGAAGGTGAGTTGTACGATTAGTGTTGACATTAATGACAAAGGGGAATATTATTGGAAAGTTATCATTGATTTCATGTATGTTTCTAAGTGATTATATGAATTTTATTTATAGTCTAAGTGTCAATGAAAAAGTATGTAGTGTGCTTGTGATAGTATGCTTGAAGTAGGCTTGGTTAATCTTCAATTTTGGCATGATCAGGGATGGATATGAAGTATCAAACATTTGTGATTGGTCCTATTAGATTTAAAGGATGATTTAAGAGCTTTTGGAAGTGCATGGTATTTATTTAGCTCTTTATTATGTTGATCTTGGCATAGTTGGTTCTATGACAAAAAAATCTAAGCAGGTAATTTGCTAACATTACTATTTCCACATATGGATGAGTTAGAGAGAATTGGTAATATGGGTATGATAAAAATAATCCCATGTTTCTATGTTATATGTTTTGGGTTTTTAGGTTGTGTATAGAAAAATATATAATTGTGTAAATTTGGCTTCTTAGGTAGATTGCAATGTTTTCCCATAGCCAAATTTACAAAGGGAGATATAACAGTGTGTATTTAATCACATCATAGATCTATGGAATGAAATCAATCTAAGATTAATGTCTAATTTCAAGTAAATATAAGAAAGTATTTTGATTGCATCATATTTCACACATGTGAAGGTTTTAGGAGTAGATTGATATATGGATTGATTCTCCTATGAAAGAATATCATATGGTTTAAATTTATGGACATGTGATTGAGCATAAAAAAAGATATTGAGGTTCAAATTTTGACTTCTAGGTATATTTTAGTGGTTCCTATACTTACCCAAATTCATAAAAGGTAAAGACCAGGACTAGAAAATATCTAATGGTGAGCAGGTGTTCGTACATATGTAGATCGGTGATACATATTGAGTAAAAAAGGTCAAAGTGTCTAATGTATAAGTAGGATAAAGTCTTGGCTACTATCAAAGAGATAAATGGAATGA
Source organism: Torreya grandis (assembly GCA_037957365.1). Taxonomy (NCBI): domain Eukaryota; kingdom Viridiplantae; phylum Streptophyta; class Pinopsida; order Cupressales; family Taxaceae; genus Torreya; species Torreya grandis. The sequence continues at coordinate 787,227 of JARHVA010003983.1, forward strand.
GTTTGTTCCAATTTTTAAGGAAGAAATGAGATGATAATAAGTGCTTGATGTTTAATAGTGAACAAAGAAGATCAAAAATACATATTTGGTCAAAATTATAAAGGAGAATGAGATGAGATCAAAGTCAAATATGTTTATCATAGCTAAAGATCAGTCTACTCTTGAAGAGATCGATAGTGCATATTTTATCAAAATATTTGAGGACACAAGATGGAAAAATTTTCAATGTTTAACATTGACCATTGGTATTTTAATTTAGCAAAGGGAAAAACTAGTCTATAATGTTTGAGACATAAATTTTGATCTAACATTAATTCAAAGGTATAGTAAAAAGAAAGGTTGTATAAGAATTCAAGGAGAATATAGTGAATCTAGTCAAAAGGTCTGAATGTTTGTACATTCAAAGTTATTCATCTTCAAAGTTGACTATGTGTGTGACTATGTTCTGTAAGTGAACTAAAAAAGATATTGGTAGATATTTTGATGGTATTTAGATCTTTCAAGGGGACTTATTTATTGAAGAGTGTTACAAACTCCATAAATATTATTTGTATGGATTTTGGAGGTTTTACCAATCCATATTTAGTATGAACAAATTATTATAAGTTGATTTTTTTCATTCAAGGTGTTCTTATCTACAAGGTTAATTTTTTGAGTAGATTAAGCATACACAAAGGTGTGTAATGATAATTGTAATCATTTGAGGATGTATAAATGGTCATGTGGAGTTTACCTATGCATTTTTAATTGGTCTTATGTTTGTAATTTGCTTGTTGAAGTGATAAAAGAGTGAATATGTCTCCATGAGACCTATAATGGCTACTAAGGCCTAATTGAAAGGCATCACTACTTAAGTATGACCCATAGTTGATATGGATAACCTATGAGATTGGGATTAAGCTATGTTATATGTATTAAGGGATAAGAGAATTTTTATGGCTGACCAAGAAGATAATAATCATAAAGGCTCTATAAATGGTGAAATCAAAGGTGGTGATTTATAGACTTGAGAAAAAAAATGTGTGTAAGTGTTGAATAGTGAAGGAAAGAAGAAAGGGTGTGTGCCCAGTGGATGGCTTATAGAGTAGAGAAATTTTATGACTATGTGTATAACCCATAGGCCATATTTTTGATGTCAATAATAGTTTTATTTTTGGTTTCAAGATTGGTGAGAGAAGTCAATAGAAGAAGTATTTTTAAGTCTTAGTGTGTATTTGAGAGGTAGATTAGAGTGTGGACTGTGTGTATGACCATTTGGTCATGTTGTTGAGTTTGTTATAGAGTTGTTTCAAAGAAGTGTAGGGTAATTCAAAAGGTGATTTTGGATATCTATGAGTGTGTGAATAAGTTAAAGGGGATATGTTTTTAGGGTGTCTACATTAGATTGATAAGAAATTAATGATTATGAGATGTTCATATCATATGTGTTGGGAGGGTGCTCAACATCTAGGTCAGAAGGACTTGACCATCCTTAAGGGTAGGTTCTCCTTTTGTAATAGGTGTTTCACTAAATTTAGCTCAGAAAGACTTGACCATCTTTAGGGATGGGTGATCTTTGTGAAATAGGTGTTTCACTAAATTTAGGTCAAATGGATTTGACCATCCTAGGGGTAGGTATTCCTTATGGAATAGGTGTTTAACTAAATTCAAGTCATAATTACTTAACCATCCTTGGGATAGATACTCCTTGTGGAATAGGTGTTTCAATAAAGTCTCATGTTTGCCTACTTCTTATAGGACAAGTAATCCATGTGTTTGCAGGCTTGAGAGTGGGTTTGATTCCCCAAGATGGTTTCCCACATAGATATTTTATGTGTGTGTATGATCTTGCATTATCTATTTTTCATCATTATAAATATTTTGAATGATTCATGAATGGTTGTATTGAATGATTAGGTGTTTGAAGGGTTTGGCAATTGAATTTGATTATTTACCACCATTGATTCACCACCCCTCTTAGTGGTTTTTACCTCTAAAAAAAATAATATCAACCATTTTAGAAGCTTTAGATGAGAGTGAAACAATTCACAAACCCATTTTTTGAAATTTTGAAAAGGATTAAAAAATCCAATTAAAAGTGTTTTTACTAGAAAGGGATTCCTTCATTGACATTTTGAAATAAATATAAGTCCACATCAACATATGTTTTTTTTGGAAATAAAATGGAACATATAACCATATAGATGAAAATATTATAAATACAAATAATTAAATGTCTCTTTTGTTTTATTATAATTTGAAAGGTTTAATTAAGTTTGTTTCTAATTTGAATTTTAAGTAAGTCCATATTTAGATAGAATTAATGTTTATGATTTTTAGAAAAAAAGAATAAGAGGAACTTTTTTTAAAAATTAAATAGGCAAGATAGATGGCAACAAAGAAAAAAATAAAAAAACTAAGTACAAGGGATCAAAAGGATGATTCAATGGAAATACGCATTAGAAGAGGAAAAGAACTAGCTGAGAAAAGGATCATAAATAATGTTATGTAGTCACACACATGAGTTGTGTACATAAATTCCAAAAGTAACTAATTAAAATAATAAACACCTTGTTGAAGAATATAACGTATAAAAATGTAAGAGTGCATCATTTAGAAGGAAAGAAAAATCCTTGTAAAGGTAGAGAACAAAATAATTATTCTGACAAAAGATATTGTAGGAAAAAATATAAAATTTAAATGTAGCCTACTGAAAGGAAAAAGGGTGTTAATATGTTAAAACCAATAGGATAAGGTTGATGATGAAGAGAAATAAAGATAGAATCTTCATGAATTAGATGTAAAGGTCCATATATGGTATGCCAACGTCAAAAGCAAATAAAAAATGACTTAGGGTTAGAGATGAGATGCCAAGGGTGGAAAGAGAAGAAGAACAAATAACTCAAAATTAAAAGGAAGGAAAAAATAAATAGATATATTGACTAAAAACATAATGTAAAACAAATGAAATGTAATATGTAGATTTAAATTATGAGAGAGAACAATTTATAGAATGTAATCTTAATCTAAGATATATTATTCCTTAAAAGAGTAGAAAACAATGCTCATAGTTTTTAAAAAAAAGACATTTGAGCTAAATTTTTTTATATAGAAACTTTGAAGAATAAAAGTAGTAAAAAAATAATAAAAATTTAGAAGAGATATTTAAAAAATTATTATTATTCTGTAACGTTCTATAAAAATCTACTTGGAGGTCTTTTAACCAGGTGAAGGAAGGAAATTAGCCCTCTCAAATAATGAGAAACAATGAGTTAGACACAAATTATTAAAATCAAAAAGATATAAATAGATTGGAATGTAGATTAAGGGTATAACCCTTGAAAAAAAATCCAAAAATTCACCCCAAAAATATACACATTCATAAAAAATGTCAATAAGATGATCTTAGCTCTAATACCATGAAGGATTTATCTGAAGAATAATCATCAATGATAAAATATGAAAGTGCATAAAAAAGTAAATCACAAGACAAGTTACCTATCAAGGTGAAAAATACAAATGAGACAATAATTTTAAAGTGGGAAATTGAGTGTATCAGGAAAAAACCCACATGATCTTATTATAATTTTTAATACCAAAATATCCATAAGTACATGATTGAATTAAGAACACAAGAGAAGAAGAGGAAGGGATCTTTTATAGATCTAAAGGAGGGGAATGAGTGTCATAAGAAATCCCATTATTACCTTAATATCCTCCTATGTGTGTGAAAAATGTGTCCTAGTCACTTATAAATTTTAGGGAGGTACATGCCATGTGGGGGAAGGAGTTACTCATGAAATTAGCTCCTAATTCCTAAATGATCAAAAATGAGTGACACTTCATGTAATCTAGATTTATGTGAATTAATAATTCACATAAATAAAAATTCCACACACATACAAGTAACATAAGATAAAATAAATTATCCTAAATATAAGGTAATCCTAATAGTGGGTATGGATTGGATGGACCACAAATTATAATAACTACAAATATTATTGATCAGGTACAAGAACACAATTATCTAGGCTGGTGCAGACATTAAGTTCTTCAACCTGGGATTAATTAATCAAACCACCCCTTCAAACCTGATCAAAAACCATTTAGACAAAGATAGAGGCTAGTTATCCTGATCTTGGAGCCCTTGATTTATATTGAAGTTAAAAAATTACTCTTTATAGGGATAATCATATTGGCCTACCATTAGGGCAGGGGCCCTAGCCTGGTTGGCTAAGTATTTCCGCTACAGCTCTGCTGGTCTCATGTTCTAGTCTCCCCCTACCCCGTGGTACCAGTATTAAGAATGTCTAGCCAGTGCCACCAGTCACGTTAAAATTTTTACCATGCTTTACTTATATAGTTAATATTGGCCTACCACTCAACCTTGGTGGCTAACCTAGTCTAAGTGTAGAAGAATAATGCTGGTATTTGCCTTTATGTGGACTTATAGAAATTGTATACAGCTTTAGATAGATATAATTAGACATTCCCATAAATATATGAGGTAATCCATATGGTGATTATCTCCCAAATGATGTCCTTATTGAACAAATTATCAGGCTATAACCAAGTCCTAGTAAATCTAGGAGACAAAACTAAGAGAACTTTCACCACTAAGTGGGGCACATTCACTTACTAATGGATGAATTTTTGGATAATAAACACTATTGGAATATTTTAAATGGAAATGGACTTCACCTTTGAGGGCCTGATAGGTAAGTGCATAATACTATATATGGATGACCTAACATGTTCTCTAAATACAAGTCAAGTCATGAGTACCACCTAGAAAGTGTATTTGAAATATGCAGAGGGTATGACATCTCTGCAAACCTAAATAAGAGTGCGTTTAGTGTCAGTGAAGATAATATTTTTGGTCACATTGTCATGAATTAAGGTATTTCTATCGACCATAAAAGGGCATATATAATTTATAAACTACCTTTACCTAATAACAAAAAAGAACTAAATTTTTTGTTTGGGAAAATCAAATTTGTACACAAGTTTATTTATATATTTTCTAATATATTAAATCCCTTGAATTAAATATTAAAAAAGGATGCTAAAGTGGAGTGAAAATTGGAGTTTAATAAAGCTTTCTAGGATATCAAAGATGTTATCATGCAAGCCTCAGTCCTTATCAAACCAGACTATATGCAAGACTTATATGTTTACCCTTTAACTTTAGAGCACACCATTTTCACATACCTAGCCTAGAGGTTAGAATGAGAAGAACTCCATATTTATTTTTTAAGAACTAATATTGAGGAAGAAAAACTCCATTATTCTACCCTAGACAAGCATATATATGCCCTAGTTAAGGTAGTGAAATAATTAAGGAATTACATAATTCAAAAAATAGTGCATGCCATTGTCTAAGACCCATCTATAAATAAAATGTTGGGAAAAATTAACAAGGTGAGAGGATATGCTAATGGGTGATGAAATTTCAAGAGCATAAATTATAGCTAAACCTAAACAAGCTAATCAAGGGATAAGGATTGACCCAACTAATCATAGAGATAGACCCAAGAATCATGATACACTAGGTGGACCAACAAAGGGTAAAACACTCAATATAATATGCCCTAGTTATGTACTTTATACTTTATGGAAATGAGCCCCTGGGACTCAACCATACATATATAAGATCTCTCTGATTGAAAGCCACAGATTATATGTTGAATAAAGGAGTTATTTTAGATGAAACCATAAAGGCATCTACATTTGGTGTGTATCATAATAAGTTTCCAAGGACATAATGGAAATTTTTCATGAAAAAATAGGAGCCAACCATCCTGTAATAAATGTCATGGCTCATAAAGTTCTCTGACTAGGTTATTATTGGCCCACACTATTAAGAGATGTTCAAACTCATGTTAATTTTTACACGAATGCTAAATTTTTTCTAAAATGGAAATGTGCATTGCAATACCAATACAACATTATGTAGAGTCTATGTCATTCACACAATGGATGTTAGATTTCATGGGAGTGATTAACACTAACTCATGAGATGATCATAAATTCATCCTCACAGACATAGACTACTACCCTAGAGGATCTGAGGTATTTGTGACCAAAATAAGAATTACTACTAAAGTCATCAAGTTCTTAGGGACTACCATAGTCCCCCATTTTGGGGTCCCCATAAATTTTGTATGTGATAATGGTCCAAGCTTTCAATCCAAAAACATCACAAAGTGGGCCTATAATAATGAAATCACACTGAAGCTATCATCCAATCACTACCCAAAATGGAATGGATTGATATAATCCACCAACAAAAACTTGATCAATTCCATGAATAAATTAACTAGAGATAATCCCTAAAAATGGTAATCATTGTTAAAATTTGCCTTATGGTAGACCATACTACGTAAAAATAAGCCCTAAAAATCTGTCATTTCCTTCTCATCTAAATATTGGATTTCATAATGTCAATCAATATCAAATCTCCTACTTATAAGTTCATATAAAAATTCATGGAATCAGATTAAAGAGTAAACTCTAGACTCTTAGACTTGAATTAGTTAGAGGAAGCTTGGGATGAAGATTTGTTAAGATTTATCAAGTATCATGACATAGTTATGAGGTGATTTGACAAGAGGGTAAATATCAAGACCTTAAGAATCTCAAACCTCATTCTAATGTGGGATAAGGCCCATGAGAAGAAGGGATAACATTAACATTTTGATCCCCTCTAGATTAACCCATACTAGATAGCCTAAATATTGGGACAAAATTCCTTTTATCTCAATGACCTCAAGGTAAATGACTTACTTTTTCTATTAAAAGGGTAGTTATTAAAGCACTATTTCTTAGTTATCCCCTCCAATGTGATTTATGACTAATCTGAGTAAGAGGTGGTAATTAATATATTAAATAGTTTGCTTTAGTTTTTTTTATCATTTGTTTTGTTTCTATTAAGTGATTTTATTTGTAATTAATTTTCCCCTCTATCCACTTTTACATTATTCCTATGATGCCCAACCCTTTTTAGAAACTACTTCAGGTGGTGGCCGAAGCCTGGGAGGATTGCTGAGAAATAGGAAAAATGATGGTGAAACCTTTGATCTAAACAATTCTAAGATATTAATGGAAAATATTAACATCCTAGATCAAAGAGGGTAATGATTATAAAATAAACATGTGGATTTTATAATATCCTAAACCTAGGATGGACACCAAATTGGACTTAAAATAATATCTATATAAGATGTTTTATTATTAAAGCTGATCAAGGAATAACTAGCTATTTATAATTTTATCCTTATCCAATCATGCTTGCCTTGGTACAAAACTCTCCATAGATAATAATAATAACAAGTAATGTTATCTTCTCAGTAAACATGAAAAATAATAAATAAAGTATGTAGAATATAAATTTTGAGTCTACCTTAAAAGGGATATACAAACAATCTCTAGCTTAGGAGTTCCATCCTAAATGGTAGTGGAGTAAGGCCATGAAAAGGATTAGATGCATTTATATTAGGTCTATGTATGCATATCTAATATCAAACAAATTCCCTAGCCATTCCTTCTTAATACATGAATCCAACAACACCCTAGAGGAAGTTTGATAACTAGTCTAACCTTGATTACTCAAAGGTAATTTAAGAATAAATCATAATGAAAATCACTTCTCACACAAGTTGATGTTTGTTTAATGGTGGAATATTAGTATAATGCTTGCTATTATGAGACTTTAGTGCCTCATATATTTTTTGGATGATAAAATACCCCCATATAGTCTTTGAGATGAGCTAGGATAGAAGAAGAATACACTAGATGGGTTTTAAGTGTTTCTCATCACTTTCCCCATGGAAGTCACCATTTTTTATTGCCAACACACCCCCTTTTCTCTAAAATGGAGGGTTCCTAATAAAATTTCATGAATGAGATATTTATATTTCATCCTTTTATTCTTATCAAAAATGACTACTCAAATCTCCAAAATATGTACTACCTTGATTTTGTCAAATAATAACAAACCTCTTTTAATTTCTTGAAAACAACTACTTAGTGTTTGTTCTCTTTTAGTATAGCATGGAACTAACATTTCATATTGATTTTCACAAAGAGATGTTCCTAGAGTTGAGTTCCCTTATAAGATAAACAACCTCATTATCCTCCATGGAAAATCAAGCCCTCTATGTCTAAAATTTAAGCTTTAATGAATCATTTAATATTTTCTCTTTCTTAGTTGATTATTTTGTGAATTTTGTAGATCCTAGCCCAATGAGAACTCACCAAGTCATTTTGAGTCAAATCATCCAATACCTTGAACCTATCAAAGATGTTAGATCCTAGGAGATCCCAAATGAATGAGAAGTTTCCATGTCATTTGGAGTCAGAGTGGCCAATCCCTTAGACTTGTCAAAGATATAAGAGCCTAGGAAAACATGAACATATGGGAAGTTTACACATCATATGGATTAAGAGTGACAATTCCCATAGACATGTTAGATATATCATTGACTAAGAAATCAATGGGAAGTTCCCACATCATTTAGAGTCAAAGTAACTAGTACCTTGGATGTGTTAGAGATGTCAGATCTTCGGAGAGCCTGATTGAATGAGAAGTTTCCATGTCATCTAAAGTTAGAGTAGCTAATTTCTTAGACCTATGAGAGATTTTAAATAATGGGAGTGTTCATCTAAATTAGAATCTTCCATGTCATCTATATTCAAAGAGACTATCCCCTTAAACCTATCAAAGATGTCAGAGCGTGAGAGAACTAGGCTTGATGGGAAGTAATCATGTTATTTGGAACTACAGCGGCTAGTCCTCAAGACCTATTAGAGATGTCAGATCTTAGTAACTCCCATCTTAATGGGAAGCTTTAACATCATATAGAGTTTGATTAGATATTCCCTTAGACCTATAAAATATGTCAAAGCATGGAAGAGCCTAGATAAATGGGAATTTTCCATGTCATTTATATTTAGATTGACTAGTCCCCTAGATCTATTAGATATGTTAGATTTTGGGAAAACATAGAAAAATTGAAATTTTCCACATCATCTAGAGTGAGATTTGATAATACCTAAGAACTATAAAATTTTCATAGAGGTTGAAAGAGCTTGGATGAATGAGAAGCTATCACATCATCTGATGTGAAGAGGAACTAGTTGGCACTTATGACTTAGGAATATCATAATGAAGTATATATGAGACTTGAGGGCCAATTAATATGTGCCACATGTACCCAAGTGACATGTCACCCAATGTTGGGAATGACATGGAGTATGAAACCATAACTAGGTGTTGACCATTAATGTGAGGACCAATAAACAAATGGCATGTGTTCCAAATCAAGAGTTAGATGAGGAACCTATAAGAGATGTAACTACTCAGCTACCATACTTTGGACATTAAAATAATGGGAATTTAGACTTGATTAGATAGTTTTTAAAACATCCCATTGGCATTTCTATATTTAACTGGAGGTAGAGGATCATATGCTCTGAATTCAATTCTAAATTTAGAAATAAAGGGAGAAAATGCAACCACCAACTCAATTTCAAATTCACAACAAGTGAGCCACAAAATTCCACTAATTTAGTGATATATGTGTATATTGTTATAAATCCCAAAGGAGGCCAATTAATGGTTACCATTGCTTCATTAGAAGATATCTTAGAATCATTGATTTTAATGTTTCATAGAACCCACTCATATGATGCCCAAAGCTTCTTAATTCCCCATTTATCATAATACAATTAATGCTACATCCTCAAACCCAAATTTTGATGAAAATTACTGAGACACCACCTTACCTACTAGTTTAAATAGGTATAAAAAATATAATAACATATTTAAAGTAATTAAGTAGGTCCTAAAGGATTTTACTAAAGTCAATAACTAGTTTGCTGAGTATGAGGACACCTTTTGATCATATAAAATGTGTGGAATACATAGATCCATAGCCAAAATAGAGGTTTTTACCTAAAATGACCTATTAGGAGACATCATCCATAAGGATATATTCATACAAGATATTTTTAATGATTGGTTGTGTTCACCCACCTCTCAAGAACAAATTATCAATATTTTTGGGGATGTCTTCAACATGTACTCCATCTCAAACTTATCATTCTCATATGATGCAACAATAGTGCCACTCTAGATTAATGCTTACTAGATCTATGACATCTTCCATGATTGAGCCAAAAATCTTGACTCCAAGTGGGTCAATAAAGAAAAGATCAATGCCTACATAGTCTACATATGAGGTCTAAGTAGGTATGATCCTACTGAATTGGATATTTAGAGATTTATATTAGTATCATGTCAATGAGATATGAGTTCCCCTTATACACATGATCCTAACTTTTTCTAATATCCTAAACATTCAAGGATTGATCAACTTGATGTTGGTACATACCAATATAGACACTTGAAATGGGGATGACTTCTACATCATGAAATACATGATCAATTCCATTTATATCATGTTATAATATAAGTTAACAACCTTTCCTACATGGGTTCTTAGTGGCTCAACTATCCACCTGGTATTCTATAAGTTGTATGGCCACTAGTAACACTACCATGTTTGTGACATATATGACCATTTATTCCTAGTGGTGTACCAAGTGGTCAATGAATCTATGATGCCTCAACTCTTAAATATCATCTAAGACTCCATCAAAACCATTAGGGACTACTAGTTGTACATAAATGACATAGTGATTTGAGTCATGAACTTCCTCCAAAACCCCCTACACTTGCCATATTATATGCCTAACCACTTATTAAAATAGGATATCACCTATCATCTAGTGAATGACATATTCAAGTTTTACAAAAAACATTAGTATAATGTATGCACTCTATTCCTAATCACCATGTAAGGTCACATCTATAGTAACTTCCCTTTGATACAATAATATGGCAGTTGATCAAGACTCCTTCTCCCTTGCAAAATGTAATATTTAGTAGTGGGATCCTAAATGGGTGATTTCAACCCATTTAGCATAATATTAAATTTATTTTAACATAAATCATTACAATCAAGCCAAATATAATGATGAACTATCTTTGAATAGCATCAATGACTATTATGTGTTATCATAAATAGTAGTGAAGAGGAGGAAGAATGGGGAAAAGGCTAGGGTAGGACCATCTACAAATCCTTCATATCTTACTAAGTTTATGGAGGACATGAATCTAATAACTCTATTTATCTCCTAGAGAATATTCTAGGGCATGTTGTCACTTTCTCCTCGTTGAGCTCTAGCCCTATCTCCCACTCCAATTTTTCCAATTATCTCAACTCCTCAATGTTTGACTCCACCTTCATCTATTATAGTTTTTCCTTATGCTATATCTTTACCTCTTCCATTTAATACTCATACTCTACCTATGCCTTCTATAGTTATTCTTTGATCTCTACCTCCACCTCTTCTTGTAGTACCGATAATTAGGCTATAATAGAGTTGAGCCCAAGATGCATAATTACAAGTAGCCCAAGCACATCATACTTAACCATAAGTGTTTTAGCCTTTGAGACCTTATATGGATAGTAACTTTAAAACAAGCCCTAAACAAGGCACCCATCATGCACCCATCCAAGTTTCCCTACTCACTCTTCCATCTCTTCCTATTTCCCTTCTACACCTTACTCCCACTATGTTTTATGTCCCTATTTTGGTTACCTATAGTTAATCTAAACCCCCTTTATTTCCCATAATTTTCCTTACATATTTCACTAAATTAACCTTGACCTGAGTCCTTTTGAGCATCCTCACTTCCTCATTCCCTTGTACTCTACCCATCTCATAGCTTGGAGTCCTCTGAGTGCCTTCCTTGGGCATGCATTCATTAGCAGGTGTGATTACAACCTTTAGAATCCTATCTCCTTTAATTATAATCCTCTTTCTCCACACTTTATTCATATCAATTTTCCCATCCATGGATCCTAGACATCTACCATTGGCCCTTTTATCCCCCACTGTCACACTCAGAGTATCCACTATAACACCTAAAGTTGACCTAAGAAAGAGGTTGAAGAATAAACACAAGGTGATTCATCATTTAGCTCTATCTTAAAGACCTTAAATTATATCTCCACCTCCTCTATAAGTCTCAGATACACCTCTAACCCTAGTAATAGTAGATTTGCCTTACCCAAGGCCCCACTAGATTTGCCTTCAACCAACTTATACCTAAGGGTGATACCATCACATGTGAACCTCACCCAAGAACAATAGTGAGATCAAATGTTCTCATGGGCCTTCCCTTTCATTCTACATCTTTTTACCTCCATGCCCCTTTTGTATCCACTCTTTCCACTTCCTCCATCTCCCCTCCACTTCATCTTCCACCCTTCACCACCATTTCCATGATGCCTTTTATACCAATTGAAATATAAGGGTTGGTTTTGAGGTTAAATTTTTCATACATGGATTTCTAGGGTTACCCAAAAGTATAATAGAGATTTGATAGAGCATTTCAAAGTATAAATAGGACATTTACTTAGAGATTCATTTACGATAAGAACCTAATGATATGATAGACCCATCATAATATATTTTCCCTTATAAACATTAGAATGGATACTAGATGAGATAATATGGACATTGACATGAAGTCCATCCTTTGAGCTACCCATGATATCTTTGATAAGTGCCTATAGGACATGCATATCCATCTCTGGACTCTCAAAGCCCAAGTGAAGAGTACATTACTAGTTATAATAATAGGGAAGTTCAAAGACATCCTCTTAATACTTTTATAAATCCTTAGGAAATTAGTGGGCACTTAGGTTGATACTAACTTAATTATATATTAGATAGAGGCCTACATGGGGAGGATCATGGAAATTAATGGTTAGTGACATAAGTTATAAGTATTTGTTAAAAATAAATGTTTTTAAAACTAAAATTGATGCCATCCTCATATTTTGGGTGGTACTAAACTTATAATTTTAAGATGAGGGTGGTAATGGAATAGTAGTTATCCATGGCTTGAATTTATACAAAACAGTTTGAAGAGAATTAGAAGAAGGTATTGATCTAATTCAAGGAGTTAAACATCTCTATGGTATTCCATATAGATGACACTCTACTCAACTAAGGGGAATTTAGAGTCCACTTAGGTCAATACAACTAGGTTAAGAGGGATGAAGTGTATAAGGTAAATCATGAAGGAGCTCAGGCATTGTTGGACCTATCAACTTAGTCCACTATTAGCATCAACCAAGTATCCAAAGTATAGGCCTTAACATAAGTAGCTTTCTAGATTTCCCAAAGACTTATGGCTCATACTAAGGTGATATCCATGGAGACTCTAATGAAATTATCCAAGATGGATAAGTGGTTATACCTCTTGATAGTTTCACTATAAGTGGGGATTACCCAATCAAAATATTTATGATCTATCCCATATTAGCTACCTCTACGTGTTTACTAGTGGTCCTTTATAAATCTGTTATGGTATTTTGGGATTTATTTTGGAAAATTTTCAAATATGATTATAACTATAATGATCAGCCATCACGGCCCAAGATGAGATCCTCATTCCTTTTAGAGGTGAGCCACAATCCTTATTTATTTATATAATAATTTTATTATATTTTAGTGTTGACCAATAATTACTTGAAAGTGCTATATATTATTTCTAGGATTTCACCTACATTTACTTCTTCACTTTAGACTGTAATAGTGGCCTAGATCAATTGTTTTAGTAGTCATTTCACTACTTTAATGAATATAATGTTTGTTTCTATAAAATGATCTCTTATGTGTTCAATATTATTTAATATTCATATTTAAATGGTCAATAGTCCTAGGTTAGTTGGATTAACACTTTGTCACTTTATTTATGTCATCATTTTCATGTGATTAGTTATTATAATCTCTATTATTTCTTCCATTTATCTTTTTGTAGTGTTGATACTTTGTGTGCATAGATGAAAATTATCATATGTCATTTATGTGTTTTGACAATAAACTCTAGTACTCATCATTAGTAGGAATTCACATTGAAGGCATACTTTTAGTTCCCTCAAAATCTTCCCAATGTATGTTCTTGGAGGTAAAACATTAGTGCAACTCAGTCTATATTGGTATAACTTTGGCAAAGTCACTTTATTTAATGACAATTACAAACATCTCATTTTAGTCTTGGAGGCTTATATTTTTATCTTACCCTTCCATCTCTTTTGTGTTTATTTAGTGGTTCTAAAATTCATCTTTCCTCTTGTGTTTAGATAGAATAATTCTATCACTCAAAGTATTCATAACTGCATTTAACCTATGTGAATTATAGCATATTGAAATATTGCTGGTAATAGTGCATTTTTTAGATAATATTCATGTAAACTCTATTTGTGAAGTCCAAACCAACAATTGTGCCCTAGTCTAATCCTAGATCAGTCCTAAAATGGAGGATGAAAATTTGTATTTCTCCCCACCTTATCTTTGTTAATGAATACCCAATCTCATGGACATCTTGTGGTAAGGAGTATATTATATCAAAAAATAATTACCTTATTACACTGAGAGATGTAACTTACAATGGAAGCCAAGGAGTATAATGGCATGAGTCGATAAATCTTATTTTTGTTTGGACTGATATATTAAATAAATTTATAACCAAATGATATGTTATTTAAAAAATATATAATAAAAAAATGCTTTGTTTGAAAAAAAATACATATATAATAAAAAATTCAACCAAAAAATATAAATAAACTACACTACAAAGAGACTTACTACATTGAAATAGATAAAATAAAAGAATAATAATGACCAATAATAGTGAGTTTTGCATTTGAAATTCCATAGTCTTGTCACTCCTCTTGTTATTTCATGAGCTCTCTACTTGGACTTCAAAAGTCCCATTATTCCATCAAAACTATTATTTTTTGCTTTGATGGAGAGATTTAAGAATGATTATTTGTACCAAACAAATCAAACAAACACACACACACACACACACACACACACACACACACACACACACACACACACACACACACACACACATATATATATATATATATATATATATATATATATATATATATATATATATATATATATATATATTAAAAAATAAACCCTTCTCACTCAACATTGTCTTACGTACTACTGTGTTGAAGAATTCTCTAAATCCCATTTAATAAGTGAAAACCTAAATGCATAAATCTATAAATCCAATTTATTAAATGAAAACATACATACATAACATAAATCTATAATATACATAAGTTAATTATAAGCTAGTCATTATCCATAACCTAATTGTAATATCAATACTATAAAACAAGTACTCATCTAAATCCACTTGTAAAGATAGGTGCCTAAAATGGGATCCACTAATAATAATGTGTATCAAATCATGATGTATAAAGATCACATGGGGGTTTTAATATTTTTATTTTACCATATATTAATACCAATTTATAAGTTTCTTTATGTTAGCTTATATGTTAATATTTTATAACATAGTTACGTATAATTCAAAGAATAGTTAAAATATATAAGATTATTATAGATAATTTTATTTATATTATATATTATTTTATATTATTAAATACATTTATTAAATTTTAATAACAATATATTATTATGAAATTTTGGTATTTATAAGAAAAGGTTAATTATCATATAATTTTTTGAAATAAAAGATTGAAAAATATATGTCTACAATATAAAATATAATTATAGATAATTTTAACTAAATTATTTTATATGTTAATATATTATAATATATACATATTATTAAGTGTATTTGGTTACTTTTTATTAATAATATATTGTTATGAATGCTTTGTATTTATAATAAAAAGTTAATTGTAGTTTAATTTTTTTAAATAAAAGATTGAATACTTTATGTCTATATTTTATAGGTATGGCACATCCATGATTGATTTTTGAAATTGAAGAGAATCCAAAAGAATATTAAATAGAATATGCTCAAAAATATTAAATATAAAAATGTGAACAAATGAAAAAATAAGAAAGACAACAACACAATGAGAATGAAAGAGAAAGATGTGCAATGCATGGGGCATAAATGCAAGTTCAAGAGTAAGGAGTAGAAAAGAGAGAACATGCCAAAGAAATGATAGCATATCATGCATGAACATTATAATATGGTAAAAAAATATTAATAGGAATAATTCAGGGACAAATACATTTAAATCAATTCACAGATGAAGAATGAAACCATCTACAAGAATGTAATCATGAAGCATTTCAAAGACATCATTGAATGAATGTTAATGTTGATGTTAACTCTGAAGAAATGAATTCAGTGACTAGTTGGAAACAATAGATGATAGAGGAAAAAATGCAATGGATGATGATGTTGAAAATAATATACAAAATACATACAATTGTAGTGGAAATATTGAGGTAGATTTGAAGATGTTAAAAATGATATTTTGGCATCGTCAAGAAAAATTGAATTTACCAAGTATGTGTTATATTTTTTAGTAAATTTACATTGTAATAAATATC
The DNA here is from genome assembly GCA_037957365.1 of Torreya grandis. NCBI lineage: Eukaryota > Viridiplantae > Streptophyta > Pinopsida > Cupressales > Taxaceae > Torreya > Torreya grandis. Next base: position 803,685 of record JARHVA010003983.1, read on the forward strand.
TCATGAGCACTTGAAGGTCAAATTATCCATAAATGTTAAAAAAATAAAAATTATCATCAATTTTTAGCATCAAATAATATGAATCCTGGTCTACAACCACCAAGACTTGCATGCTTAACTCAAGTAGAAGATATGTTAGTAAAAATATAAAATAAAATTAGTACAAATATAAAATACAATTAATATAAATATAAAATATGATCAATTTTCTAGAAGAATTAAAATAATTTTCTAATGTCTTACCACATCAAATAAAGTATTTAATGATCATTGTTGTTTGAAGAAGAGATCAATGTAGAACAAATTAAAATTTTATAGTTAATAGAGAGAGAGAGAGAGAGAGAGAGAGAGAGAGAGAGAGAGAGAGAGAGAGAGAGAGAGAGAGAGAGAGAGAGAGAGAGAGAGAGAGAGAGAGAGAGAGAGAGAGAGAGAGAGAGAGAGAGAGAGAGTATAGGGCACTAAAATATAAAATAGAACATGAAAATTTATATAGATATGTTCATATTGATGAAAATTCACATATCAAACTTGTACCCAAATCTAATAAAAATCTCTTTAACCAATTGAACTCTGTATATATGGAGTTTGGTTCAGATGTGAATGAATATGTATTTTAGGGTCAAATGATGGAAATAGATTAATTAAATATCATTAATCACACAAATTCAATGGCTTCCAAACCCCAAAATTTCATGAGAGAGATAGAATTAATCCATGCAAAGGTGAATAATCCTAATGCATAACCTTAAGATCTGATGGATTGGTCAGGAATTGGTGCATTCCCTATAAATGAGTCCACCACATAAGGTTTAGTTGATATGGATTTTCCCACATTATTTTGAGATGAAAGATGCGATTGGTTATAACTAAGAATGAAATGAGTGCATCTAGATGAATTTGTTAAACATTTGATTTTATATAGGGATCACCATTTTTGATGACACATACAATTTAGATATTACATGATGAACATTATTATGAATTTTTTTTTACAATTTCTCACAAATCCTAGAGATGCACATCCAACTATTGACGATTAGGAATTATTAATGTCAAGAAAAAATAGTGTAATACATCTAAGAATCAAGGAATATTTTGATAATGTTATTAATATATTTTAAATAAATAATAATGTGAAAAATCATTATATAATGGAATTGAAATCATCAAAATTACCTAGTGCATGGAGAATTGCAACTAGAACATGTAATACCAATCCATTAAGAGGCTAGAATGATGAATTAGGTGTGGATTTATTAATTTATAAGGATACAAGGGTGATGTTAACCTAAAAAGTATGGGTATAAGTAGGAAATGTAAATGTATCTCTAAGATATGCTTGAAGTATAATATACAAACCTGTAAGTTCCCCACCAGAACCACCTACAAATGTTATGGTGGAATTTGATAGTTATTTTTGAATGTCATTTACAGATGTAACTATAAATATATTTACAATTACATCAATACAGATGGGATGAACATAAAAACTACCCTTAAGATTAGCTTGGGGACTATCCATACACAAATCATAAGGATTGACTCTTTCTAAAGAAATAATTGATATAGGGCATACAAAAATACTAGGGCTAATATTCGCAGCCATCTCATATGTAAAATATTTAGAATGACTCAAAATTTGGTCTTCATTTTAATATGAAAGATATGAAAATTTGAAAATAGGAAAATAACTTTCGAAACAGAAAGCTGAGGAAGACAAACTCAAGTCCTTATAACTACAATAATGTTATATATTTAATATGACATATATTATACTGATTTTCACATTTATATGTATATGAAATTATTTTGTTTAATTATCATTTAATGTTTTATATATTTCTTATTTGGGTGAACATGAAATGATGCATTAATTGGTATTTATTGTTAAATGTGCATGTCATACCTACAGGTGCTACTAGCACAGATATCTTAAATACATCTATCTAAAATACACCAAGAGATATAAATCTTGAGGTGCCTATCTAACCTACATTATAATGCAGGTTCATTGAGATTGATATCTCTTAGTGTAGTTTAGATATATGTATTTAAGATATCTATGCTAGTAAATATTAGTTTCACAATGTTTTTTTGGCTACATTGCATGTTTGTAAAAATAGTTTAAATTTATTTTTGTAAATTGTATGTGTAATAAAATATTTTAATTTTTTTGATAATTTTTATGTGTTTTTTAAAATAATTCATATGTTTTAAGTGAATTATAGTTTTTAAAATTAAAAATAATAGTTGAATCTTGTAATAAAAGTTTGCTTTCAAAAGTTTATAACAAGATTCCAAATATGAAACCCTTACAACCCTTTTAAAGTTTATGTTTGAGCTAGTTAAATTAAATTACACTTCAATTTTTAAATGGGAAGGTTTGGACACACTTTTAAAAAAAGGGAGACACAAATTTTTGCATCAAAACCAAATGAATAAGAAAGCATATGCATAAACCTACCACATGTTTCATTCATTTTGAATATCAAGTTTCAATTTACCAAAAAAAATTAAACCATATGTACGATCCAGTGTAGGGGAATATTAAAAATAAATTTAAATCATCCTATTAAATTATTTTTTATCCCTCATCCACTGCAACTACATGGCTTCTTTCAAATAAAACACAAATATATCCTATAATCATTTTATTGCAAGAGACTGCATTTCATTCACATATCCATTATATAATTTCCAATTTTACATACGTTTACAATCGAATAGGTAGAAACCCAATCTAAAAATTTAGAGTGGATGTATTCCCAATCTAAAAACTATCACAATTTTTATTCATTTTGAATATTATGTTTCGATCTATAAAAAAAATTCAATCATACATGTGATCCATTCTCGGCATAGTGCAAAGTGCCAATCATATTATTGAATTATTTACATCCATAATTAACTAAATATTCATGGGTTATTTTAATAATAATAGTAAAATATATAGACTATAATCATTTCATAACAAGAGACAATGTCATATTCGTACATTTTATCAAAAAATTCACATGCATATTGTATAATTCCACATTTTACATGCATTTACAATAGAATGTATGGTTACCCACTATAAATTATTTAAGTGGGTGACCACATAATATATATAATAATAAAATATTTAAACCATACATCTGATCCATTGTAGGTGTATTACAAATAAATATCTATCATCCTAGCTAATATATATTACAATATTTGCATTCCATGAGACTTCATCTCATTCATGTTTACTTGTCAAAAATTCATGTGCCTCGTGTATGGTTACACATATTAAATAAATTTATAATAGAATGGTTGACCACTCACTCTTAAATTTTTGAGTGTGTGACAAACCTATGTAAAAACTATTGCACATTTTATTCTTTTTTAATATGAAGTTTTAGGATACCAATAAAGAAGTTAAACCATATATGTGATTCATTCTAGGAATAGTGAAAATAAGTGTCTATCATTCAAATTTAGTCTTTCAACCTCATCTATTCCATATACATGATTAATTTAAAATAGAGCATGAAAATATATCATGAGATGGATGCATTCCATGAGACTGCGTCTCATTCATATATTTTTTCAACCTATTCACACATTTTTTGTATGCTTATTTATTTTTCATACGTTTAAAATAGAATGGGTGACCACCCACTCCAATGTTTTTAGTGGGAATCTACCAACTCTAAAATATACTACATGTTTAATTAAGTTTGAATATAAATTTTATAACTACCAACAAATAAGTTCAAACACACATTTAATCCATTGTAGGGATAGTGAAAATAAGTGTCAATCATCCTAGTAAAATATTTACATCCATTATATAGTAAAAATACATCACTCCTTGTAAATGGAACACAAAAAATATCTTGTAATAATTTCATTCCTTGAGATTGCATCTAATTCATATATTTAGTTAAACATTTCGTGTGCATGTTACATACTTTGACATTTAGCATAATTAATAATAAAATGGGTGGATGACCACTCTAAATTATTTAAGTGGGATACCATGTACTCTATAAATTATGGAATAAGTTACACCATAATTTTATCCATTATACACATATTTTAATCAATGTATGTCATCCTATTGCATAAATCATGCAATATTTACATTCCATGTGACCACTTCTCAATCATGGTTGGTTATCAAAGAATTAACATGAATGCTTTATGTTCCCACATATTACATACATTTATTATAGAATGAGATATTGACAAGACTAAACATGTTCAGTGGGTGACTGCCCAACAAAAAAAATATTCCATGTTTAATTATTTTTTAATAAGAAGTTTAGATTTATCAAAAATAAGTTTAACCATACATGTGATCCATTTTAGGTAAATATAAATTAAGTTTAAATCATATTATTACAATATTTTCATCCCTAATCCACTAAAACTACATTTTTTATTTTAAATAAAATAAAATATATATATCATGCAGTCATTGCATTCCATTAGACCACATTTCTTTCATACATTTTATAAAATAATATAATGTTTTGACTATTACGTAAAGATGACACACCAAATAATTTTAGTCTTTTGAATTGAATTTAAATATAAAATTAAATGGAGGGTGGCCCACTCTAAACATTTTGAGTGGGTGGCCACCCACTCTAAAAATTATTCCATCCTTCTCTCATAATTATTACCAATGTAGGATTCAAATGAATTACAACCCAACTATAAATGTAGATGTAAATTTGATGAATTTTGACAAGAAAATAATAATTAAAGTATAAAACATATAAAATAAATTATTTTTAATAATTAAGTATTTCTTATAAATACATGATCCACATAAATTTAATATCACTTTTACAAAATGTTATAATAAGATTGTAATTCTCCATCTAAAATATATATAATCCATTATTGTGAAATATCACTATGATGATATTTTAAATATTTACACCTTTGTTTGAAATTTATATTCACATTATTCATGTAACACTAGGGTCTTCCAAACAATGTGTGATAGTTGTCTTCTTCTACTTGTTTGATCACCTCAAATTTGACCTTGAACTTGACATCCCAAATCACAATTTAAGCATTTATTAATACTCCAATCATTAAGATTAAAAATGTTTAGTTATCTGTTGACATTATTATCTAAAATTAATGTTATAATTATTTGTATTTATATTTAATATTTAAACTAATATTATTGGAAACCTCCATTTAGAAATTAAAAAAGGGTTGAATTAGTCAAATAATATTTAATTTATCCTCTTTATTTTTTATTTCAAAACAATATAAATTAAAATATATGGTTGTTAATTAACATTTAAAATTTAAACCAATGTGAGTGATAACATCTATTTGTCTATTAACATTTCAATCCACTAGATATGCCTTAATATTTTTAATTAAACATTCAATATTATATTAACATTTCAATCCAATAGAAATGTCATAATATTTTAATTAAGGATTCAATACTCACACATGTATAAACGTAAATATCCAATTCATAGTTAAGATTTTAGTAAAAGATAGTAAATCAATTTGAAAAATATATAATTGATAATTAACATTCTATTCATAGATAGTAAATTATTTTAATTTTTTTAGAATATTTATATAAACACTAGAAATTTAATCAGTGTATCATGTTTTAATCTTAATAAATAATTTTAATATCATGGTAATCTATAGATAGATTAAAATTATTTATAAAATGACTCCCATCCTCATTATTCCAAATTTAGGTTAGTTATTTAGAAAATGTATCCATACTAAATTTGCCTTTTTAAAATTCCTGACCTAGAGATACCTTTGTGGATACGATAAAATTTTATTCAGGAAAACCTTTTTTGATAGGATTTACTACCATAGTGCTTGTATTTTTATAAGGAAATTAATCAATTCTCCAAATTCTATCTAAATTATTAATAAAAGTTTATTTTTTTTAATCAAAATGTATAACACCCAAAAAAAAGTAGAGTATGCTCCTTGAATTTTGATTGTTGTAGTGGTTTATATGCATTTTTTATATGATGATATTTTTATCAGAGGAAGACCAAAATACAAGTTGAAATTTTTGAAATTCAGTATTTAAAAATTGGCTCACTATTCTTCTTGGTTGAATGTGCTTATTGTTTATTTTAAATGTTTATTTATTTTTATGAAATAATTTTTTTCTTAGCAATCCATCTCAATTGAGAACAAGCATGTGTTTTTTCTAGAAGCAATGCATAAAATAATAATATTAAGATATATATGGAAATACAAATATTTTTTAAATTAAAAATGAGTTGAAATTAACAATAATCAATCTTATATTTAAGCCTCCAATTAATCCTATATTAATATATTGAAAATAACAAGCATAAAAGTATAGAAAATGATAGGATAAGAAAACAAGGAATGTTTTTCAATTGGTAATTGGTTTTAAATACCCAATTTTGAAATGATAATGGAAATTAATGGTGTTATATTTTATGTACAGCATGTGTCCATTACCACTAGTTACATATACTCCTTTAATATTGAAAATGTGTTATTGGATATAGATAGTTGTCTCTGATTGATTTGAAATCAAGCCTAAATTTAATTTTTTGTTTATAACCATCCTAGAATTTGATGGGTCTATAAATCACATAAAAAATAATGTAATATAATATAAAATATTTTAGGGTAGGGGCCCTCGCTTGGTTGGCTAAGTATTTCCACTGCGGCTCTGTTGGTCTCAAGTTCTAGTCTCCCCCCACCCCATGGTACCGGTATTAGGCGTGTCTAGCCAGCGCCGCCGATCACGTTAAAAAGTTTACCAGGATTTTCCTTTCAAATTAAAAAAAAATAATATAAAATATTTTATTAATATGAAAATTTTGGATTATTTTATATTATGATTATTAAATTTAATATGGGTGACTGTTATACTCACCTAGATGTGTTATTAGATATTTTTAGTAACCTTATAAGACAATTTCATGCTCTATATTTTCAAATATGCATATTATGAATTTATTTTTAATTTTATAGTTAATTAAACTATATTTTTCATACCATAAAAAATTCAAATAGGTGATGATTTTGTAGTGAATAATTCAATAATGTGCTCACAAAAATGTATTGGTCCCTAAAAATTTATGGGTGTTCTAATTAAAAAAATCCTGATATATGTTTGATGCATAATATCCAAGGGATATATGTGTGAAAATTAAATTTCTATGGCCACCTCTTCATCAACCATGTCATTTGTGTTATTAATACCATATTTGCCATAAGTCAATGACAATCCCTAAAACCCACATTCTTCATTTATATTTTTATTGCATCCTTCATAAATGCTTTAAATTGTATTTTAAGATAATTCCATTTAGATGAAAAAATAATTATGAAATAATTTTTATTCAACCACTAGGATAATAAATATTGAAATATAAATAATTGTGTTAGAGCTAATTTATCATATAAGATATATAATATCACTTTTTGTAGTTTTTGTCATAACATTATAAAATTTTACAATAATAACATTTAGAATAAGGGGTGGAATGTTGTTTCAATCCTACCAAAGTTCAAATCAATTGAAATGTAAAATAACATTGACATGTGAATTCATAATTATATGTATTCATCACTTAGGTATTCTACACACTAAAATTAACATGTATTTATAAAATAGTGCAATTGTGAGCAATGCATTTTTACAATTAGCTTATGTTCAATTCAAAAAATCTAAGATGGTATTTATTTATGTATATGTGGATAACCCTTAATTCCAAGTAAAGTATGATTATAAATATTCATATTCACCATTATAGGAAGACTAAACTCACTATCAGATCAATCCACACTTCTATTTTAATTGTCTCTACTCCTTAGACAATGCCACTCATTTAGGACTATCTCACTCTCTAGTAGTGTCTGATTTTTTGACCATTTCCTCCCACTAAATAATGGCTATTTTATCAAATTAAAATTCACATAATGGATTATACCAAATTCTTATAAATTCATGTTTGAGTAATTTTTTAAAATATTACTGTAAATCTACGTTTTCTAACCATTTTCTTAGAAGAGGATCATATGATGAAAAAAACTAAATATATAATTGCACATTTAGAGGAAAAAAATATTATTCCAAATTTTGAGTTCATAAAACCCTAATAACACTAATTTTATTATACATACACTTGAAAGGTCATAAGTAGCTATTGAATCACTTAGTTACAATAGGATTTCACCATCATCTAACATTACACTAGTATTTTACACACATCACTATATCATGAGATAAGTACATGTAATTTGATATCTCTTCATATTATTGGTATGTAGTAAATACTCAAACTAGGGGGTGTTTAGGTCAAGTAAAAATTTAGACACTAAACCATTTTCCCATTTTTTATTTTATTTCTCGTGTTCTATTGAGTTATGGTTCTAGTTAAAGAAGAAGGTACACATCTTTTTATACAAAAAATCACACATATCTGATCTCCCACACATGAATTTTAGATAAAGGTGCATATGTCCATTTTAACACAAAGAAAAAAAATACTAGACACTAGTGTTACCTAAAGACAAAAGTGTAGGTCATCTATATATAGATAGTATTGCCTTGTCCCATGCATAAACAAAGCCCTAGTCCTGATTCATAGTGACCTCTTAGAGGTAAATAGTAAGTTTCAAAGTTGGAGTCATAGTCATGCATATTTTATTTTTAATTAAATTATTCATATTTTTTACTTTCCCTTTTTGGTATATTTTAAAATTTAGAAAGAAAAAATAAAAAATGATTAATTTACACTTTTTTTTATGAAATCTAAAAAAAACCATCCTTTAAAATTTGAATGGTTAGGGAACTTTTTGTCACTTATGTTTTATAAATTTTATAAAGAAACACCACTTATATTGATTATTTTTGGAGGAATCATGATTATTCTGGTAGTCAGAAACTATAAATCAAGTTTTATTTTATGAATTATGGATAAACATGAACATAAAGTCAATTTAACATCATTTATAACTATATTTAATTAATTATCTTTCCATTTTTTTAATTATTTTATGCTTAGTATTACATTTGTCTTTTTTTCTAAGATTTTAAAGCCTTTTAAGTCAAATCCACTAGTTGGATATAATTCATTGCCTATTAAACATGCTTAAATATTATTCAATGTCATTTAAATATGTTTCAATTCCTCCATACTTAATGTTAGATTAAATTAATGTTATTGAAATAAAATTTTGACTCATTGAGAGCTAGTAACTAGTACATAAAATATACTATCTTGTTAATTTTATTTTATATTCTATATGTAATTAATTTTTTTAAAATAATATATAAAATAATTGAAATATATTGGACATTAGGCTCCCATCATTATTACAAATGTAATAAAACCATGATGCATTTTATTGGTAATCATGAAATTATTTTCTTAATTGTTGAGATCTAGCAGTTACCAAGATCATAACATTATTATATATCAATAATTTATAGGTATTTGTTGATAATATTATAAAAAAAAAAATTATTAATATTTGATAAATAACATTAAATATGGTCTTAACATCATTATTAAGATTATTTATTTTTTGTAAGTATTGTTTATGTATTTATTGACAAGTTTATTTTGAATATAAAAACAAATAAAAGATTTGGCCTTGAAATGAATAGATTTAATAATTAAATATTACTTATTTATTTAATAATGGAATAATAAATTAAACATGAATTACTATCACTATTAGCCAATGAAAAATGTATCTATCAAATCCCCTCACTAGATGATAGGGGATACATGCATCAATATCAAGGTGTAATTTTATAAATTTTATAGTTATGTATTAAGTGTAATTATATCATTATATTTTCATCTAAAAATTGAAATTATTATTTAATTTATTTTTTAAAAATAACTATTTCCCTGTTATATATTTATATGTTTTGTTTTATAAAAAAATTAAAAATGTAGAAAATAAAATTTTATCTTCAACAAGGAGAATATAAATGCAAGGGGTGAATTGTAATTTATTTTAAAATATTTATCTATAATTATTTTTTGAGTATTTTGGTCAGATTTAAAAGCAAAAAGTGATGTATATAAATATATTTTGGAATATTGAATTTAAAATCTGGTATTAAGAGTAAACCATTCTCATATTTAGGCATAAAAAACACTAATAAACAAGATGGTAAGGTCATTAAATATGTGCATATTATATTCAATGAGATAATATTTGACTTGAAACTATACCATTTAAAGATCCAAACTTATTTAAGGTAAATAAAATATATCCTATTGATACTTAATAATTTTAGGATATGACCAATGGATCCACTAAACCTAAAAAATGGAGAACCTAAAATAACACATTACAAAAAAGGGTTTCAAAGCCTCTAGGAAATAAACACAATGTTATATCCCTATCTATATCTCTAATTAGAAATTAATAAAGTATTTCAATCAATAAATATAAGGATAAGGGTTAGAAAAATATTTAAAATAGGTAAGGAGCCATGAAAAGAGAATGGGGGCCAAGGAATACTAAGATTTATAAATGGAAAGTTTGAATATTCCTATAGCCTCACTAAGTTTTAAGTGTAGAGAGAATTCAAACAAGGCATAAAATCATTAACCAATTAATTATTAAAATTCTATTTATAAAAATGAAAGTGATGTGTTTAGAAAATAATTAACTTCAATAAGACATATCAAGCCTCAATATCTCCCTTATAAAATAGTAATTTGCAATATATTTTTGTGGTTATAGGGATATCAATGGCTAAATCAAGATCTAAGCTAAAATGACTCCTCAAAATTTATATATATGGCACAAGTTTGAGTAACGAAAATAAAAAATAATGTTATTATCTATTAGATTTACATTTTGGCTTGTATTTGTAATGATGATTAAGCTTATTCCCTCATGTATATCTAGACAAAAATATCAACCAGCTAGAATTAGTCCTAAATAAGTAGAATATCCTCAAAGGAGGTTGGTCAGATTGACTTAGTTGTGAATCATGTACTTGAATGTTTTGAAATCCATTAATTTGATTGATGTAGTTAGGATGGGATGGATAATGGATAGAAATACATCTAACAAGCCAACATAATTATAAGATATAGGTCTTGATATAGTTATAATATGAAAGATGGAAGGATATAGCTTAGGGCATCAAATAATGGGAAAATAGAATGGATATGGGGATAATAATAAACAATATCTCTTACAAAGCACCATCAATCTTCCCAATCCTTGTTTGGTATCGCCTTTAAGTCATGCACTTATAGAGATTGATACTTCATATATTGATTCAATAAATAAAACATTAGTAAATGATAAAGTTTATAAATATTTTGTTTATACGTGTCCCACCCAAATCTCATCACATGTAACCAAAGTTTAACTATTATGATGTTTTGAAAAGGAACATAGAAACATAATAACTACTAACAAAAATTTCTTAGATAACATAAATTAAGTGGAAGTAAATTAAATTATATACATACATTTAATTTCCTATTGTTGTTGAAAATAAGTTGCGTGTGTTACAAATGATGATAAGTGTGCTTTATGTGAAGTAAAAATATGATCTAAAAATAAGAAAATTATAAAAAATAAAAAATCATTTTGTTAGTACTAAAAAATTATCTATCTTTATATCATTCTAAGGCTTGTTCAATTTTGTAAAAAGGAACTTTGGAAACAAAGATATGAGAAAAATATTGAATTTATCAATAAATAATTGAAGACTAATTTTTTTCAAAAAAATATTATAAAAATGTAAATTAAAATTCATTTGAATAATTTGTATTTTTGGAAACCAAAAATTTATGTATTAAAATATATTATATTGAGATATGATGGCCTATGCACAAGGAGGTAGATGCATTGGTGGATCTATCCTAGTTATGGATAGAGTGGTCTAGTTATAGGGTACATTTATTACAAATTTTAGCATTTTGGATTAAAATGGAGTAGATTAGGAAAGTATGCACTAGGGAAAATCCATGTAATAGAAAAAATACCACCAAAAATCCAAAGGCTCATTTTAAAAAATTGGACATGAAACATGTATAGGATGAAAAATCAAAATGTAGGTCTAGGACATTTATTGTGGAATATTAAAAAATCACCACCTAGTCTAAATGGTATCAGCTAGGATGATGTAGTTAAAATTTAAGTGTAATTAAAATTGTTTGATGTTGTCCTAGTTGGTTATTGAAACAATTATGGATGATCTCATGTGACATAATAACAAAAGTTTGATGATGTATATCCTAGATGATGGTTTCAAAAATTAAGGTAGCCAATGTAGTTAAACATATGGCCAGTGGTGTATGATAATTTGAGGAGATGGTGAATGGAATATATGTAAGATAATTTAGTATATTAAAATGTAGATACAAAGGGTCATGGTTGATATAGTTTTAAAGTTTAATATGGATGGTGTAGTAACTTACATGGTTGATAAATTAGATAACCTGAAATGAAAAGTGATTTTGTTGATTTTATGTCTAGTTTATTTTAGTTTTTAGATAAAGATTTGATTTTTGCATAATTTTTAATTTTTTTTAGTGTCAGATATCAGGTAGAATATTGGATGATATATGGTTACTATATTTAATACATAGGTTACAAATAGTTGATTTAGCTCGTCTAAATACACTGAGATTTGGTGGTATTATGGAGATGTGGTAGTTCCTTCTCAATGTAGAGTTATTTTATGTGTTATTAAGAGCATGAAAGAGACTAAATAATACCTTCAAGTGGATGGAAGATGGGAATCGATCTGGGTATTGTATTTTAAGATGTTCATGTGATGTTATGCTTACCTATTATGGGAAAATCTATGGTGTGTAGCAATATATATTCCTCTAGTGAGAGGAAGTCATTATCTATGTGGCCATAAGGTTGAAAAAATAACAAAAATTAAAGATGAATATTAGTTTATTTTATGTATATATATCAACCATTCTAGATATATAAAAAGTGATTATTAGACTTATGATAGCTCTAATGATTTATCATAAATCATATGATTGAGTGTCATTATATATTATAAACATGTATTTATATATGTTAGATCATGGAACATTGTATGATTTAGGTTAAAATTTGGGTGCAAATAGTCCATGATTTATACATTATTTTATCAGGAGGCTAGAATAATATGGGGCTTATTAATATTCTAAGTTACTAAATTTATGATTATTTACCTATGTATAGACTATTAGGGTTACCTCATGTCATGGATGATGTTGTTTCATGAGTATGGGGATGTGCACATGTTCATACTTTGTAAGTAATTTCCCATGCATTGGTGTTGTAGACAACGTAACATGGAAAAATTATTTGGTAGTAGTATGTGGGTATTATTGACTCATAGCCATTATGACCATCCACTATGTAGGTAAAATTATGAGTGAGGATTAATAAAACACTATCTATGGTGGAAAGAGACTAAATTATATTATCATGTACTAGGTCAATTTAGACTACCACACCCAACATGTCATTTTGTGGTGTTATATGACTAGTCTAATCATCCGAGGGATTGGTGTGGTGTGATAGGTGGAGAGGTAAGTGGTAAGCTATTATTCCTAATGTGGAAAATGATAGTGGATTAGGAATCCAAGTGAATGAATTAAAGGAAGAGGAGATGTAGTCATAGTTTCTTGACAATAATAGTAGATACCAATGTAACCAATACAACCAATATGGTCACAACTATACTGATGGAGGCAAGTTCAGCCTAATCCATAACAAAAATTATAATAGGAGGATCATATAACTTATCCAAATGATAGTGAATCAAATTCATAGTAGAAGATGACATGAATGTGTCTTCTATCCATGAAATTATATAAGGTTTATGCCTCCTCGAGGCATGAAATCTAATAATTTTTAGGTGGTTGAATCAATGGTTCTACTATGGGTAATTTAAAAGTGTTTATTGTACCTCCTTTTGTACCAACTACATGGACCATGAAAATTGGACCTATCTTAGTTTGAAGCAATCTTTGGATTGGTTTCTCCCTTTTTGTACCTTTTTATCACTAGTTGGAGGAATCTCTAAGGATCCTACACTAGATGGCAGGTAATTTCATGGTGTCAACCATCAAAGGACTTCACTACCAAAAATTCTACATGGAAACTTGAGAAGCATGGGTATCATAAGAGTGGAGTAGGTTGGATAAAAACACCCTATAGATAAATTAACATATGATGTGCACTAGTCCAACCTAGGTAGCATAGTGTAGCTAATAGATTTATGAATCCCAATAATATCTCATTACTTGGCACGTGCCCATTTGACATAACAAGGAGATATCAGTTGCCTATCAAAGAAGGATTATATTTAAAGGGGGAGGAGGTGATCAAGGTAGTGAAATTTGGGTAAAATAGAGAGCCACCATTAGTCTTTCATAGTTTTCATAAGATAGATTATGCATTATAATGCATATCCCACCCTAGGGATAAATTAACATATGATGTGCACTAGTCCAACCTAGGCATCATAGTGTAGTTGATAGATTGATGAATCCCAATAATATCTCATTACATGGCACATGCCCATTTGACATAACAAGGAGATATCAGTTGCCTATCAAAAAAGGATTATATTTAAAGGGGGAGGAGGTGATCAAGGTAGTTAAATTGGGATAAAATAGAGAGCCACTGTTAGTCTTTCATAGTTTTCATAAGATAGATTATGCATTATAATGTATATCCCAATCTCACATGTGAGCTTCTGGGCATGAGTAGCAATAGGGAGAGCATATACTCTATTTTATATCTCAAACTTCTATTCTTACTTGTGAAACTAACAAAGAATGTTTTTGAAACATTAAAATGTTGATCCTTGCAGTATAGATAGTAAAATGTTATATCTATGATTTAGTTTATAATAATAATTATATATTTATTTACTTTAAAGGTATTATTATATAAAGGTTTATCTCTAATAACTAATTCTATTATCATGTCATATAGTGACTTCAACCTACCTAAAATAGACTAAGTGTTAGAATATGAATACATATAAACTCTAAAACCTACACCTAAAGTGCTACCCTAAGAATGAGCACTTGAACCCTAGCCATTCCCATAAATTTCACCATTAAGAGATATTTATAGCTCAATATGAACTTACTCTTTGATATTTTTTTCTATTGGAAAGGCTTGCACCTATCAAATTTGCTAGTGACTAAACCTCTTTGAAACACAAGTTACATAATGTTGCAACTTGCCCAATACAGGCCCAATCCCTTCACTATTACACTTTAAGTGAGCACATAAGGATTTTACCTTGTGTGAAACTTATGCCAAAATAGGAGTGTATTAAATTTTATACAAGAGACCCTAGTATGCTAATAGCAACATCAAGTCTAGAATCAACTTGGTTTGATAACTAGGTGCATAACCAAGTATAAAAGTTATTATAGTGAACTTTTATACAATATTTTGGCTTCACTTCAAGGAACCATGTTGAATTTATTTGTTTTAATGGTACAATAGAGTGATGCTTTGACTATTTCTCAAGAATGTCAAACACTAGCTATAGAAAGTGGAAGATATTTTCATGAAGAAACATCCCACATGTAAAGGACATGATCTAAGAAAATGGGTACAAGCCAACCTATATGATACTCTATATGAGGTGTTATTTTATAAGCTACCTAAGCATGTGTACTAGTGGCTGGTCACCTACACTACTACAACAAGGTGAAGCTATAACTAGTGAGTTTAGTGGACCATCGAGCGAATAGAGAGGTTGGAGAACTTGGATGAATTTTGGATGCATGTTATGGATAAGTGGTGGAGTGACACATTGAACAACTATGTGTTGGAGTTCATAGTGTCAACCTTCTCGAGCCTTGAATAAGAAGAGTACAAGTTTATTCATGAGCTAAGGGGTTCACTCATAAGAGAGCTCAACACTAAACTAAAGAAGCTTCTGGTGGATTATGATATAGAAACCATAAAAATGGAAGTCTAAAATCCTTCCACATATGAGCAAGTTTAGAAGGTGAGAAGGGGAAGTGTAGGTGAGGAATGATTGTAGAGGATGAGTAACTTGACACTCAACAGCTCTAGAGATTAAACTATAATAAGTAATTATGAGTATTGATAAAGGATCTATAACATAGAAGTATTGAGAGGACCTGTAGTGATCAAGGATGACATGGGGAAGGATCCATTGAATTGAAGTAGTGTAAAGAGAGAGGACAAAACAAGAGACTAGACTTAGTAGTTAGGTGTATGATGCAAGGGATTCCTACAAGATGTGAAGACTAAGGATGAACCATATGAACCTACCACATTTAAACTTGAAACATAATATCATGCACTAGATTTTCCATCAAAACATAGAAGAATGGTAACTAACCCTATTATCAACATCGACTTTGAAAGGATTCAAGAAATGGATCAAGATATTATGATTGAGAATGTTATTTCCTACAAGGAATTGATTTAATATATGGTAAAACTAGAAAACACCAAATTCAGAACTATTAACACAGGTACAAACATTCTCATGCATAGGATGTTAGCTATGCCAACTAAGCAATATCCCATAAGAAGTGGCATGGTACCATAAGTGAGAAATACTATGCCAACAAGTTTTATTGCATAGTTGACAATGATAGGGTCAATGCCCCAACATATAATTAGAGTTGTTAAAGGGCCACTTACAACATAGGCATAGATAGGATATGTGCCTTAGAACCTAGCCCCACCCACTTAGCAAATATACTATGATATGGAAATGCACTTGCCTAAGTATCATGGTGTAGATAATACCACTAAAAATGTGCTTAAATTTGAGTTACAATGGTTCCCTCAGGGCATCACTCAATATAAACATAAGTAAACCTAATTCATGAACACCTTGTTGGATCATACCCATACCTGATATCAAAAATTTCATCTAAACTAGGCTATGACTATAATATACTGAACTAGGTCTTCTTGAAAGAGTTTTATATCATCGAGTTTAAGCAATAGAGCATGATGGAACTCAAATAAATCATCTAGGGGTGATCTGAGAGCATGTGCCTATATGATGCATGGTTTAAGACTCTTATCTCCAAGATTTTATATGACATTCACCCTTCCCATCATTTATAATGATTTTCTAGAGGCCTACTAGTACCCTTTAGTTGAGCACTATCCATTAATAATTTCATGGACCCCAACAAAGAACTTGAAGTTTTGATTGGGGCCAAGGCAATATGTAGCGATAATTTTAGGATCAACCCATTATTAGAGGAATATATCACATAAATGGCCTCCCAACTATATAAGTTAACTTCTAGTTCAACACATGACACTCATAATGGGTTATGGCGCACTAACTATGAGATGGAGGGGCATAACAATAATAATTACCTACAAGGAAATGTTCATACCCTACTCCTCGACTATGAAGTTTGTCATGGGTCACATGAATCTCAAAATTACCCTCTATTATAGTAAAACATTTATGTGAACACTACCATTTATTGCCAGATGTGTGATGCTTATATGCACTCAGTAGTATATTGTCTAGTCATCAATAAGATATAATAAAACATGAAAAGAGGCATGAGATAGGTGACAACATTAGCTAATGATCAAGTGGGTCAAGGTAATGAAGGCTATATCCAACATAATATGTGCTATGGTAACCAACTAGGTGCATGTGGGTGAGGAGGAGGATGTGGTGGAGGAATATTCCTACCATGATCATGTTATAAGTATGGGTCAACTAAGTATTATCAACATAACTTCCCCACACACCCAATGTGTGGTTATTGTTGAGGACCACATATGGTCAATGAATGCCTAGACTTGTATAAAAAACTAACTCAAGGTTGGACAAACAAAGGTGCCATAATGGTTAGGCACAAATATAAAGAATAAATTTGGGCTCCCAATCCACCATAGACTTATAAGGAGCCACCTAAATTTCAAGCCACAACTTGTAGTGGGTTCACCACTTAGCCAACCACTGTGTAAACCCAAGAACTATTCTTCAAGTATGGTGAATCAAGCCATACTAATAAAACAATAAGTCTTGAGCCAAATTTTTCACCTTATGATGACCTTTCACAATATAAGGACATACTATAATAATCCATGGGTATGATAAAGAATTTTTATTGCAAAATCTAGCTAGATAAAGATCTAGAGTCCCTAGCCACTACTTTACGTAGAAAATAAGATAACCAGGAGGTAGAAGTATAAGAGTAGAATGAGATCCTCTACCTCCTAAAAACCAAAGGGATGATGACTCTACTAAAATATTTATTATTAAAACACATAGGGTAGAAACCAAAATAAGAGGCTATTCCTCAAATAATTGAATCTATTTTAATACATATGGAGCAAGAACATGAAGGCATACTAAGAACATAGAGAATGACAAAGAATTACTTATTTATGCCACCATTAATACATGGTCAGTTTGTTAAGTACTTGTATACATAGACACTGAGGTTAATATTCTAACCAAATCCACCTCGGAGAAGATGGGAATGCCATCGTTGAGACCCTCACCTCACATATTTTTCATTTTGAACAAAAACTAATCAAAACCTATCAATATATTGAAGGGTAACATTGTATATATCATGGGAATCAAGTTTAAAACCAATGTTGAGGTCACTGAGTTGGCATAGCAAGATAATTATATAGTGGAATTTGGTAAACCATGTTGTTATACAAATAATATAGACATGCACTTTAAGAAGCACTACATGCATTTTGAAAAATGATAAAGAGAGGGTGGTGATCCACCTATCAAGTGAATAAGAGCCCCTATATGTGGATATTATTGATCTTTTGGATGATATCAACCACATTTACAACATCATAGTGTAGGGCACTAAAAAGATCAACCCTAGTAACAAAGGCATTCTTGAATGGGAGGATGGAAAATTATCCCATAATATAAATAATGTAGCCTATGAATAATGGGTAGAAGAGGCTTACAAGTTCACCAGCTAAAGGTGACTCCTAGTGCACACAACCAATCCAAGGCTAGCTAGAATAGGACTAGTGAATATTGAGTGTAATCAGAAGAGATGTGTTCCTATGCTAGAAATGCTAAAAAAAGGGTGTTCTAGCTAAGTAAGGGGAAGCTTACATCACTTCCAAATTATGAAAGTATAAAAATTATATAGAGGTATGTCCATGACATTTAAACTTGTATCCCCAAGGAAATGGATAGAATGGGTACACTAGTGCATACCTTAAAGTTGACTACTGCTTGATGGTGGGAAGCGCAAAGACCTAACTTGCCAGCTTGGAAAGATGTAAAGGTAGAATATGCAATAATTTTGGAAAGAGAAGGAAGACTTAGACCTACTCACTTACTCAAGAGGTTATGATCCAATTGCATATGTATAGTTACGTGAAGAAAATTGGACTATCTACAATGAGAACATTATAAAAGGCCTATTGGTCCATGCCTTTTACAAGACTTTGAAAACATGGGCATAAGCATGGTACATTGTAAATGAGATGGACCATGAGATAGGAAACTAGGATATACTCAAGGAGAGGTTTGTGCACACCTTCTCCTTTTCTTCATAGAACTTATAACTACTAGAGCCACTATAATTCATTTATAGGGTAGTATTTGAAGACACTATCATCCTAAAAGGGCTCCTTAGTGAAATATTTAGGCAAAAATGAATAGTGCTCCTAACATTCATTGAAGATCAGGTTCTCAATAGTGACTTCAATGAGGAAGATGATGAGACCTATAAATAGCACAATTGGAAGGCTCTAATAGGAAGGAAAAAACATTTGTGCCTTGTGGATGAAAACACCCCAGATGAAGATGATCTGACACATCTTCAAATTGAAACAACTAAGGGGACCTAACAAGTTGAATACTCTCATCAAGAGAAGAATGAGCTCTACTAAATGCCATTAAAGACCACTAAAGTAGACATTAATATATAATGTGAGTCAAATATTACCACTATAGGTACTTAGTAGTCTAAGGTAGAAAATGGAGATTGATGGAATTATTATCACTAGTGTCATCTACCCTATGAAAGAATATAAATGGGTGAGCCCAATAGTCATCAACATAAAGAAGGATAGGTGCATTTTGATCTACATCAACTATAGGATTTTTAACTCTACTTATGTCAATGATCCATTATTCACCTTGTTCACTAATGAGGTCTTGGATGGAGCTGCAGGTTACAAAATCTATACTTTCACTAATGGTTTTTTGGGATACCAACAACTACAAATCAAGGAGGATAATAAGCCAGAAAAAACCTTTGTGACTGAATGGTGTTATTTTGCCTACAATGTGATGCCCTTTTGACTCAAGAATGTGTCATCTATATTCTGTAGAGTAATGATCATTCCTTTCAAGGACTTTATCCATAAGTTCCTCCAAGTGTATCTCAATGACTATAATGTGTATGGTCTTTTAAAATACTACTATGATAATCTTCACTCATGTTTGAGAGGTGTAGGCATCTCAAAATATCATAAAAACTAAAGAAGTACATATCTACAACCCTCTTTAGAACCTTGCTTAGGCACATTGTCTGTAAGGATGGTTTACTTCTTGATCCTACAAAGATAGCCATCATCATTTAGCTCTAGACTTCTTCAACATTGAAATAGACTCGGGTCTTTCTAAATCATTGTGGCTACTATAGGAATTTTATACAGAGCTATGTAGATATTGTAACACATCTAGAGTAGATATTACATAAAGATAGCCCATTTTATTGGGGTGAGGCACAAGAGGAGGCTTTTGAAACTTTGAAGATAAAGTTGGATAGTGGAGAAATTTTATAATTCATAGATTATACTACTCATTTTAATTTCCATGTTGATGCTTAAGGGTCTAAAATTGGTGCTGTATTACCACAACTAGGTGAGGACAAGATGGATCACCCCATCTTCTTCTTGAGCAAGAAACTAATATAGGTAGAGAAAAATTACACCATCACTGAGCATGAGGTGATAAAAATGGTCTATGCCTTACAAAAATTTAGGTAATACCTATTGGTAAACCCATTCATATTTTTCATGGATCATGAGGCACTAAATTATCTCATGAACAAGCCTTTTTTACATGGGTGAATATGTAAATAGATTGTTCTATTTTAGGAATTCTAGTTATCCATTATTTTTAAACCTAGAAAGTAGAACTTGAAACTAAACCATTTATCCCAAATTATTTTTAATGAATCGGTGGTGCTAATTGAGGATGACATGATAGGCATGTACCTATATAGATTCCATAGAATCTTGGAAGGTCTAGCAAAGATTTTTGCTTTCCTAACATCTAGGTTTAAACCCTAAACCTTATCAACTAAGGAGAAAAAATAAATTACGATTCACACCACTCCATTCCAACTCATTGATGGGGAGATGTACAAACTAAGCAGAAATGAAGTCCTATGTTGATGTATTTTGGAACATGAATGGGACACAATCCTACAATAAGTGTATGAAGTAATCATAAGAAGCCATTGTGATGGAGATGCAATGGCACATAAGGTATTATAGTTAGGCTTGTGGTGGCCAAGATTATTTCAAGATGCAAAGGAATAGGCTAAGGCATGTGACATATGCTATCACACCAAAAATCCAATCCACTAGGATTATATGCCTTTCATCCCCATTTTTATCCAAGCATCATTAAAATAGTGAGACATTAACTTCATTGGGACAATCACTCCCATAACATGACATACAAATGTAAGATATATTTTAGTGGCCACTAACTATTTCACCAAGTGGGACAAAGTCACACCAACCAAGGATTGCATAACTATAAAAACCACATACTTCATATGGGAGAACATCATAAGCTAGTATGGGTGCCGATTGAGTCTAACTAGTGAATGAATCACTCATTTCATCAATGAGATAGTTCACATCCTTCTAATTAAATACATGGTGGCACACCACAAAACCACCCCTATCATCCCTAGTCTAATGACATAGTTGAATTATCTATAAGATCTTGAGAATTTCCATGATAAATATATGTTACATTATTCATAAGGATTAGGATGATCATGTATCAACATTACTATGGGCATATTGCATGAAATTAAAGTGCTTAAATAAGGATACACCATTTCAACAGGTGTTTCTCACTGAAATAGTTCTAGCCATGGAATTTATGGTGACCTCCTTATGCATCACATGGATTATTCACTTAGACAACCAATAATATTTAAGCACAAGGTTGGAAGACTGGAAGTGCTTGAATAAGACGCATGCCCAAGCCAGGTAGAGTCAGTAGATTGAGAATTTGTGCTAGAAGCACTAGTATGATAAACATATCAAGTATAAATAGATTATTAATTGAATAATTGGTTCTAATTTATGAATTTAAGTACTTTAATAACCTAATTAAATTATAAATCTAGTGGATGAGACCCTACATCATCCACCACATATAGGAAACAAATGCATGTAAGTTATAAATGTTGTCTAGTAAAATGCTCCCTAGGCATTTCAATATAAATTGATTGAATCCATATAGATAGTATGATGGTGGTTTTTCCATGTAAACACCAACTTATTGGTCACAAGTTAGTTGAGAATAAGCTGACCAAGAAACCATCTAGTGCAAGTAAAACCATTTTTTATTTGTTTCGTTTGTCCCATGTATAGTTCATAGAAGTAGTGAGTGACATGTAGTACTTGTAAGAACTTATTTATTAGTAATTCATGTATAATTCAATTGAATTAGTTTATCACTTTCACCTATCATATAATGAGGCCTAACATCTAAGTGGTGTGTGTATGAAGATTGCCAAGCACAAGCTGAAGATACATGTACACAAAATGAATAGTGTAGGGCACTTGGGGACCCATGAAAGAACCATGTTAGTGCTACCTTTATACTAAAGTTGAAATAGGGAAAATACATTTATCCAACAATAGATACCTAAGATGAAAGTTAAGACATTCAAAATGGTTAATTGCAAATAATATAGTGAAGATGCACATTATAAAAGTGCACAATAGAATTATAAGAGAAATGAAGCACTAGAAGGCCAACACAAGATATTTGTATGGGGTAAGATAGGCCAAGGTAATATGATGCACAAAAAATAGAAAAAGGTAGAGAATAATTCTTGAAATAAGATCATATATAAAATATAAATTGGAACTAAGGAGGTTGAATCATGCACATATGAGGCATAGTGCCTAGGTTTCCACAAGGAAGGTGAAGGTTGTGTAAAAGTTCACAAGCACAGAAGGAGAATGTTTAATACAACTAACATCCACCTAGAAATGAGTGGGAAGTGAATATTTGAAGCACATGTCACTTCACCAAAAAAAAATTAGAGGGAATTCAAGGAGATGGTGGTAGAGGCACAAAAGTACACATTTAATGCATAAAATAGAAGATGTTGGAATTTTATAAAAAATGAGGCACCTACATCATTAAGCTTAGATTAATGTTGGTAGGTGACAAAGAAGTGTATAAAATGGTAAATTATAGACTTGCTTAGGTTACCAAGTTTAAGATAATTCTAGACTTAGAGAAAACCTATAAACAAACTAGAGAGACGAAGAGAAAGAATCCTACTATAATGAGAATTTGAGTAATTCAAACAACTAGAGTAAATGGAAACATATTGAGATAGATTGTACTCATAGTAAGCCCAAATTGAGGGATTGAGAAGTATAATTTGGTGTAAAAAATGGAGTTATAATGAATAGCTATCACCCAGGCTACCATTAATGGCTACCAAAGCTTAGAGATAAATGTATAGTCATAGATCCAACAATTGTAAAACTGCCAAACATAATTATAGGCTTTGATAAGCCACATATTCCTAAATTTAACATAATTTAATTAAATATTTTGAATAAGTGGTAGGAATATAAATGGGTCAAAATCATAGAGGAGATGATGACCACCAAGACTAAGGTATAACTGATTGAAGCAGTTAACATTGCTAAGGTAAACATCGAGGTGCTAACAAAGATGTCATACAAATATATTTAGTTTCCACGAGAGGTTTAGGTGGGGAAAATTGGAAATAATTTGTGCATAATTTCTAACTCAAATAATACAACCATCAGACATCAAGTCACTTCTAAGACTTAGCATAATATTAGATGCTAAACACAGGGTGCAAGATATTGGAAGGTAACACCTTGTTTGATGTCTCAATTTGAGACAAGTTAAAAGCTTCTAATATAGCTCATCTCTATGAGTTTCCATACTTCAAAAATATAGAGGAACTCATCTAGTTCTTACTCTCACACATCCATGAGGATTGGTTCTTTTATTTAGGATGGTGCATGAAGATCTCATCATAGCTTATCAAGAAGATAACTGAGCTACCAGATGCTAGATAAGACATCCATTAGATCATGGATGATGTCAAAGAGTTGGAGCACATTTCTAAGATCCTCAATTACTTTAAATGGTGTTTTTCATTATTAATCAAAAAGTGTAAGAACCCTAACATGAAGTTAGTGACATGCCTTATAAATTCCAAGTTATGTCTAGTCAGTTGGTGGATGGATATTTCAAAGGTGTACCTCTACATTGCCTATCAAATGGTGTGGGATGTACAATTCAATATCATAAAGTTCATCATAGAAGAGTTGGTAAAGAATACACTAGAATACCATAGTATTAAGGGGAACTCTAGGTGGTGATCCATCCTTAGCTTGATCATGATAATTGAAATCAAGAACATGAACAAGAGTGAATATAATCAATGGGTGTTCCTAGAATAACATGAATGTCTGGTGTAAAAGTAGAAAGACTACACCTTCCCCACCACCTTCAACCCCAAGTACAAGATTTTTATAATGTTTAGATGTGAAAAGTGCATAGAATCCATTGGATTGGAATGGTGCATTCCTTAATAAATCCATTAGAGCATGTTTGGGATGACAACTTTTACCATAATATAGTACTACTATGTAGTGTATTTGGCACTGAGGGATGGGAATAGGTCAGGATAGTTAAATCTCCCCTTTTTCTTATTGATAGGATACTTTAGGGACATTATATAATAGATGTTAAATGAATAATAAATAGACATCTCAGTGAAGGAACTAGATGCATAGAGGTACAAGTTGAGGCACTGATTCCCTCATGTAGATGCAAAGTCCATTGAGGATGAAGTAGATTTTTCAAATTGACCAGACATCAGTCTCATCTAAGAAGTCATAATCCTTGGCTTCATACATATACTATACTCTGAGATGAATCCATGAAAGAAACACTCCAACATCAAACAAAGTGCTGAGAAGAAGGAATACCCTTATTCTAAATTGAGGATGAAGGAACTCTAGTTCTAGTTGAAAATAAGAAGTCTCCAAAGAAAATGAAAGGGGAGACTTTAGAGGAAATAGAAGACTAGCTAAGGATAAATATCAATTTAGAAGGAGAAGCATTTACTTCAACATCCACACCAAATCATGCATGTTTTTCACCAAACACTTCACCTAACATAGGGAAAAAGAAGGGGAAGGTTCTTTTTATGGTGCAAAGAATAATCCTATCTAAGGAAGAGGATGAAGAGGAGGAAGAAGAAAGTGGAAGGGGAACTTACATTGTACTTGATGATGAAAATTCCTCATCAATTAAATGTACCCCCTCCCTACCACCTCAAACTGAGCTAGAGAAGTGAAGGTGGAGATTGAGGAAACTTATCTTCAGTGAAGCCAAAATATAGAGGGCATAGGAGCTACAAGAATAAAAGGAAGAAATGACAAAGGTATGAGTGACAAAAGAGGTCATTTAGATGGTGGAGGAACATAACAAAAAAATAGGAAAAGGAAGTAAGGAAGGAGAAATGGGAAAAGAGCTCGAGGAGGCAACCTATTCAAGCATGTCAATGGAAGAATAATTATAGAACCATTGGAAGGACATGGGCATAGACCAAGGTCATATTGATTTAGTGTTAGGGTTGCACCATAAGTATGAGGAAATGAAGGCCAGGGGCATGTCCCAAGATGAGATTAATCAGTAAGAGGCCAAGGAAATAAGAGAAAGAGAAAAGAAGTTTAAAATGCCAAACCACATAAAGGAAGGTTGAAAAGGAAAAGGCCAAGAAAGAGGAGGTAGAAAGAAAGGCCAAGGAAGAGAAGGTTATGAAAAATGAAAGATAAGAAGAGGTATCCTATGTAGAAAGGGCCAAGATGTTAAAATATAAAGAAGAGAAAAATGTTTCCATGAACATGAAACCAATAAAGGAAATAACACTAGATAAGGTACTAAATTTTCCCACTAGAACAATAGAAGAATCTGCACAATAGGTGTACCCGAGATCCAAAGGGACACCTAGAGATAAGGAAAGTGATAATGGTTCCTTGGAAAATCAAAAATAGAAGGAAGAAGAGGTCCCATTAAGGAAATAAGAGTATAATGTTGGCACAAAATATGTTCATGCGAAATACCCACTACAAGATGAAATAGATGAGGGGGAGCATCCACTAAAGAACCCACATGATAAGAAGAACATAATGCAAAGTTTAGTGTTGAATAAAGATAAGAATTGGACATGGGGGATATGTCTTATGAAGAACCCCAAGAAGAAGAAGAATAAGAAGAAGAAGGCATTGATAGAGGCACCAACACCAGTGAGGAATAAGAGTTGGGCGAGGATGAAGAATATGAGCCAAGAAATATAGAAATGGTGTAGTATTAGTTTAAAGAGGATTATGAATTCTACATGATGGAGTACATGCTACCAAATACTAGAATGACCCTAAAATGCCACCAAGTTTTATGGGTTTTGGATTACTACATGGATGAACCCAAATTTGAGGTGCCTATAAAATCAATTGGGAGTGCCAAAAAACTAGAGGAAGGGCATGACTACCAACTCCTGAATCCTCATTTCATGAGCCCCATGTGCTCATCCAATTCCTTGATCAATATGGACTCCTCAATAGCATGTATAAACATCATCAATGATGTTCACACAAATAGCTAGAATAAGATCATGAAAAAAATTGAGAAAGAGCCTGAGGTAATAAACCTCAAGATTAAGTATCTAGTTAAGCATATAGGGGGATATGTCTTATGAAGAACCCCAAGAAGAAGAAGAATAAGAAGAAGAAGGCATTGATAGAGGCACCAACACCAGTGAGGAATAAGAGTTGGGCGAGGATGAAGAATATGAGCCAAGAAATATAGAAATGGTGTAGTATTAGTTTAAAGAGGATTATGAATTCTACATGATGGAGTACATGCTACCAAATACTAGAATGACCCTAAAATGACACCAAGTTTTATGGGTTTTGGATTACTACATGGATGAACCCAAATTTGAGGTGCCTATAAAATCAATTGGGAGTGCCAAAAAACTAGAGGAAGGGCATGACTACCAACTCCTGAATCCTCATTTCATGAGCCCCATGTGCTCATCCAATTCCTTGATCAATATGGACTCCTCAATAGCATGTATAAACATCATCAATGATGTTCACACAAATAGCTAGAAGAAGATCATGAAAATTTTTTAGAAAGAGCCTGAGGTAATAAACCTCAAGATTACGTAGCTAGTTAAGCATATAGGGGGATATGTCTTATGAAGAACCCCAAGAAGAAGAAGAATAAGAAGAAGAAGGCATTGATAGAGGCACCAACACCAGTGATGAATAAGAGTTGGGTGAGGATGAAGAATATGAGCCAAGAAATATAGAAATGGTGTAGTATTAGTTTAAAGTTGATTATGAATACTACATGATGGAGTACATGCTACCAAATACTAGAATGACCCTAAAATGCCACCAAGTTTTATGGGTTTTGGATTACTACATGGATGAACCCAAATTTGAGGTGCCTATAAAATCAATTGGGAGTGCCAAAAAACTAGAGGAAGGGCATGACTACCAACTCCTGAATCCTCATTTCATGAGCCCCATGTGCTCATCCAATTCCTTGATCAATATGGACTCCTCAATAGCATGTATAAACATCATCAATGATGTTCACACAAATACCTAGAAGAAGATCATGAAAAAATTTGAGAAAGAGCCTGAGGTAATAAACCTCAAGATTAAGTAGCTAGTTAAGCATATAGAAGAGGTAGAGCCATCTCTCCTAGATGGTATAGATACCTAAGGGATAAATTAATTTTACCAAGTTTTTACACTTATGGAGCAAATGTTGCCTCGATTAAAGCTAGTGTTGGATGAGAAAATAGACCCATGTGAGGCCTTAAGAGGAGAATTGAATAGGAAGTTGGATGTGGTGGAAGACCTCTCCACCATAATTGAAGGGGGTGTAGAGTAAGAAAAAATTACATTTTAAAACTTCACCACCTAGGTTAAAACCATTTATTTGCACCTTAATAAGTCAGAGGAGGAAAAGGATGCTTTCTTCCAACACTCCTTCATGGTAATTAGGACTGAGTGCATTCAAGTAATGGTAAAGGTCAACTACTTGAGCATCCAATTGATTACCTAAGATTAAAACTTGGAGGAACTTTTTTTCACTTTCCAAATGAAGGCTAGTGAGCAAGGGGAGATCCTGGATGGTTGCGTAAAGTACATAAAAGAAAGGCTTGAAGCCTTTAGGAAAGAACTAGAAATCATGGATGTGCTCACTCTTGGGGCTTTCTCAACTAAAGAAGATGGTACAATTAAATAAATTAAGGGTTTTATCTAAGGTTTTTATAACTTTAAGGTAGATTTAAATTAGGGTTCACTTGAACTTTGTGTACCAAAGGTGCTAAAAGAGTAGTCCAGGGTAGACTAGATATTTTGTATGGGGTACTTTTAGGCCCCTTTTTGTACCAACTATATGGGCCATAATAATTAGAACTATATTATAATGAGTCAATATTTTGACTGTTTTATCCCTTTTATTACCTTTTAGTTATATTTAGAGTAATATTGGAGGATCCCACACCATCTCTAATGTAGTTGTGTAATATTGACCTTCAAAGGAAATCATGCCAAAACTTGTATGTGGCAAATTAAGAAGCACAGGGGTTAGAAGATTGGATCAAGTAGGATAGTGACACTCTAATGAAAAATTATCATATAGTGTGTGATCATATAACTTTGGTAGCATAGTGGATCTATTAGACTCATAACTCCTAGTAATATCTCATAACTTGACACACACCCATCCATCCTAGCAAGGACTTGTCAGTTGCCTATAAAATAAGGACTTCATTTAAATAAAGGGGGAGGAAGTGACCAAGGAAGTGAAGCTCTATCAAAATAGAGAGCTACCATTATTATTTCATAGCCTACATAAGATATATTAGGCATTCAAATGTATAGCCTGAGCTCACCTGTGAGCCTCTGGGCATGAGTAATGATAAGTAGAGCATATGCTCTATTTTATATCTTAAAATTGTATTTTTAGCTACGAATTTAATGAATAATGTTGTTGAAACATTAAAGTGTTGATCCTTGTAGTATAATTAGTGTAGTGTTATATCTATGAATTAGTTTATAATAACAATGATATAGTTATCTATTTTAAAGGTATTATTGTATAAAGGTTTGTCTCTAGTCTCTAATGGAATTCTCATGCCATATAGTGAATTTTTCATACCTAAAACATAATAAGTGTTGGAATATGAATACATTGAGACTTTAATATCCATGCTTAAAGTGCTACCTTGATAATGATAACTTGAACTCCAACCATTCCCATAGCTTATGCCATTAAGAGCTCTATCTAGTTAAATATGAACTTACTCCTTGAGACTTGATCCCTTGGAAAGGTTCATGCCTATAAAAATTGAAAGTGAATAAAACCCTTTGAAACCCAAGTTGCACCATGTTGTAACTAACCCAATGCAAGCCTAATCCATTTGTTATTGCCCTTTGGGTGAGTGAATAAGGTTTGCACCTTGTGTGAAACTGATGCTAGAACATTAGTGTGTTAAATATTGTGTTCTAGACATTAGTATACATGTACCTAGCCATATCAAGTCTATAAATAACTTGGTTTGATAACTAAGCACATGACCAAACACAAAATTTATCATAGTGAACTTTTATACAATAGTGTTTATCTTCATTTTTATTTTAGAAATATAGGAAGATATGGAAGATAAATGTATGGGGTATTTGTATTATATATGAGATCTGATATTATTTTGATTTAGGTTTTTTAGATGATACAAAATATTAGGTCAAATAGAGGAACATAGTGGAGATGGTGCATCATGACATTTTGGATGATGTGTTACCATAACACGATACTACATATTTAATGATCATTTGGTTCCTTTCATAGATTGTTACATTTTATAGTTTAGGTTTGTCTAGAATACTACCTGATATATATATATATATAAATAATTTGTGGATGTTATATATTTATGAATTAATGATGTATGTTTTATTATTTTTTAGTATATGTGAGAAAATGCATGGTAACAATAATGACACATGAAAAATGACAAAAAGTATGGAAATCAAAAGAAAGTAGTAAAAATGAATATGAAAGACATCATAAAAAATGAGACATGTAAAAAACTATAATACAATAAAATATTAATTTAATTCAAATATTTAAATGATAAAATAATGGATTATTGATAAGGAAGACTAAAAATAATAAATAATTAGTGAAAGCATTATGAGGACTTAAATGATAGAAAATTTAAAATTTAGTGTTTATGCCAGTGTGTGATGTAATAAATTATGACAATATAATGACATATAGGAATGATGGAATGAGATGGTATGAAAAAATATTTTAAATATGTTTATGGTTAAATCTAAATCCCATGAATAATGTTACACTAAAACTAAAAAACTAATCCAAAAATTGTGTTAAGGTGGATATTTGTGAGAAAATACTAGTCCTATCTAAGGTCTTACACTGCAACTCATAAATGAATAGAAAATGGGGTATATAGTAAGTTTGATCTAGGATAAGACCAAAATTAATCAATATAAATCAATGGAAAACATTAGGGATAATTTAATTATAAAATTATTTTGAGGCTTGACATGGGTGATGTGGAAATCCTTGTGAATGATGAACACATTAGACAAATGTGAAAGTGCTAAAAATTGTTGAACCTATGATATTGTTGATAGTAAAAATAATGTTTGGGATAATAAGTGAAGAAATTATATTATTCCATGAAGGATATATGTAGCAAAATTAAAGCTGGTCCTACCTTCCCATAACATGTTCTTTATTCCTTAGGATCCCTTACAAAGTCATCAGTCTACTATAAATATATGATACTTATGTGATAAGTTAGGTGACACTATATGATATAATGCGAGTTCTTATTCAATTATAGTAGCTTAATACACCCATATGGACCTTGGATCTATCATGAGGTCAAATTTATGCTCCCATGTAAATTTTGATAACTTATCATTAATGAAATAAGTGACAAACACAAGAGAGATAAGACTTGGTAACTAGAGAAGATTACCCAAAAACCAAGGTTTTGAAAATGCCTAGACTTTCCCACAAGTGTGAAATATCAAAATTGACTTATGTATGCCTCAACTAAAGGGAATTAAAGAAAATAATATGAAAATTGTATAATTTTTTTTCATGTATTAAATGTTATAATGAGGGTATAATTTTAGTTGATAAAAAGGATGCAAGGTAGAATAATGAAATGGCATGGGCTATGTTTAGCTATCAAAGTCACTAGGAAGTTGTACTATCTTAAAAAACAAATATAAAAATTACTTATGAAAGTAATTATCATCCCAAAAAGAGGAAAAATAAAATAAGTCATTTGAAATTATCACCAATAAAAAAATGAAAACATAATACAAAAGACTCAAAGGTTTTACCCAATTTTTAATATTAAAACCAAGGTTTAAAATAATTATAATGAAGGAAATGATAGTAGGAATAAAATACAAAAAATGTGAATTAACTTCAAAAAATTAAAATACTAAAAAATGAAAGATAATAATGAGATAAGAAAGATATAAATGACAAGGTATCACCAATACCCATAATTGAATGTAAATATAAAATTCAATCATATGATAATGTGAAAAATAATATGATATGTCACATAAATATGTGCTCATAAGTGTCAATAAATATCTTGACACACATTATAAATAACATCTGATAAGCCTTATTATAACTAACATGTAAATTTCATCATGGTCTCATCTATCTTCACATAGAGTTTTGAAAGGACTTCTTGATGCAAAATATATATGTAGAAATTATGAGAATGGTTCCTCCTACAAGGGATAATAAATGTGAAGAATATGCATTAGAGTATGTTGATATCCTTTAAACTATGAGGATGCATGGATATAGGAGAATTTCAACCATTCATTTGAGAATGATCTTGATGACACTTTTGTGAACATGAATGTGTATGTTGAGTAAAATCATGGAAGTGTTGTTAGATTACTCTACATCTATATATATTATGTGTGGCACACTGATGCCAAAGGAAAAAAACTTCCTTGCACTTGGGAATATATTCCTAAGACATTTTATTAGGTGCCAATATCTTATCACTAGAAGAATGTGTTACTTTATGACAAATAACATCAAGGTACTATCAAATATGTCTTTACTATGTATATGTATGTGTAGTCATTCCATGAAAATAACAAGTGCACCTAGGAGTAGCTAATTGGCGAGATCTATCATACATATAAAGAACAAATTATTATGGATGCTTTTGCATTAAGAATATTTGGTATTATTGACAACATTTAAACCAATGACCTGTAATATTATGAAACATACAATGTGGATCATCTTCCCATCATCTAGGTGGAGAGTCAACCTTTGACATGGGTAAGACTATATCAAATATATCATTATGATCCAATCATGTATGAGTAGGATCCTGAGTAGAATCTATGACTATAATAGATAATATTATTATGGGTTATAGTAATGTGGTGAGAATATCAATATAAATTATACTCTAAGTATCATAAAATATAGTAAACCACTATAGTCCTACCATAACATAATCAAAGAGCATACTCTTAAGTAATTTAGATGTGACTAGGTTAGAATGGGAAAAATATGATAACTAATCCATCTCAGACTAGTGAATATCAATGGAAGAGAAAATAATGTTAGTCATAGTAGAAGGAGAATACATTACATTTACTAAATGGATGCTCTATACATGTGACTAAGACTCACAATAATGTTGTAAATAAGATCAATGTTAAATAATATATGAATCCTTAGATTGAGTATAAATAGTTGAGAATGGGTCATCTAGGTAGTATCCATCGTCATAATTATGAGTATGGATATAAATTTTGAATGCATAAATTAATCCATCAATTAAAAAATAATGTGGAAATGTTTTTTTAGGCCTGATGCTTTTGGCATGAAATTTGTTAGTCGACTTATATCAAGAATAATGTTTCAAAGAAGGGGTAACTAAGAAATAATGTTATAATGGAGATATAACATTTTAATATTAACACTAATCTCATCAGTCTCATCATCATTAGATTGTAATAGGTTAGGGGGTATGTTTCTCAAAGGTTTAGGGTGTCCATTGTAACCATGATTAGAACTGATGATATAATTAAATCATTGATATTCATGAAATAGGATGCTAGGAAAGGGTTTAAGGTTAGGTATTTTAAAAACATCATGATCTTAGAATTTATAAAAATTTAAAGGATTAGTGTCTTCATGAATTTTATATATAACATAATTGTTGGGGAATTTGACACACTAACATGCATAAGAATCAATGGCTCTCATGCGATGTGTCTAATAATATCCACCTAAAATACTATATTAAAAATGAAAATTAAATTATTTAACCTAGATTCTAACCATGATGGGGAGCCAAACAAGACCATGAGGACACAATTATCTTATATCATTTCCTTGAAACATACTTTAGGAATATTTATAATTGCATTTTTAATATCGAAGAGTCTTAATGAAGTCAAGGGAAGTAATAAAAGTTCCTAACCCTTCATAAATCAAATCATACATAAACTAAATATTAACCATTTGAAAACTAATAAATAAAGGAGGGTCATAAGCATTAATTAATATTTCATCAAGAATCATAAAATATTAGTAAATTCAAGTGAAAGAGAAGCATCCAAAATTTGTTAACTTGTATGGACATTTATTCACACTATTGGAGAATAATATCCTTAGACTCATTAAAGGTGGCTTCTTTACTTACAAGAAGAGGATGGGGGATATTAATTTTGAATAAAAGTTACATTAAAAGATTAAAATGATAATGGTAAGTCCTCATGAGTTAAATAAAATGAATTTTATATTGAAGGTTAGAGAGTTCTATGATGGGATTCCTCTCATTATATCATGAGGGTGTTAAATAAGACTAAGATAAAAGTACATAATATTAAATTAATTCAGGTGATGGAAGACTTGAAGTAAATTTAAGTGGATAAGTTTTGTGTTTTTTTGGTTTAGATGATGTAGTTTGACTGGGTGGATCAAACTAGATCAAGTTGATGAGTATAGTATATTGCACATGAGAAATAAAAACTACCTATCTCGAGTTATTTAATGTAGTAGTAATAGAAGAAGGAATAGAAATAGACTACATAAATTTGGTCATTTTAGTTGCAATAAAAGAAGAAATAAATAAAATCTACATCTAAATAATCAATTTAGTGTGTTTGTATCTAATAATAATACAATGCATCAATTTCGTAAATGTAGTTGTTTTTGATGTAACTGATTGTACATGGTTGGAAGACACATTAATAATGGATTTATGGAAATATAATAGACTAAATTTCATTGGTTTATATAGTTAGGAGATGATTTTTATAATATATTGAAGTAGTAAATATAGATTAATATATTGGAAATATGTGTGCATATTCCATTTTTATCTATGCCCTAACATGAGTTAATTTGGTATTAACTTTTGTATACACAACATCCATAAAATGAAATGGATTTGTGTATTACATAGTTTTTTAAGTTGGAAAAGTTTGATAATTAAAATTTAGATAAGGGTCAATTTAATATAATGCATGCCTCATGTTGTTCATATAGACTACATTTTCATCACTATTTAAATACTTAGGATCAACCAAGGCTTTCACAACATTGGAAGAAGGAGATTGACTAGTAGTGGGTTGATATTTGGAAGTGTGTTACACCCTTAAATTTTAGTGCATCCAAGGATATGTGTGGATTAATTTTGGGTTACACACCTTCATATTATCTTGTTGTATTTCTCAATGTTCTTAGTATAGTCAGCGTATGGAATAACCTTAGATTTGTATTATATATATATATATATATATATATATATATATATATATATATATATATATATATATATATATATATATATATATATATGAGTTAGTGGTTAGTATTTTATCATCATATTGAAAACTCTATTATAATTCCATTATTGTGTAGGTTTCCACATTAAAGTGGATCAATTATAATATTCAAGTATTATTCTCTTTATAAAATTATTGTTATGGATCTATTTATTCTACTCTTAATGCTAGGATATATAGTTCTATTATTATAACTCATCTAAGTAATTTAATTACAAGTGGTATCACAAATTTGATTTAGGAAGGTTTATGCAATGAATTTTTTGTATCTATCTATAAAATACTAGAAGGCCAAAAAAACATAACTTGTGATCAAGGAGGAATTTTTTATTATGTTGTGCAAACTAGAATTTGGATTCATCTTTATGAGATGATCAAAAAGGTATATTATATTGGTATATTTTTTTAGTTTAAATGTTTTCACCATTTTTAACATTAGTAGTCATTATATTTGTTATGATGAGGTGATCACAATGGCATCATCTACTGATATGATGTTTTTAGGTCATGACCATCCTCTAGTTTGTGCATGGCATGGCATAACAATCATAAAGGTATACTTTCATCAAATTCATAATCTCTCCTTATGTGTGGTGGACATCAATGAGGAAAATATTGCTGGCCTATTTTTGGGTGGCATTA
This sequence comes from Torreya grandis, assembly GCA_037957365.1. Classification (NCBI taxonomy): domain Eukaryota; kingdom Viridiplantae; phylum Streptophyta; class Pinopsida; order Cupressales; family Taxaceae; genus Torreya; species Torreya grandis. The sequence goes on from JARHVA010003983.1 coordinate 839,559, forward strand.
AATATATCATCTAATTAGAGTTTTGCATGTTTCATCCTAGTAATGTATATAAAACCATATTGTGGGCATGTATGACAAAGGAAAAAGAGTTGATCAAGTGAATAACTTTCTCTAATATGCATGAATTAACCTTCCCAACACCATCATTTCCATATCCTACCAGATTGACACCTCAGAAAATTGAAGGAAAGTTTGTAAAAGGTTTGTGTTTTTGACGTGATAGAAAATTGAGCAAAGGACATCAATGTGATGAAAAGAAGTCTTTTTTTAATATTGAAGGTTATAATGAAGAGGAAGAAAATTATGAGGCTTCAAGGGTAGGTTTGGAATAAACTATGAATGAATATAAATATTCTCAACCTATTATTTATTGTCATGCACTTTTACACATTATTGTTCTTAAAAATCTTAAGGTGGTGGGTTTCCTAAAGAAATAGAAGGTCAATGTGTTAATTGACTTTGGGAGTACACATAACTTCATCAATAATAATTTGGCTACTCATTTGAACTATTTCATTTACCCATCTACAAAATTTTAGGTAGTGATTGTAAATGGTGTTACAATCAACTATTCTATAAAATACCATTGCATTAAGCTTGATATGAGATAATAATTGATATCTTACCCTATGTTTGTTATTCCTAGGGAGGAGCTAAAATTATTTTTGGAGTGAAGTGGCTAACCACTTTGGGTACTATTGAGATGAATTTCTTGAAATTATTCATGAGGCTCCATTTAGAAGGTAAGGCCTTTGAACTATGTGTATTATAGGCTAAATATCCACAACTAGTTGGTTCCCATCAAATGATGATGACTATAATATAATGTGTAGAAGGATTTATGCCATGATTATTTTTCGTAAAGGTTCAAACAACCATGGAGTCTATACATCCTAATTTATAAAGGGTGTTAGACAAGCATTTTATTGTTTTTAGTGACATGTAAAAAGGAATTCCTCCTAGTCATGTACATGATCATTCTATTAGGATCATTACAAGAAGTACACCACCCAACATCAGACACTACAGGTATACTTATACATAAAAGAGTGAAATTGAGAAGATGGTATAGGAGATGTTGGGGTTAGGAATGATAAGACATAGTAAAATTAAATATTACTCTTTGGTGGTATTGGTGTTGAATAAGGATGATAGTGAGAGGATGTTCCCAAATAATATATAACTCAACAAGTACACCATCAAAGATAGGTTTCATATTTGAGTAATTATGATTTTATAGATGAATTACATGGTGATATTTATTTTACCAGGATAGACCTTCATAAATGGGTATCATAAAATTTACATCCTTGATGAGGACATACCTAAAATAACTTTCATAACTCATGAATGCCATTATGAATTTATGGTCAAGACTTTTGGCCTCACAAATGTGCTATATACATTTCATATTTTGAAACACTAGTTTTAGGCCATTTTTGAAAAAAAAATGTATTAATGTTTTTTGATGATATCCTAATCTATATAAAAAATTTGGAAGATCATTTGAAGCATGTGAAACATGCACTTTAAATTTTGGAATAACATCAATGTTATGACAAACCTTCCAAATGTGATTTTGGTGTCCAAGTGGTGGAGTAATTGGGTCATATTTTTTCACATGAATGACTAAAATTTGATCTTAAAAAATCAAAGTGATGATGGAGTGGTAGGTTCCCAAGACCCTCCAAAACCTTGAAGGATTTATGGGGATAACAAGTTACTATCACAGGTTTGTCAAAATTTATGGTAGAATTGTAGCCTTAATCACCTCTTTATTGAATAATTACTCCTTATAGTGGGCTGATTCAGCTACCAAGGCATTTTAATAGTATAAAATGGCTATGTACACAACCCTAGTTTTAGTTACTCTTTAATTTTTCAAAATATTTTATTATGGAGTATGACACAATGAGATATGGCATGGGGGATATACTCATCTAAGAAGGAATACCGATATATTTTTAATTTCTACAATTGAAGTGTAAAATAGTCTCAAACTAATATATAATAAAAATATGGTGCCCATTTTGCATGTCATGAAACAATGGATACCTTATCTAATGAATTATCACTTTCAGTTAAAGACTAGTCATGATAGCCTCAAACATTTTTTAAGCAATGATTGTCATCTGAATAACAACATAAATGGTTGACTAAAATATTAGGATATGATTTTTAGATAGTCTATAATAAAGGAAAATATAATGTGGTGGTAGATGCTCTTTCCTATTGAGATGATTAATTTGAGGCATTATTATGCACTGTGACCATGTCGCAAGTAGATTGGGTAAAGGAAGTAAGCGCTGAATGGGATAATGATAGTGCTACTAAGGATTTGATTCAAAATATCTAGTAGGGTTTTGAAAAATTTACAAAATTTACAAGGAATTGGAACACATTATCATATAAAGATAGATTATAGCTTTTTAAGTATTCTCTCCTCAAACTTAAAATTATTCTAGATCTTCATGCTTATCCACTTGGAGGTCATTCTAATTTTTTGAAAATATCATAGAATCAATAAATATCTATTTTGGGAAGGACTGAAGGGGGATGTACACAAATATGTGGCTGAATGCATATTATGTGAAAAAAATAAAGGTGAAACCATTAAGATCCTAGGTCTTTTGTAGTCTTTATCCATCCCTATCCATCATTGGGAGGATATTTCCATGGATTTCATTATGGGGTTACCATGGTTTGAGGCTAAGCATGTTATCATGGTAGTTTTGGATTGGCTCACCATGTATGCTAATTTTTTTCTATATTAGATCCATTTTTTTCATGTATATTAGCTTCTACTTTTCTCAATATAGTTTAAAAATTACATAGTACTCTAGAGATCATTATAAGTGACTAAGATCCCTTTTTTAATAATAATTTTTGAACTGAATTGTTATCATGTTTGGTCACCCATTTGGCTCATAAATTGTCTTATTATCATGAGTTTTAAGGACAAATAAAAGTATTCAATAAATTTATAAAAAGGTATCTTCATTATTTTATTTATAACAAATATGACAAATGGGTTCATTCACTACCACTTGTTGAATGGTGGTATACCACTTCTTTTAACACTTCTTCCAACATGTTTCCCTTTGTGGTAATGTATGGGTATCATCTCACATACATCAAATCATCTTTTATAGCGAATCAAAAGGTTATAACTATTGAGGAACATATTCACCATCAAAAAGAGGTGGTAATCAGTTTGTGAGAGAATTTAAGAATGGCATAAAATAAAATGAATAAATAAGTCGATCAACATAGGAGTGAGTGGCATTTTTTCATAGGTGATTTTGTATTTGTGAATTTTTATCTATATAAGCATATGTGTCTAAAGTAATATAAAAATGATACCAATTAGTCACCTAAGTATTATGGCCCTTATCAGATCTTGTAAAGAATTGCTAGTGTGGTTTGTAAGCTAAAATTACCTCCTTCCACTTACATATATTTGATATTTCATGTATATTTCATAAATAAGGTAATTATGAATTGATTTTTCACTTAGACTAATATAAATTAATAGGATGAATAAGTATGAGTCATTCTATATCCTGAAGATATCTTTCACACATGTAGTAAATAATTATAGACTAGAGCCATTAAGGAGTATTTAATTGGATGGAAGAAAATTCATTTTGAATATGCAACATGGGAGGATGAAGCATTCTTGTAACAATATCCTAGTTTTATTTGATGTTGAGGAACACATTTTTTAAATTAGAGGATCATGCTACTCCCTTAAACTATAGTGTATCTAGGCATATGTGTGGATGACATTTGGCTTACACACTTTCATATTATCATGTTGCATCTCTCTATGGTATTATTATGGTTAGCCTGTGGAATAACCTTGTCCAAGTAGAGTGTATATATGAGGTATTGTTTGGTATTTTATATTCATATTGAAAATTCTATTTTTAGTGTATTATTATGGAGGTTTTCTCCTCAAAGTGGCTCAATGATAATACTCAAGTATTCAACTCTTTTAGAAATTATAATTGTGGATATGTTTATTATGATCTAAATTATATGATATATAATTATATTCTTGTGAATAATATAATTAATTTCATTAAAACATGGATCTTATAAATGGAAAGGTGAACATTAGCTTAATTTAGAGCATAATGATTAAATTTTAAATCATGAAATTTAACTACCTTTTAATAGGATTATTCAAATTTATGGATCATAGTTTCATGCTTGAAATTATGAGCAAGGAAAAAATCAAGTTCAATGTTCCTAATTTTCTTAAAATTTTCCTGAGAATGTCCTCAACTTTATTAATACCAATAAAACTATTGTGGATCATACTAGTGTTTGGTAGTGTTAGTAGGGTTAAATTATCTTATTAAAAGTTTTGAAATTCATTTTTGAATTTATATAATTAAAAGAGGTTTTTGATTATTAATATTTTTTATATATGATGAAGAAGTGGGAGGAAGATGAGTACTTCCCATGAAGGATTGGGAAAGAGTTGCCTCTTGGGAGCCACTATGAAGAATAACATGAATGGTGTCTGTATCATCATAATTTTATATAAAAAAATCATTAGTATTATGTTTTTAAATATATTTTAAGTAAATAAGTTCTCAAAGTCATTTGGGAAGAATAAAATTGTCCTTTTGTAAATATTGGCATTTATCTTGATAAAGTATTTCTTACATTTTTTTGAGAGTGTCCTAACTCTATATTATATTTCAGGATGAAGATCATTAGTAAACAAATGTAAGACATTGTCTTCTAACATTTTGTGTTTGGATTTATTACATAAATCATTCCAGTTCTTAGTGAAGGTTTAGTAAATTTCATATTTTTCCTATATATAATTAATGAAATGGGCTAAATTATCTTTAAGAAGTTCATTGGTTTGAAATTTATAAACCAAAACATTGACTAAATATTTAGTATTAGAATTGTGTTTATTTTACAACTGTAAGTTATCACATAAAAATGGTCTAGATATAGTTTTAGTAATTTTAAAGGTATTTAGCTTAATCCAACCTTTTTAAAGGTTAGCAAAAGATTTCAAATGAAAAACATAATTTGTAGATCCATTATAAGTGATAGTTGGAGTGACAAATCTTATGTCTATTTTTTTAATTTGAGGAAATAATGGTTGATTTTTAAGATGCCTAATGGCTTATTTAATAATTTGGGGTTGAGGAATAATAAAGAATGGAAATATGTTGGGGGAATGTCACTTGGATTTGTCACTCCCTATTGTGTTTTTTTAGCATGATTTTCAAATTTTATAAGTTTATTTAGAATTTTTAGTATTTTGTTGGCATTATTATTTTGAATGGTATCTATTTGATTCATGTATTGTAACAATATTTGATTAATATTTATATTTTTTGACAAGTAGAGGTATCTTGAGATGAACTAGTGGAATCATTAATGTGAGTATTGATATGATCACTTTGAGTGATCCCACTAGAGATAATACCTACCACAATTATGTCTATAGTAGGAATACTATTATAATAAGGAAGGGAAGAAGTCAATATTGATTTTCCCCAGATCTTGTCATAATGGTATGTGTAGGTAAAGAGAAACATCCTATGCGGAGTTGAATCATGATGTTATAAATGAATGGATGATCTTTCCCTTTATGTTTAGGGTTTTAATTAATGAAAAAGATCATTTAGACATTGTAGTCAAGATCACTCTCATCATCAATTATAGGAATGTGAGGAGGATATTTTAAAGGATCCATAGGTTGAGAGGTAGATAATGATTTTTAATATATTGTTCTAGTGGTCACATAAATATTAATTTTATCTTGGTTATTGATAAAATGAGAATTAGGAGATTTATGGGAGTTACTTAAATCCATCATAATGTGTTGTGTTATTTTATTCATAATCATAAAATATATAATACGTGATGTATTGTTGAATTTGAATTGATATATCCAAGTAAAAAAAAGTAAATGTATTATCCAAGTTAGTAAATCAAAGGAATTGAATCTATATCAAATAGTTTGATGTAGTTTTATAATTAGTGTGTTTTGAGATATAGACTATATAGAACAATATGATGTATTCTGGTAAAAAAATGAAGAAATAATATAGATGTAAATTATAACAAAATTTTAATTTAGTTACATAGGTAGAAGATGAGAAACAAACATTATTCAAATGGTCAATATGGTTTGTTTAGAGGAGATTATAAATGATAGGTAATATATTGAGTCAACATGTTTGATGCAGTTTATAAGTTAATGGTCTAATAAAAACTATAGGGGTATGAACCATGGTGAGTTACTCATTTAATTTTCATAAGAAAAAATATAATATAAAGGGTAATATATTGTGTTAATATATTTACAGTTAAGGATGCAAACACATGATACTATATCATGATAGTCGATGTAGTATGTAAACATAGGTGACTATATCAAGCTAGTTGATGTAGACTATAAACATAGGTAACAATATCAATGTTGGATCATGTAGTTATTACACCCAATGTAGAACTATATCAACATTGGTTGATGTAGTATGTAATAAAAAACAAATAACATGAAATAAATTTTAAAATTAATTATTTTTTTGTTAACTACTTTTTTTTAAAATAAGATCAAGTGGATGTACTATCGAGATTTATTTACTAGTGTGGTATTTCATAGATAATTTCTTGTTCATTGGATAGTGTTGGCCTAATGTTTTATAACACTAACTATAGAGGTAGATCCATGCCTTTAGCCCAGTATACCTACTTTCAAGGGTAATCTAAAATTAACTTCCCTAGAAGATATGTTCCTCTAAGGTGCACCATAAAATCAAGTAGTTGGTTAATTTCTTAGATTTCAATGAAAAGGGAGTCCTATAAATTTATGATATATTTTGAGGTGTGTTGAAACAAAATTCCATGTTTAGATTTGTACTGTGACTATGAGTATTGAGGCAATCCCCTCATTCCACAACATACATAAATAATAGACAAGGATAATAAATAGAACACTTTGTGGCCCTTCATGAGAGTAGCTAAGTAGTTTGAAAAGTGACAAAACATAATTTATATAGAAACCCAAACAAGTAGAAAATAAATCTCAAAAACCAATTTGAAGCATTGAATGAGTTAAAACAATATTAATCAAATTTAAATTAGATGTGTCATTAGATTTGAAAAAAAGTTAATTTTGCTTGCTTATATTTGAAATAAATAGAATTATATTTCCATTGGATCATGTAGTTATACACATAGTACATAATTATATTGAGTAGATCAATATAGTATGTGTAATTTATAATTACAAATAAAGAGGGATTACTAGATCAATGTTCTTATTTATTTTATTGTAAATAATTATAATTTTAGAACTAAATCGAGTAGGTCAACACCATTTATCAAAAAATCAAATACATAATTAAATAAAATGGATTGATGTAGTGATTAAATAATTAATGAATTATAAATATAAATCATCTATGTCAATATTATCTTTTAAAAAAAAGGTAAAAAATTAAAATACATTAGTATATTGAGATAATCGATCTAATTTACTATAAAATTGAGTTGGAGACATAACTATAGCGACTTGTTTGATATAAGTTTCGAGATATATGGATAAACAAAAATAAATTGAATAGGTTGATATATTTATTTGGGGAAATAATAAGGATATCTACAAATAAGATTGTGTATTCTAACTAATATTATTCACTAAGAAATACATAGAGATGTAACTATATCATTTTATTCAATATAGTTTATTCTAGATAAAAATTATGATAAAGTTATATCGACCTATTTGATGTAGTGCAATGATCTAACAATGAAAATAGAATTTTATTGAAATATTTGATATAGTTAACTTGAAAAGTGAAATCAATGGTTAAATTCACATCAAGTTCACTAGAATGTAGGTAATGATCCATTTGACTAGAAAATATCCTACCTAAAGATCCCAACTTGGAGAAGGTGAATTAAATATGTCCCATTGATATTTAATGAAATTAGGATATACCCAATGGATTTGATAATGTTATCAAGATGATAAACAAAATTAAACTTCAAGAGAAAGAGTTCAAAATCCTCTAAATAATCAACATAATGCATTATCCCTAATTAGGTCTCTAATTATAAAGTAATATAATGTCATAATAAATGAATGTAAGTAAAGGGATGGGCTAGAAACATATTTGAAATATGCAAGAATCCGTTTAGGTAAATTGGGGCCTAGGACCTATGTGTATAAATTTTTAGTTTGAATAATCCTATGGCCACATTATATTTAAGTGTAAATAAAGTTAAAACAAGGAGACATACATTCACTAACCCAAAAATTATGAGACTTTTATATACAAAAAGGAAATATATTAAGTCATAAAATATTTACCATGAACAATACATGTCGAGTCTCAATCTCTCCCTTTTCCAATTGTGCTTTGTAATAGATAATTTTATTTTCAAGGATCTCAATGGTTGAATCAAGATCTAGTCTAAAATTACTCCTCCACATGTAGACTTGGGATATAAGTGCAAGAAAGATAAATTTAAATGGAATGTTAATCTTTATTGTATTGAGATGTTATATAATATTTATAATGATGAGTGACATAGTACATCCTATATTTTTAGCTGAAAATATTTTCCAACTCAATTTAGTCTTAAATAGGGAGACTAGCCTTGATCTAGGTAAGCTAGGATAACTTAGTTGTGAAGATACCTAAATGTTTATAACTTCTTCAATGTGATAGGTATAATAGGGATGGGGTGGATAATAGTTAGAAATAAATCAAATAGACTAAGATTGTGGGAAAATATAGGTCTTAGTATAGTTAGAGGATGTACTTTAGAAAGAGAGATTACAAGAAAAAACATAGGGAAACTAGAATGGATATTGGTGTTAAAAGGTGAAGTCAATATCCATACCTATGATGTTCTTAAATTGTATTTTGGTACTCAATTTTTGGCACTAATTTTAATTCATAACATGTATGTATACACTAGGTGCATGGAGGGGGTTGTAGGAGGAACTAGCTAGGTTCCCTTTTCATGTGGTTCTAGTGGTGGAGCCCTTAAGATGAAAATTAAGAATAGTGTTTTGGGTAATAATGGATTAATAGTGTTCTATATGAATATTTATATATTTAACCTAATAAAATTTGACATCTACACACATTTCATGTTGAGTATTACATACAACTCTTATGTATCACATATTTTATAGTCTTATTACTAAAAAAATCCTTTGTAATCTTCTAGACTCTTCTTATGCTTAATTAAAAGAGTAAATAACTCTTTGCATTGTGTGTAATGAGAAAGGAAGGTAAGATAAGGTAAGAAATCATTCTAACAATATTTTATGAGTAATAGAAGTTTTAAGCTACAATTGCCCCCATGGTTTTACCTTCATATAGTAGGGTTTTCATGTAACTCTCATGTTACTTTGTTATTTATTATTTTATTATTACCAATATACTTCTATAAAATCTAGTATCAGATCTAGGCTCTTTTAAAATTTGTAGGCTAATGTTTTTATAAGAGTGGGAGCTTTATGTAAGTGGAAGCTATAATAATGATAAGATCTGTGAGTAAGTTTGATGTTGAGAAGTTTTATGGAAATAATTTATCCCTACGAAAGATGAAGGTGGAGGATTTTTTCGTTAAAAATGACCAATATCTATTTTTGAAGGGGATGAGATAAAAATCAAGTAGCATGATAGATAAGGAGTGGACTATGCTATACATGAATGCAGATTTTACAATTTGTCTTTACATAGAAAACTATATATTGTTAAGTGTTATTGAAGAAAAGACAAAAAAATATATCAAAGAAAAAATTGAGAATTTTTCAGACTAAATTAACACTAAATAAGGTTTTCTTAAAGAATTAAATTTATATCTTAAGGATGAAGGAGGGTTCATCTATAGCAAATCATCCAAATGATCTTAATATTTTAATCAATAAGTTGGTCTCAATCAATAGAAATATGGATGATAAGAATAGATCAACCACCTTAATTTTCCCCCTCTTAGATACCTAAGATCATTTTGTGATTATCATCAATAATTAATCATCAAGAACTCTAAAATTTTATGATGTGTTAGTTGCTTTTTTTGAGACAGGAGTTGACATAAAAATTGTCTATGGAACCCTCTACTAATGAAACCCTATTTTTAATAGGTTTATATAGTTAAATGAGTCAATAATGGATATGCGTATCCAAATATATGTCAATTATATGAAAGAAAAAAGGGAAGTGATATCATGATGGGAAGCTTGGGCATTGTAAGGAATACCAACATATGAATAAGGAAAATAAAGTGGAAATTAGAACCATCCATTATCTAAGGCTTGTAAATTAAATTCAAATGAGAATTAATTACATGAAGCTTTATATCATAATAAAAATTTAACTCTCTCAAATGTTTTGGTTTTGGACTTATGTTAATCTTTCCACGTGTCTCCATATAGAGACTAGTTTTTCAATAATCAACACTATACTGGTGGGAGGGTATATCTGGGTGATGATCATCCTTTAAAAATTATGAAAAAATGGAACATTATGATCAAGGTGGATGATGGTAGATAAAGGAATCTATTTGATGTATGACATATAATTGATTTATGAAAGCATCTAATTTGAACCAAAATAATGAATAAGTTGGGGTACTATATTACATTTGGTAAAAATCATTGTAAAATTATTGAAGGATACATATAGGTATCAAAAGTATAATATTATGGGACTTTATATAATTTGTATGTTAATTCAATGACAAATCTTGCAGTAGTAGCAACTCCATAAAATGATTAGGATTTAGTAATGTTATGGCATCAATGCCTTGGCCATATGAGTGAAAAATGTTTTAAAATTATACATGACTGAGGTATGTTTTTTGGGATTAATTCTTGAAATTTAAATTTTTGTGATCATTTTATTTTTGTAAATTAAAAGAGTGTTTGATTTACTATAAGATATAGTAAAATTTTTGGTTTCTTGGAGCTTATTAATTTTGATATATTGGGACTAGTGCCCACTCAGTCTATAAATGGTTTAAACTATTTTATAACCTCAATAGATGTTTATTATATAAGAGTGTGGGTTTATTTTCTAAAAAATAAGTTGGAACTTCTTAATAAATTTAAATAATTTAAGGAAAGATTAGAGGAAATTTTGAGCAGATCTATTTTATGTCTTAGGTCAAATAATGGAGGAAAATATATATCCAAAGAGTTTGATAAATTTTATTTATAAGAACAAACTAAGCACTAGAATACCATTATATATACTATAAAACATAATGGTGTGGATGATTATATGGATCATATACTCATGGAGCATGCAAGAAGCATGCTCACTGCATCTAAGTTGGATAATGGATTTTAAGTGGAGGCTATTAATAAAACTATTGTTCTTATTAAAAACATCTACAACTACATTAGAAGGACATAATCGAAGGGAATTTTGGTGTTGTAATCTAATTTATTATTCTAATTTGTGTATATTTAATTGTGAGTCATTTTACCATGTGCTAAAAGAAAAATGGTTCAATCTTGACTCAAAGTTAAGGAAATGTGTTTTACCTGGCTATGAAAAAATAATAAAAGGGTAAAAATTATGGGATCCTACTAACCATAATATAATTATTAGTGGGGATGTTTTTGTTAATGAATATTCCATGCAAAGTAATGATGTATAGGAAACATATAATAATATACCTTTTGAATTATAAATAAATTAAGATGAACATCAATGCATTGAATAGTCTAATTTGCATAAAGAGAAACGGTATAGCTGTAACAACTTAAGAGATCTACTCATCCTAAAAGGCATATAAAAAGGTATTCTCCTAATTTCCATTCCTATTATGGTTTGTTAACTAATTAGGGTGAACCCAGTTCAGTTGAGGAAGCTATAGAACCTAAGAATACTAAAAAAATGGAGGAAAGGCATGGATGAGAATATGAAACATGAAAATTTGTGGATCTCTTGATTTGAATAAAGATTATTGGTTAAAAGTGGGCATACAAGCTGAATAATAATAAATATGGTATATTATAATTCTATAAATATTTTTTGGTTGAAAAATATTATGTGTAGAAGTCAGGTATAGTCTTTAATGAAATATCTTATCCAGTTGTGAAATTAACTAAAATAAGATTTTTACTTGCACTTGTAGTAGCACAAAATTTAGAACTAGATTAACTTGATTTAAAAAATGATTTCATGCATGGTGATCTAAAAGAAGGTATTTATATGGATCATATTGAGGTATATGAATAAAGAGGCAAAGAACATTTAGTTTGCAAACTCAAGAAATCATTTTATAGATTGGAACATGTACCTAGGATGTGGTACAAATAATTTGACACCTTCCTAAGATCCAAAGGTTTAGTAGGAGTGAACCTAACAAATTTTCAGACTATAAGAGGTTTGGTGATGGACGTTTTATTTTATTATTACTATATGTTGTTGATATGTTGGTTTTAGTACCCAACATAAATAAAATCATTAATATTAAGGCTCAGTTGGATAGAACATATGAAATGAAGGACCTAGGAGTAGTAAACTAAAATCTAGGGATGAAGATACAGAAGGATAAAAAATATGGGGAGAATTGGTTATCTCAAAAGTTATATATAGAAAATATTCTATAGAGTTTCGATACATAACATTAAAAACAGGCTAGAACCCCACTCATTACAAACTTCAACTTTTATTCCAAACATTTTCCTAGAATATAAGAAGATAAGACAAGTATGTATAATTTACTATATTCATCAGTAACAAGAATCCTCATGTACATCATGGTGATCACCAAACCAGATATTAGTGAAGAAATGGGAGTAGTTAGTTGATTCATGGTGAATCCTCATAAGGAGTATTGGACTATGGTGAAGTGTATATATAAATATTTGAGGGGAACCTCAAATATTTATATATCCTATATATAAAAATTTATATAAATTAAAGGTTTTGTATATTCTAATTTTGGTGGAGATATAGATGGCTAAAAGCCCACTACAAGATATATTTTCAGTCTTGTTGATAGATTTGTAAGCTAGGTATCTAAGTTATAGTCAGTGGTGGATTTATCAACCACTGAAGTAAAATATTTGGTTTGAACTGAGGCTAGAAAAGAGGTAATTTGGGTAGAGTGATATTGGCTGAATTTAATATAATTCATGAGAAAGTACTTTGCATTGTGATATTCAAATTGTTATCTACTTAGTGAACAATGCAATGTTCCATTATCACATGAAAAACATTGTTTTTAAGAACCTTTTTATGATTAAAGTGGAGGAATAAAATATGATCCTATTGAATAAAAGTTATAGTAAGAGAATATTGTAGATATGATTACAAATCTAGTCAAGACAAAGAAGTTTGAATGGTGAAAAAAAATCTAGGCTTGCTAAAAATGTGATAAAGGTAGCATTAGGAAATTGACACATGGATGGAACACATAGGTGAGGAACTTAATATATGTAGATTTAAAGTGGGATAATGTTAGGAGGTTAAGTCAATATCTATATGTTTTATATTATTTTACTATATAGTGTTAATCAATTTTTGGCACTACTTTACACATGTAGTTTGTTTATATGCATTGGTAATGCCAAGGGGATCACAAGGGGAACCAACTAGGTTCCCTTTACATGGGGGTTTATTGGTGGCTTCCCCGAGATGATAAGTATGAATAGTGTTTTCAAAAATTCTAGAGGAATAGTGTTTGAGATGAATATTTTTATTTTTACGTTGATTAAATTTGATGTCTGCATGCATGTCATGATGATTATTTTATATCCCTCTTATTTATCACATATTTTCCATATTTTTATTACTAGAAAATGCATATGTAATATTCTAGATTGTTCTTATGTTTCTTTAAAACAAGAAATAACCCTTTACATTTTGTGTAAGAAGAAAGAAATGTAGGCCAAGGAAAGAAATCATTGTAAAAAGATTTGCTAAGTAATATAAGTTTGAAATTTTTGTTGCCCTATGGTTTTATCTACATATAGTATAGTTTATATGTAAATCTTATGTTCTTATTTTATTGATTTTTTGTTGTTTTTCATTATATTTTTCTAATAAGGGGGATAATAAATAAACAACAATGTCTCTCACAAAAAACCATCAGTTTTCCCACTCCTTTCATATTTTACCCTTTAAGGCATGTAATTAAAAATATTGAAACTTGACAAGTATTTTCAAGAGAGAAAACTTTAGTAAATGATAGAGTTTCGAAAAATTGTGTATACACATACCCTTTGAGATAGAGAAAAAAATCATTTTTTGTATCATGAATGCAATACTATTTAATTGTATTCATAAAGGAAATACAAATTAAATTTTTATTCTAATGAAAAGGGTGGTAATCATGATTGTGTTAAGGATGTGTGATTGATGCTAGTTTGTAAAATTAATTAGTCTTGATCAACTCACAAATAAAATTTGTTAATACTTTATTGAAAAGAATGAAACATGAAGTTGAATATATTTTTTAAACTAGAACAATTTAATGGATCATGATTATGAAAATAAGGGTGGATGATGGAATAAATAATTGTATAGTCATCTCTAACGAAACATATTTATCTCTTTTATATGAGATATTACTTCCTTAACTAATCAATTTTGATTTTTTAAATATTTCTTATGTCTTCTTTTCCTTATTTTCAACACTCTCAGTAGTCATAAATCACCTTTTCCCATTTATAGGGGACCCTAAATTTTCTTTCCTAATTTTAGATTTGTTTTAAACCTTAATACATAGGGTCCAATTTTAGGATAGTAGTTCGACATGGCACTAGTTTACAATTATTTATCTAGTGTTTGATAGGCATTTTATCCAATGTTTAAGTTATAACCACTCTGTGAGCATTATTTTATGTTTTTAGTTCCTCTTTTATTACTTGACATCCAATGAATAAGGTATTATATTTAAAACAAAGATAATTATATTTAAATATCCTCACAAGACATTTTACATCTAACCATTACTATTTTGGCACATAATTACATAAATTAAAACACTAATATAACTCAATACTATGCATATTACTTAGTCATCATACCTAGACATTACATAGTTGATAAAAGAAGGGCCTAAGGAAAAGTAATTCTAGCATACCATGAAATTTTATGATGCATGTTACCCTAAGGGATAACTATATATAATTTGAGACCCCTAACATTGGGGTTAATCTAGGAAGTGGATATAATAACAAGGGTTCTATTTTGTGCAATAATAATAACCCACAACCCAATTTTTCCTTCAATTTTACATTTGATCCATTTATTATTTCATGTGTGTAGTTATTCATTTGGGTTTTAGAAGGGATTTGTAAAAATAACACATGAAATCCATAAAATTATAAATAACTTCCTATAGGACCTCCAAAACCTCCAACAACTTCATTTAAAGTTTCAAATAGTCTCTACATAACAGAAATTACTTTCAAATTAGACACTAGTGCCACATGGTCTTACTATCATGATACAGAGACTACTATCTAAATATATATTTTAATAAATAGTTATAAGATTAAATATGCCTACCTATCTATTGTGTTTTTTCTAATTTCCTAATCTATGTAAAATTTTATTTATTCCCAAATAAATACCCTCTTTCTTCTTGTTATTTTTGGAAAATTTAATTAAATCATTTATTTCTAGTTTTTATAATTAATTACTAACATATTTAACCCATTAAAAACTCAGGATTTAAACTTATTAAAATATAAAAGGTTAAAGCATTTGGTAAACATAATATACTTAAAATATTGCTTAAAACCCTAGTTTTGCTTAGGGCTTACCATCTCCCAATCCTTGTGAATTAAATTAGGGTTAAATTTTTTTTGTTTTATAATTTTTTGACATAACCTACATAATTTAATTAATCCTACATTATTATTTCATTTATTTAATGTAATTTAAATTTTTACAACATAACCCTAATTCAAAACTCTAGATCCACATGCTAGGTCCCTATACATCAACATACTAGCAATTAGGGTTTCAATTACAATCATATTTTCTATTTTATATTACACATATACTTATGTTATATTAAATTCTACCTCTTATGTGTTTTCTATTCCTTTCTTACATTATATTTTTGGAAAGTTTAAAATGGCATCTAAAAAATATTATATCCCCATCTAATTTATGCACTCTTAAATTTATTTCATGATTATAACAATAAATTGACTAATTTTACAAATTGTACATTAGATAATAATATTAATTAATTTAGAAATATGATGATGACTATTGTTATAATTATTAATATGAGTATTAATATGAGCATGATAATAAAAATACACATGATGATAAATTAGATACATCATCTTCTCTTTCCTCTCATTCTTCTCTTACTCAAAATCAAAATAACAATATAATGCCAAAAGAAACTCTTGTTGGTAGTTTTTTATTCTAACGTGATCTTAGATTTTAAACTAATTTTATTACCTAATTATTTAAATTAATTAAATAAAATGAAAATACATGAAAGACACTTTTGCATGATTCAATTAAATTAGATAGGAAAAATGAATCTTCTTTACCTTTCTCAGTTAAATTCAAAAAATCATGTACCAATGATATTACACCTTTTAAAAATGCAAAAACTAAGCTAAATGAAATTATGTTATCACCTTAATTTACATTCCAATCTCAATGTAATAATTATTTCTAACAAATGGATAATGTAAATGTCTCTAACTCTTCTCCTATATGTCATAATATGCAAAAACAAAACATGATTAACACTTCTACCCTTGACTCCAAAATTGATAGTGATAAACATGCTTGCATTCCACACATAGATATTGAACAAATGCATTGAATTACACCTAAATATGATGACACATTACATAGTAATAAAAATTTAAAATATTCTAGTTATCTCTCTCTTAATGATCATGTGGATGATACTTTTTATATTTTTACTTATAAAAATGAATTGAACTATAATTTTGATGAATTATCGGAAGATAATGATTATTGTGATTATGATGAAGAGGACATGTAATATGCACCTTCTAGCTATACTACTTCACCTTTTTCTCTCATTCAACCAAATACTAGGTCATATGTTTAAAAAAACACACACATACTTATTATTATGTCTATAATTTACATTTACTTGAGAATAAGGTATAGTCTACTCAAACATGTGATAATTATTCACAACTTAAAAATATAAGAGTTAAAAATGAATATCCCTCAACCACCCTTACTAAAATAGAACCTATTTTTCAAACTAACCTTAAAAATGGTGGTATCTAATTTCCCTCTAAACACGCCCAAACTATCACACCTGCAAATGTTATAGAAAAGAAACCAAACCTCTTTAAAAAATATTTCCAAAATAATGTACCAATGGCTAAGATAAATTACAAAATAAAAGAATTAAATGAACCTCTTGATGATTATAATATACCTTCACAAGTGTTAATTTATTTAAGGCATAATATGATTTATTTTCCACAATAATTACACCATCTCACTTTTTATAAAAAGGCCTACCAATCTTGGGTTTATGCCACTATTATACATGGTAACCCTATTCTATGTATAATCTCAACTACATGGTTACCACATAACTTTTAGATACTAGTATTACATATATTTTTTGGGCATGGAGATCAATAATTACACCTTAAAGCCTATGAGAAAGACATGGCACATGTTACTAATAAGTTTACTATACTATAATTATATACAAAGTCCTTAGATGGGGAAACACTAAATTGGTTCCAACATATAATCCCTAGTGGGTCTCTACACACATACAAGGAATTGGAGATAGTGTTCATAAATAATGACATACAAAATAAGGGACCTTGATTCACACATTAAAGGTTACCTTATTTACAATAGAATGAGATATAGCCAACATCTGAATACATTATAAGATTCAAAGCTTGTTTACATCAGCTCATTTATCAACCTACACATTTATAGGTATATTACACATTTTCCATATGTTTAATGTTTCTTATTAAGGAGAGATTAGTATATAAAACATCAAAATAATTTTGAAATTTATGTAAAATAGCTATATAATTAGATGCAAATTGGGACTAATAGTTAGATAGTCAGGGGAAGATTTGAATATAGGCCCCCCCCAGATCCACAATCATCTAATATGGTACAATAGGTTGCTCCACTTATAATTAAGAATTTAGGTAAAATAAACCACCAATAAATATACTAAATAAGGTCAAAGAGCCAATTTAAAAATCACCTCCTATGGTGAGTACAACATAAGACACACATAAAAAGGTTATACAGTTTTTAGATAACAATGGGCCTCATGACATTTTTCCTACACTATTAGTTAAGGAGATGATCACATATCCTCTTACTAATCATCATCCACCACATCATTTCCATAGGGTTAAACATTATCTATATTATAATTTTCATAAGATAAATGGACATTCAGATGATCTTTGATATGCACTTCAAGCTTGTATTCACTAATATGTTAATCAAGGTATTATAACATTTATAGATTTGGAACTAAGATCTCATCCTCCATACTCCTTTATGATAAAGTTATCCTAGGATGTGAATTTTAAGGAACCATTGGTTACTCATCATATGATCCATGTGGTTTCTATAACACCTATTTATGAAAAGTCTCATTCACCATAGTTTTATCAAAGATGGAAACTATTTCATCAAGACCAGAACACAAATCCATTAATCATACTAATCATTATATACAAGATTAATTATAGATATAAGGAAAAAAAAATTTAAACACTAATAAGGATATATGGAAATGATTACAAAGATTAGAGCCCGACTTTAGTTCATAAATCAAATAATATTTTTTCTATAAATCATACAACTTAGACTATAATTTTTACACATAAACCAATAATTTATTTGTCTCTAAGAGTTTATACATCTACACACTAATAGTGTATCACACATATCACCAATTTCAAAGTCTTCTTATAAAATGACACAACATGAGTAGTATGGTCTTTGTTTATCCATTCTATTTAGGTTTAGATAGGGCATATGGTAGTTTCATGATATACACAAATGAATATTAAAAAATACAAGAAAACCCTAAACCAACATTTTCAAAATCCTAATCCACTACACATATTCCTAAAAATTAATAAACATATAAAAATTACTTAATTTTACTTCAATAAAAAATATACAAATATCATCATTTAAAATAATCAAACTAATTAAACACATATCCACATATATAATATAACAAGATCTAGCTACTAATATCCACCATGACAATTTAAATAACAAACATCCAAATATATAACACAAACTATAATTTAAATAAAAATATAGTCCCTCACTCAATGATGTGGATGTGACTATTAGTACCAACTCCATCACTTTCACTCTTAGATATATCAAGTCTATAACTAAAGGCCCCACTCTATCTTTGTGACCTAGATTTATGAATGCATATAATTTCTCTCTAATGGTACATGCCCAATGTAACAAAAAACTTTTCATGCTCCCACTAAAGACATATGTAGTCATATACTATCCAACTATTGGCCCCACATAGAGCATTAGGTGAAGGCACAATCTGCCTATGCAACTTGACACATGCTTCATCTTCATATACCTTTGTTTAGATGTATGTTGTAGTAACTGTCATAGCTCAGTAAAATAAATGGGCATGCAAAAAAGACACATTGGTTCCCCTTTCTATAAATACATCCTACATGATATCACCAAGAATATGTTATGTCAAATTGTGAACCATTGACACGATGGTGGTCTCCTAGTACTTTTCATCACCTAAACTTACACATGTCCTTGATGTACATAATATTCCTAATCACATAAAGACATAATCAGCTACACACAAAATATTCAAACACACTATATTAAATTACCATTGACATCCTTAAGGGGCTCTAATTCTAGTAAATCATTTATAATAATCTGACCTCTTAGAAATATAGGTGCCCATCTATGATCCCTCCACCAAGATGTGTTGACATTAGTCAATCCCACATCATCTATATCAAGTATATAAGTGTTAGGATCCCAATATGTCAATGGAATATGAGATAAATTTGATATATACAACTTTGGTATACTACCTATACTCACAAGAGATAGAGAACTCCTCAATGATATTACTAGTGTTGGGGCCACATTATGAACTACACCAAACTAATGTATGGCATGCTGATTCTAAAATTAGACATATAAATTAATCAATAATCATGTATCCAAAAAATCACTTGAATAATAATCAATTGGGTACTATCCTTAGGCCACTCCTCATTGCCAATTAGGGCTTCCAGATAATATCCCAAACTATCAAACTATATTATAACTATTGGAACTACATAGTGCTCAACTTGGGCACATTGGCCATCCCTGTCCACCTCTCTATAAATGACTATGAATGATTCTAACCATATCATGCATGCACTAATAGCCTACTGATAGCTATGTGATCATATGCCTAATAATGTAATAATATTGATGCTCTAATCCTTCCACCACACATATCCTATATGAAATGATATAGGTCCTTATACAAGTGATCTAGCATCATTCAAACCCATAAAAAAAAGTACCATGCTACTCAATATCATGCACTATTTTTTGTATCTTATAGTAAATCAAAGCCATAATCTCATCTATATCCAAAAATGATTATAATAAAATCACTAAGAAATTCCACAGTCATGGAAACTCAATTATCACAATCAATGTCAGTAATATGTCATTATAGCTCCTTGCACAATGATTCCTTACTAACATGGTAGAGAAATATGTAGAATCTTATTGTATGGGCTAAGCATTATATACTCCTATAATATAGCTTGCTACCCAGAGATAGGTAATCATAAAATCTAGTACACATACTTTACCATAATAATCATCTCTATAGATAGTTTGCATCCCACATCTCACATAATGTATTCATCATGTGGTTATCCTAGGGAACATTCTCTAGGAATACATGTCTCAAACCTACTCTCTTGAGCATATTCATCTCAACATTCAATAGGAGTAGACCTTGTAGGGTCTCCATCATCCATCTAGTACAAAACTCCATCATATGGGCATCAACCTTCAAAAGTACAAACAAATCAAGCATTAGAAAAATAAAAGTAAAACCATAAAATATTAACACACATAAAAAACTAGTTAATAATAATAAACATCATAACTCAAGATTGATAGACACGAAAACTACATATAAGATAATAGTGCCACATCCTAGACACTAACACTAGGACATAAATAGTAGGACCCAAATAAGGATAGTAGTACCATTTTAAAAAAATAGGTCCTAAACTTGTAGATTTGTAGTAAAAATAATAATAAAATGTAGTATAAATAATAAAATTAGGAAATAGTTTTATTTATTTACTAGGTTAACCTCCTCCCCATCCTGAATTTGTGCCTTAAACTCATTGTAGTGGGTCAAGATGGGTCCTCATCTCCTCTACATATTTATCTCACTCAAACACAATTTATCTTAACTCAAATTATTCAAATAAATTTCCAAACTAATTAAATGACATATTTAAGTCATTCTTACCTAATGCCACCTTACTAAGGTTAACCTTGTGTACCAATTTTCTCAACTAATATCAATCCCCTGCTAATTTGATTTATTAAGGATGATAACTCTAATTTATGAACCATTTTTTCCACATAGGACTTGAAATGCCACATATTGGTTAAACCAATCTTATAATCACTTTAAAATATACAAAATGATAAAAGTGATATCAATAATATTAAACTCATAATAGAAAAAAATATATCCAATTAAACATTCAATTATTAATTCTATCATAGTAAATGTAATACTAAAACTTCAAACAATATAACACCTACTAATTAACACCAATAAAACTAATTATTACCACTTTTTGTTATATACGTTCACCATAGTCTCATATCTCTCACCAAAAGGGGGAAAATATACATAAATTACTTTACACATATAGATTTTTATATAGATTCAGATACATAGCTATACATATATATAGCCCACTAATATAAAACTATTTAGATATAGTTGTATATTCATATACATAATTTTAAACAATTATTTAGATATACGAATACATAGGTCTACATAGATATTTAGATTCAAAGGTTTTCAAACATACAGATACACATGTTTATGTAGGTATAATAGACATTTATATTCATAGGTTCTCAGACATACATGTACATAGTTTTACATAGGTATTAAAATATACAGACACATAGGTGTACATAGATATCTAGATTCACAAGTATTTAGATATTATAGACACACATGTTTACACTAGAATTTAGACATATAGTATACACAAATACATATATGTAGATATATAGTTTTGACTTAGATATATTAGTTTACTCAGATATTTAGATACAAAAATAAATTTCTTAGATATTAGGATTAGGGTTCATGTGCATAACACATGTACTTAGTCCATATTTTTAGATTATCAGATTGTACTCAGTATCATCAAATGTATCATCACTAGGTTTTTACTAGTTTGGGTCATATGATAGTTTATATCAAATGATCTATAGTATTACACTAGAACCAATTCCCATACTCATATTCATTTTAAATATTAGGGTGGGTGTAAATGAGCCTTATTTCTCTACTCATTTAGTTTACATATGTATTTAGTTCAGATATTAGAATGGGGGAAAGTGGTCCTTGATGCTCCACACATTCAATTTACATAATTATCTTTAGTATAGGAGCATCCACACCATGTGTTTACTTTTCACATATTTAACTCTAGTTATTTTCCACTTATTTGGCCAAGAAGTGGTCCAAATATAGATCACATTCATACAGATAAGTACAAGTACACATTCTTATTTCTATTTTACTCTAATAATATAATTTCACTGCATTACTTAAATAAATTTAGGGTAAATGTAAACACCCTAATTTGGTCAAGTAACCACATGTAATATGTTTTTTTATTCTTTAACATGAATACTTTAGTGATGATTATACCCCTTGTTTTCATGGTCATCTTGACTCTTTTGATATTTATTATGTTTTATATTACTTATTTATGACACGCTTAGGAGTCATAAATTATTTTTTCCTAGTCACAAGTCCCTTAACCTATCTTTCATAATTTTAGCTATATTTTGAGCCTCAGGACACATGTGCCACTTTAGGATAATCACACTACATGATGCTAGTGTCCAATTATGGTTCAAGTCTCTGATTGGACCTTTCTCTTGTGTTTGAGTTGTAACCCCTCCATGAGCCTTCTATTATATTTTTTGTCCCTCTTTTATGACATATCAGTCAATGAAAAAGGTCTTATATTAAAAAATATATATACTTATATATAAAAATATTCTTAAGAAATTTTACATCTAGAACTTACTATTTTATCACATAACTACATAAAATTAATCAATAGTACAACTCAATGCTCTACATACTACTCATTCATCATACTTAGACATTGCATGCTTGATCAAAGAAAATTCTAAGTTAAAGTAATTTTATCATACCATACAATTTCATGGTGCAAATACCCTAAGGTAGAATTATATGTGATATGAGACCCCTAACATTAGGGTTAATATAGGAAGCTACTATGACAACAAGGGTTTTGTTCCACATGATCATAATATCCCAAAACCTAGTTTTTCCTATAATTTTTCATTTGATCCATTTATTATTTCATGTCTATAGGTACTCACCAGGGTTTCAAAAGAGATTCAGTCAAAATAGTGACACAGCCAAACCCCCAAATGACATATAATTGCCTATAGGACCTCCAAAACCTCTTAAAACTTCCCTACAAGTTTCATATAGTCTATAGAAGAATGAAATTAGTGAAAAATTATAGACTAGTGCCACATGGTGATATTGTCTTAATACAGGTGCTACCATTTGAAGTTATATTTTAATACATAGTTAGAAGATGAAAGGTGGCTACCAGTCTATTTACCTCTTCTAATTCCCTGATTCATGTAAAAGTATATTTATTCCCAATTAAGTAACCTTTCTCTTCTTATTTGGTATTTTGGGAAAAAAATAATTAAATAAATTATTTTTAATTTTCATTCCAGATTACCAACATACTCAACCTTTTAACAAATTAGGAATTAAACTTAGTTAAGCCTCAAATGTTAAAACACATTCTATGTAATCATTTGAGTAATTTATTTTTTCTCAATAATTTTCATTAATTTTAATTTATGTTTAAACTACAAGCATGTTTAATTTTAGAGTAAATTTCAATTAGTTTAGTTTTTCTTAAATGCATTACCACTATTTTAAAATTTTAAGGGTAATTTTTAATAATTTTAGATGTTTGTTTGAAATTTATATTATGAAATGTTGCATTGACAAATTTGAAATTGAGATATGTGATATAATTTACTTGAGATATCTTAGATAATTTACAACCATGTTGTTGTTGTTGTTTTTAAAAATGAAGCATGCTATTTTTTTTTAGCATTTTGATATTTTGTGTGTAATTTGTATGATTTGAAACATTACATAACAAAAAATTGATATATCTCACATACTTTAATTTAAAACATTTTCTCTTTGTTTAAAATCCAAATTAAATGATAAAAATTGTAATTTACAACTATGTTGGTTATTAGTTTATAGTTAAAACTAAAAAAAACTTGACAAGATATTTAGTTTTTTTCTTTACATGAATGAAAAAATTAAAATGTATATACTATGGTGTATTCTATAAATCTAATTCTAATTGCAAGGAAATTATTGGTATTAATTATGGAAGGTTGTTATTTTTGGTTTAGAGGTTTTTAATATTTAAAACTCAAAATAAAACTCATATTTTGTGTAGTTATGCTACAATTTTTTTAGTGAACTTTTTGTCCTTATTTGATAATGATTATAAAAGAACATTTTCATATTGTCTAATGGGTTAAAAAATTGGATTCATAAGCTTATATGCAATATAATCATAAATACTAGCTATCAAATTGTTGAATAACAAATAATTATGTATGGTAAAGATAACATATTATTTATAGATGAAAAAGCTACATGTCTATAAAGGTAGATAAGGGTATTTGCATTAATTTCATGTGTATTTGGACATTTCATGGGGCTTATGAATTTCATATACTAATATATTCCTATTTTTTTCATTGTTGAAAATGGTGGGGAAATGCAAAGACATATGTCGGTCATTGATAAAATTAAAACACACAATTCATGACTACATTTCATAATGTTATTAAAATTACTAATTGAACTCTTTCATATAATTGATCTTTGATACTTGATATCTTTTATGTTATTCAACTATTAGTTCATTCTCTTTTAATTTAATGAAATTTCAATTGAATCTCTTTTATGTTATTTAATTTTTAATTGAATCTCCTTTGTGTTATTGAAATTTATATTTGATTTATTTTATTTTCTGATACATCATATTTTTAAAATAATATAGAATAAAATAAAATGAAATTTTATTTAATTTATATATAAAAAAGTACAAATAGATATCTCTTTAATATTTTATAGGAATGGAATTATAATTTATATAGTTCAAAAATTAATATGGGTGGACAAAAGTTAAAAAACAAGAAAAATAAGTATTAAATTGAAAAACAAAATATTATTTCCTCAAAACAAATGTTAAAGAATTATTACATGTTTAACTTTCTAAAAAATTTAAATATGAAAATTAATGATAAAGATAAATATATAAGACATGAATCCATATTTTTTTCAATATGAGAAAATTAATCAATAATATATTGGAATTCATATATACTTCATGAAATTATCTTCAAATGCAATGTTTGAGTAATGGTGGTTTTGGAAATCCAAGCATATTTTATAAATTATTAACCATATTTTGGTATTTAAATAATGGTTCTTATAATCATCTAAACAAAATAATTATGTATTCTTATTATTAAAAACCTCTTTTTTATAGGAGATTTATATCAATGTGAATATCTTCATTATATACAATGTACGTGAAGACAAAAAATTGGTTGGAGAATTTTTGTTGATGTTATAAACTCTTTAAATATTTGGTTGCTTTAAAATCTATTTTAAATAGAATGGAATATTAATTTATAAAAATTGATTGTTTTTATTGTTATATTTTATGTTTTTCTTATTTTGAATCATGTTCTATTATATACATTTGGAACAAAATGATATTGAAACTCAAGTATATTAAGAAGTGTTAACTTGAAATATACTAAGAAATGTTAATTTCATTTATTTTATATTTTAATTTTTTTAATTCAATAAAAAATATGAAATTAATAATTATAACAATGATAAACTTTTATCACTAATTTGGGGCATTTTTTTTATGATCGTTTAACTGTTTAGGGCCTGGTTATAACTATT
This sequence comes from Torreya grandis, assembly GCA_037957365.1. Lineage (NCBI taxonomy): Eukaryota > Viridiplantae > Streptophyta > Pinopsida > Cupressales > Taxaceae > Torreya > Torreya grandis. Next base: position 865,902 of record JARHVA010003983.1, read on the forward strand.
TATCTCACTTTTTATGGTTCCAAGTCCCTATAAAACTTGGATTTACCTTGTGAAATAAAAATAATTCCAACAATAATAAAATAATAATATCACTAATTTCTTGTAAATATAAATAATACAAGTTTTATACACTAACTATAACAAAATTTAATTTAATCATCAATTAAAAACAAATATTTTAATTTTTTTCAATTTATTAATAAAAATAATAGTGTTAGAGAATGAGAAGCAAATATTTTCCCTAATTTAATACATAATAAATTATTGATAATTAATAACTTAATAGGTTGGTGATAGAAGAGCATACATTGTAGAGGCTATAATTTTTATCTAAGAATCCAATTGATCCCATTTTATTTTTAAAACAAAGATATCAAAGATACATATACCACTATGAGTCATGTTATCCACTTAAAAACAATTCAATTACTATTAGGGGGGTTAAATCAACCATATAATTACTAGAAAATGAATTTTATTTTATATTTTGATATTTAGAATTTTTTAATTTTATTTTTTTCTAAACCAAGTATGAAATTTACTTACAATTCCACATCAAGATTTATTTAGTGGTATAAATCATGTTTTAGGTTCCTAATTAAGGGATTCCAAACCATGCAATAAGTGATCCTCTTACCATTTTATCTAACACATACACACATGCACACATTGATATAAAACATTGAGTAGTTTAATTTCTTATTAAAAAATAGAGTAGATGTGAAATCTCACTTAGCATGAGATATAATATATGTTTTTATCATTTTAATATAGGTAAACATTGATAGTACAATAATTAGTTTAAATTCCATGCAAAACAATCCTCTCATGATATCTCTCTCCAACCACCTTAATCTATAAAATTTGGTAGAGTTTATCTTCATCCCAACCACCAATACTTAGAATGAGACTTGAATCTAATTTTATAGGGTGATAAATTTGTTTAATATTGATCCAAACAATATAAAAACCACTAGATAAATAAATAATTAATAAATGATCCACTTAGATGTATATCTGGAGTACGTTGATGGGGATCCACATATAATCAGGGCACCCCAAAAAATTCTAAATAAAACATATAATTCCTTTGATTTATAAATTCCCACATTCTATATATGATGTATTCTAATTCAATATTTAGTTGTCATCTAATATTTTTATAGTGATGTGCATCTGGGTTAAACCCCTTGACTCTCTATTGGATTGTGTCTTGTTATATTCTCCATGCAATTTCACACACTTTGTATCAAAAGGTTTTATGCCCTCCCATGGTTTATATATTAAAATTAAGGGTCTATACAAACCCATGATATAACTTATCTATTTTTAAAAGCACCAAAATAGACACCCTTACAATTATCTTCACACATCTACATCCATTTTTGGTTAGTAATAATTCTCAAACAATAATGCTAACATCTTGTCACCTTAAAAATGTCCTACCAATCCTCAATTTTTATTTCACTTTATCAAATTTTTATGCATCAACCCCTTGGTTATACATAATTAGAATCCTCTAAAAATCATTGCTTCCTAATTTATATAGTTTATCCATTGTGTCTTATTCATGCTTGTCAAATTCATGCACACTTTTCATGCACCATAGAAATATTTATTGTCTAGGTATATCTCTTTCATTGACTAAATCCAAGTACTTATATTCTCACCTCATTTATCACTATCACTCTTTTATTTAGTTCATCTAAAAGCTTATTTTATTTTCCACTCCTATGCTTGAACACAAATGTATATATTTGAGGATACTATATCCACTTCATGTTTCATTAGTTTATCTTTTTCTTAAGGTTGATAAATTTTATCAGTTGATGGTATGTGTATAAAAAAAAATATTTTGGAAAATAAAAATTCCTCCACTTATTTATTGATTTCATGATGACATAAAACTATTTATCATAGATAAATTATTTGCACTTTAAATCATTTAGTTTCGTAATAAAGTAATATATGTTTCTTATTTATTGACTCAATACTAAACTAATCATTGTTCCAGTAATGTTTTAGTACACTTGAAATACTTTATTGAAGTCTTGAAATTCTAAAATTTATTTCTCAATCATCTTCCCCTTAAATCATTCCAAAATATGTTCCACTTCCTAAATCTAGATAAATTCCTTATAAACTCCTCACATCATATCCATAATAATTATGGTTATCAAACTAATGTTTTTAATGTAAATTTTATAAAATATCAATAGACCATGAAAAATTAGTGCATAAAATGCATTTCTCAGTTATTTCCAATCTACTATTGTGTGCACTTCTTTAGGATCAATTTTTATCTTTTCTCTAGATATTATGAAACCCAAGTACACCATCTCTTCATTTATAAATTTTCACCTATTAAAATGATCAATATCTTATATTAACTTAACCTCTAAAATACATTCCACATATGTACCAAATGTTCTTCCCTTGTTTTGTTCAATACCAAAATGAAATACATGTACACAATGAAATACTTACCCAATAATAGTTTCAATACTTCATTCATTAGCCTCATGAATGTGATTAGTGAATTGGTTACTCTATATATCATAAATAACTAATCTAATAGTCATTCCTTTATCTTCAATGTTGTCTTATATCTTTCCATTTCATGGATACTGATTTAGTGATATAGGCTCTTCAGATTGATCTTGTTAAATTACTTCACACCACCTAAGCAATCCATCATAGAATCCATACACGATAATGAAAACATGTTCATGATTATGATCTTTTTAATGGAGAGTGAATTTGTGCACATTCACCATTTTTTCCCCTTCTTATACACCAATACTTTTAATATTATACATGGGCTCAAACTTTACATTATTAACCCCTTATCTATTAAATATTTCAATTGCATTTACACTTATTCATATTTATTGGTTTCATCCTATGTGTGTTTTGTTAGGAAAAATTACTCTTGGAATTATATGTATGTGATGATTGATGATTATTACTAGTGGTAGTTTCTCTAGTAAATTACTCAATATAAATGTTATTGAACTTGTCCAATGACATTTTACCTATCAAGGAAGTATCTCTTCAATTTTTATACATTATATGTTAAATTATTTCACCATATCTAGTATGAACATGTAGTATTCCTTCTCTTGTGATACCTATTCTATTAAATCTTTATGTAACACCATAAATATTCTTATGTAAACATTAGTGCATCCTCTTTCTTCTTCATATTTTACAACATTTGGGGTATATTTTCTCCCATGCTTATACAAGTGATAATTATTCACTCAACCATCATGTACTACCTTATGATAAAATTTTTAATGTTTCCCTAAAAGTATATGGCATATGTTTATTGACATCACATTGCACCATAGCCATACTAGTACGTGCCTATATAAAATTTCGCGAGTGATTTAAGATTAAACAACACATTTTGACTCTTATAAAACTATGACACTTTATATTGGTTTGGGTGCGACACTTTATTCAAACACAATTTCTCACTCAATCATTTTTATCAAGATCGAGTTATCTATGCTACCATTATGTCCTATAATTTTTAAACAATTATCTCCTCATTTACATATGGTTTATAATATAATTTTCCTTTCTTTTATTTCTTGTTTTAACATTTTGTAGTTTAGCTTATGTAAATCCTATGTTTGATTAAAGGGTTGATTAGAATAAATCAAGGAAATAATATGCATAAAATACTATCACAAATTTGTTACAGAGTTTACTAGGTAAGACTTTTCTAAAAATAGTAATAAATAATGCAAATATATGCTTATACAAAAAATCCCTAATACAAGCAATATGAGTGCTAAAAAATGAGATGGAAGATAGTCTAAGTGATTTCAAATAGATACCTATGTCATAAACCCTCTAATAAAATATCATCACATTGAAACAATAGTTCCATGTGGATCTAGTGTCATAATATTGGCATTATTGTCCTATATATAGAATTATATTGAGCTCTTGGGTGTACCTATATCTATATTTTAATGGTCTAATCCTATGTGCATAAATTCTATAATTTTTTATTATTCCTATAATGATTGAATTTAAATTTAAAGCCTAGTATTCCTTACAATTAGGTTATGAGCTAAATAATTATGGTCATTAGTAAGAATGGTTGGACATCCTTAATACCCCATTGTGAACAGAGTTGCCTACATACCAATACTCTAAGGATGGATAAAACCCAATGTAGTTCTCCCCACAAAAGTTTCATTGCAAGTGAAAGTGATGCTAGTGTGATAGTGGCCTTGATTGCCTTTAGTGTGCTTGAGATTATAAATATGGAAAATCTAATCTTAGGGTTGTTGTATATGGTAGTATGAATAAGTAAGTCATAATAGGAATTGATAACCTTAATTTTTATCAACTTATTTTATATTTGAATAAGTATTTTGAATTTGATTTTTATCTATTAGATATAGGGATAAAATGCATATATTTATAGTGTTATGTTTCTTGTGTTGATAATAAAGGATGTATAGGTGAATATTAGGAGAATTTTAGTTTTGAAATTATATTCATTCAAGAAACCTATGGTAAAGGACATAGGCACCATTTTTTGGACACTAACACCACATAGATTTAGTGTCCTTATTATGCTTCTACTATCTATTTGGTAGAACATTGGGCACAAATGGTGAGGATCAGGAAATGAGGGTCTTGAACCATGTTGAAACTGATGAAGGATGCATGTGGTCCACATGAAGGCTAAATAAGTGTGATAATAGGCTCTAGGATATTTATAAGGATAATATATGGATATGTAATCTTATGTAACACTTTTATCACTCAAATAAAAAATTTAGGTGATTACATCCGCACATTTATACCATAAATTTAATAAATTAAAAATATTAGGATAAAGGAAAAATAAGTGTACCTGGACATACCTAGGAAGTGAAGCTCGAGAAGCTCAATTTAATTATGTGAAGTTGGCTCTACTTATGTGAATAATAATCCAGTGCTTGTCCTACAAATAAAATGTACATAAATCAATCCTTGATTAAGAGATATCAAAAGTGAAACACTGTGTTGAGTAGAGTAAATTTGATTAATGAGATGGGAAATAGGAAAGGAACAAATATACCTCATTGGGTACATGAACCAATGCACAAAGTTGGTTACAACCTATATGGGTATGTGTATATAATGATGAATTAGTGAATATCTTAGACTACACTAATAATTCAATGAATCCTCATGTCTAGGTGTCTCAATAACTTAATCTAGTTTTGAATCCATCATCACCCACCCCTACTTGGTGTATCATGACCTATGAATAAATTGGATTAGATTGATAGTATGACCAACCTTCTCATATGGGTGGGTTAATAACTCAAGTAGGATATGACTCCATAATTTCACACCCATGTGTAGTAGATGCATTAGAAATTTAACTATGTGAAGTATAAATTTTTTTATATTGAGTATATCTAACTGGAGATGTCATCTTCATGGTGACTTGGGTATATTAGGTACCTTTAGGTCACTCAAGAATGCCAACCACTACAGATGGATTAAGGCATGAAATTGGTCATAACAAATAATATGATGTCAAGCGTATATAATGTATAAAATGACATGGAATTTGTCATTCCATATGATCAAGTATTGTGTAGTTGAGCATATGGAAATAATGTACCATACACATGTCCCTAATCTAGTATTTGAGTATATTGATTTTGGAATGAGTTGTAATAACTATAGATTAGTATCTGTGAATTAAATATGGGAATGATAATTACATGAATTATGCCCCTAATATGAGTAAATTTATATGAATCTAAGAAAAATTGAGTATTACTAATAAATCTATAACTAGATTTATGTAAAATTATATTGTACTTATTGTATAATTATGACCAATCTAACTTGTTATATAACTAAGGATAGTATAAAATAGTGACATATCTTGTAAAATATTATCATGAGGATCTAGTTTACCCATTTGGATGCTAATGTCTTTCTAGTTTGAATTTTGTGTCACTGTACTAGTTTTTGAGTCACTAGTTTTCCTTTATGTTTGCCTATGTATGATTAACATGCCCCCAAGCTGGTATTTGAGTATATTAATATTGGATTGAGATGAAATAACTTTAAATGAGTATATATGAATTGAAAATGGGAATGATAATTCCATGCATGATTCCCCCAATCTAATTAAATTGATATGAATCTAAGAAAACTTATATGAATTTAAGCAAAATTGAGTATAACTCACAAATTTGTAACTAGATTTGTGTAAACTTGTATTGACCTATTGTATAATTATGACCAATCTAAATTTTTATAAAAATAATGATAGTATAAAATATTTCCATATCTTGGAAAATATTACCATGTGGATCTAGTGTCCCCATTTGGGTGTTAATGTCTTTCTAGTTTGAATTATGTGTCACTGTACTAGTTTTTGAGTCACTAGTTTTCCTCTATGTTTGCCCATGTTTGATTTTATAAAACTAAGCTTATGTGATGAAAAATTTATTATGAATACCATATAGGATCCTAATCTCTATGATAAATACCTATGAATTACCTTATTTTGAGGAAATTTGTTGAACATATGCAAGAATTGTCCTCAAAACAAAGAGTTGTAAAAAATTGTGCTAGCTAGAGCATTTATGATAACTACATGATAATCCAATATAATGTACATAAATAACATCATAATGTAAAATGATTTTATCTTAATTATATATTATAATATGTATGTCATGTTTATTATACAAGGGTCTCAATATAGATGTAATCAATGTATGTAACAATAAATTTGAGTATAACTGGGTAGTTACCTAGGGGATGGGACATGATTTCCATCACGACACCCAAGTATGAAGGGTATATGCATGATTTACCTCATGAAATTAAAAAATGGAGTGTTAAAAAATAAAATACAAGTTTCATGGACATTATTAATATAATAAACCATACATACAAAACACATGAGGCATGAAAAGTAGGCTAAGGGGCCATGATACAAGGGACATGAGCACATGTCACTAAATCCAAGAAAATAGGACACACAAAGACATGTTAAAATTTCCAAATAAATAAGAAACAATAAATTTGGCCTAGATGCATATAGAATGACATGTTCAAATATATACATACACGATCAGGAATACACACATAAGGGACATGAGCACATGTCTAAGTCATATATATTTTGAAAAGAAGTGGAATAAATCGAAAGAGTGATGGCATATTTAAATGGATTCAAATAGAAGAAGTGTATAAATATAATAAATTAAAAATTAAGAAATATATAAATGAAATCATGCATGATTATGTAGTATAGATCTATGTAAGATCTAGGATGTACATATGATGAGTCTAAACAAATATTAATTGGTTAAAATTTGAGAATGAGTAGCAATGATCAATATAAAGATATAATAAATGTTAAATATATAATGTAGAGTATATAAGGATAGAAACTTATGATAGATACTATGTATAATATTCCATTAAGTGGTAAAATGTTTCAAGTGAAGAACCATGAAACATTATATATGCCCCTAGTGGGTATATAATGTAAAGTCTATATCAGTGTAGTGGACTTGAGTCTTTTATTAATCTGAAATCACTCAAGGAATGAAAGTGAATCATTTAGTATGATAAAATTTACTATAATAAGAAAGATATAATATGTAATATCTATAAAATTAATATATTTAAACATAACAATGCATACAATCTATAAATTTTGTGTTTTCAAAGTAATATTTGATTATTTTTTATTTTTTATAAATGTTGTATTGTTATTGTATTTTTATATAAATAAGATATTTAAAAGACATGTGATTAAAGAATTATTAAATGCTTATATGTAAAATCTCCTTATATGGATAATTTTCAATGGGTTTTTGAATTCTTTGCCATCAAGTAAATCTAGATATTATACTTTTAGGCTAAGCTTTTATGTGATGATGTATGGTCCAAGCTAAGGATTAAATTTTCCTTTATTATCTTCATTGGTGTTGATGTTTTTTATATTTTATTTTAAGACCAAAATTTTGACTTTGAATTCCCTAATATGTAAATGGTTATTATAGGTTCTCTAGATTTGTTGATATGCCTTGAGATGTTTGGTAGCCTAAATGTGTGTGTGATCCATTTGTTATAATTCATGGAGACATATTCCTTTGTACTAATAATTTGTGATGATTAATTTTAAGGATACCTATAAGGAGGTAATTTTTAAATCCAATGGGATAACTACTTATGTGACATATACTATTGAATAAGGAGTAGCTACCATAGGTGTGCATAAATTGGTGTGGTATGCCCATAGTGTATAGATGAGCTGATTTTCTAGTCATCAACAAATTAGGTAAATTTTTTACTAATAAAATTGATGATTGTATTATTTTTTATTTACTTTACCATTTACCTATGGGTTGTACAAATTAGAGAATGTGTGTTGGATTTTGTATATTCACTATTTTATTCTTGAAAGAGGTTCCATTATCTATGATTATCCCTAATGGTAGGATAAATGGGAAATAATATTGGTGATGATAAAATTTAATATATATTATCCATTTTTGGATTGTAATGGGATGGATTATATCTATTTTATAAAATACTTTGTAGTTATGATAATTAATTTGTGACCCCTGCAAATTCTAGGTTTATCTTACCAATCAAAACAAGAACACATAACATGAAATGTCAAGGGGATACGATAGGTTGTATTTAATATGAAGGTAAATGGTATAGGTTTCCATTTTAGTAAAAACTTTCACATAATTTAGTGTATTTATATCATTTTTATTCCATGTTTTGTTAATAGTAACCTTGTTTGAGTAACTTGTGTGACATTGCTCTACCATTGAAATGACTGCCTTATTCATTATCATATAGTTGTTTGATGGCCAAATTAGCTTCATTAGATATCAAACATCAGAATAAGTGTCACTAAAAATATATTTTAAATAATCCTCATTGATAATGGAATAATAGAGGGAATTTCACTATAGTTTATGATTTTCATTTCTTGTAAAAGTTTTAGATGTAATAGATTTATTCAAAAATTTGTATATTTCATAGAACCAATCATATGAAGTTGTGTTTTGTGTCGTAACTATAATTATTAGAGTGATAAATTTTTCATGGGAAAATAGTGGATATTTTAATCATTTGATAGTGGAAATATCTATATTTTCATCAATGTTAATGGGGTTTAATGATGCAACACTAGTTATTACATCATCATGGTGATTATATTTGTGTAGGATGTTTTTGATAGATAAATTATCAAACTAAGCCTATATACATTGAACCATATTAATATCATAAATTAGGAATTCTTATTTGGTTTGGTAGACATCTATAACTTGATTGACAATTAATTGTGAGTCCCCATAAACTTTTATTGATTTAATCTAGAGAGCTTGAGTCGCTTGAAGGACTAAGATAAGGTATATGAATTTTACAATGTTATTGGTACATGAAAAATATATTTGGTAAGGGAGAGGTAATATGTGGATAATTGGATAAATGAAAAACAATTCTAGCCCCAATAATATATGCACATTTATAACCATCAAATAATAATAACCATGTATATGAAGTGGTATTATATCTTATGAAGTCATCTACAAAATCATCATTAATAGGATTTGTATCTAGTAATGGGGATTCTACCAATTTATCTACAATTATCTAGCCTTTTAATATTTTTTTATAAAAGATCTTGAGGTCAAATTATATGAGTAACATAACCCATTTTTCCATATATCTTGAGAGATGTTATTTTGACATGAGCAACTATTAAGGATAGACTTTTGTAATGATTTGTGTCTCATTATTAATCATATAGTGTCATAGATTATATAGAAAATATGAGTGATAAGGAAAGTTTTTCAATTATTGGATAATTTATTTCATATTCAACAAGTGTATGAATGATTTAGTAAATGACCCTCTCCTTATGTTGATCACCATGTTATGCTATTAGTGCAACATGTGCATGATCTATTGTTTAAATTTAATGTATAAGTAATTTTTCATGTAATTGTGGGACAATAAAGGTGGGTTTAATAGGTAATATTTAACTGTGTCAAAGTTTTCTTGACATGTGATGTCCCATTCAGACTTTACATCATTTTTAAGTAGTCTAGTGAATGATTGAGTCTTATTTTCAAGTGTACTATAAAGTGGCATATTGTCTAAATTTTTCCTTGGAGCAAGCGAAGTTGGTTTAAATTAGTAGAAGGATACATATCCATTATTTATTTGACTTTATTTGGGTTAACCTCAATGTTGCATTGGGATATTATGAATGATAAACTTTTATTTGATGAAATCACAAATATACATTTCTTGGGATTGAGTCACACATTGTAATTTTTGAGTCTCTAAAAAATGTGTCATGAATCTATTTGATGATGTTGTCATTATTTTAATTTTATAATCAAATCATTGACATATTATTCAACTATCTTATGAGTGAGGTCATGGAAGATATGTGTTGTTGTTCATTGGTATGTTACACCTACATTTTTAAATCCAAATGGGGTGACTATATTGCATAAAGTGCCTAATGGTATGGTGAAACATATATTTTATTTATTTTTATGATGATATTTATTTCATTGTACCCATCTAAACCATCCATAAAGGAGAGCATATCACAACCTATTATAGAGTCAACTATGATATTAATGTTGGTTAAAGGAAATTAATCCTTAGCACATGATTTGTATAGGTCTATAAAATTACAAAAAAATTAGATTTGGCCATTAGGCTTTATAAAAGGAACAATATTAGCAACCCATTTTAGATGAGCAACTAGTCGAATGAAACCAATAACTAGTAACTGTTAGATCTCATATTTAACTAAAAGAGAAACTTTAGGGTGAATTTTTTGAATGTTTTAATTTATTTATATTAACATTGAGATATAGTGTAATTATGTGTACTAAAATTGAGGTATAAATGTCAAGAATACAAAAGAACTCGAGGTGAATACTTTTGGAAAATCTTTTAAAATATAATGAGTATCTATATCTTCTAATTTATGTAGGAAACAACCAATAGTATTATACAAATATCAATATATATGTTTCATAATTGAATTTAATTATTTATTTGTTAATTAATATAGACCACTACATAGTGTATGGTGTTTTAAGGATAATATCATTTATGTTGGGTAGCATATCATATGATTAATATGATTGCTCACCAAAGTATCCCTAGGAACTTATGGAATGAGTAAACCTATTGTTATGACACAAGTAAGGGAGATTCTCATATTTACAAAGGAATTATAAGATAAGGGTAAACAACTGAGAGTGTAGAAAAGTGGTTCACCATATCATATTTTCATGGAATATGTTGAGAAAACATGATACGATGTGAAGTATTTTGAGAGGAATTAGAATTGGATGTGTTATATCTATATATAAGTCCTTGTCTACCCTACTGATTATATGCTTCAATGTGATTAAGGATTCCCTACTCATGTCTGCCTAGGCCCTATCTTGTGTAACCCATCTTCTAGAAATATTTTATTGAAAAATAAGAAGTCAAATTATTATCATATGTTATGTAAGTAACTAGGGGAGTGGTACATGTGTTTTTAGTAGTAGAATTGAGTCATGTTGTAGTAAAATACATGTGAGGAATATAATGGTGTGAAGGCTGTATATGTTGATAATACTTGAATGGTTATATATCCATAGGGCATGTATATATGAACTTTATCACTAAATGTTAAACATGCATGTAATGTGAATGGAACTATGTCCATATCATGAATACATGGTCTTCAAAGTAATATATTGTAATTAAGATCATTAGACATAAATTGAAATGTGGTAGGTAGTGTTATAGGCCCCATTGTAATGTTTAGTGTGATTTGACCCAAGAATTTATATGGAATATTATCAAAGCCTCAAATATTCAAATCATAAAGATCCAAATCCTTATCATATATATTAAGAAGTCATAAAAAATAGATATTTAAAATCTATAATTTTGATGTATTATTGACTACAACCCATTGTAAACTTACCTAATTAATTTTTAAGTCAATGTAGATAGGTGTGTATAAATATATGGTATGATGAAGTGGGAGGTATTCCCTCTTGAAATGAAAATGTTATTCTATCCATTTCATAATAGTAATTATGGAAGCAACATAATCTAGCTTGGATGTTTGAGGTACCTAAGTGTTATGGAGTGCAACATATAAAATGTCTTTGTATGTGTTAAAATGTTATAGGAGATATAAAATATAGATTGTATCTGAATATGCACTTATCTAATCATAAAATTTTTTAGCCATGGTTGTTGTTAACCATCCAAGTTTCATGACCACATGAGGATATTATAACATGCACCGCATGGTGTACTAAGAGTGTAAAGTTAATAGTGGAGACAATATGGTGGATATATGTGTGTGATAGATAAAGACGAGGGATAACTAATATGAATGATGTTCCCTTATGTCTATGAGTGATAGGGAAGGAATCAAAGTGAACTAAATATCAAAGTACATCTAAATCAGACTAGTTAATTTTAGGAAGTAAAGTTATTATCTTATGCAATGTGTTTTTTATGTTATTAAAGATTAGTACCTTAATTATATTCCACATAAGAGAAATACAACATGCTAAATAAATAATGATACATGAGAAGAATTTTAATTCATATGAAGCATCATGTATTTATGTATCTATGTATTTTATAATTTCATTTTGAACTAAAAGGAATAGGTATGCAAATGAAAGTATTAAAATTTAAAATAGAAAGTGATACACCACTTCAATCATTATATCATGATTAAGTCAAATAAAATTAGTAATTGTATGGATCTAAAGTCTAAATTATATAAATGTAAACCCTATGGTTATTTAGGTTTAGTGTTTATGAAATGTTTGAAGTAAGTTAGGTTCACTAAATATTTAACCTTTTATGGTTTAGCTTATGTAAATCCTATATTTGATTAAAGTCTTGAGGAGACTAAATAAGGAAAATAATATTCATAAAATACTGACACTAATTTTTTATAAAATTTTAAAAACTTTGACTTTTCTAAAAATAGTAATAAATAGTGTAAATAAAGACTTATCTAGAAAATACATGATACACATGATCTGAGTGTGGAAAACTATGATAAAATATAATCTAATTATCATCAACTAGATCATTATGTCAGAAAATCTCCTAGATAGTACTGTCACATTTGGACCATAGCACCATGTGGCTCTAGCATCCTGATGTTGGTGATAATGTCCTCTATGCATAACTATCTTAAACTTCTAAGTTCACTTGTATCTATATTTTTGGGGTTTGTTCTTACATGCATGAATTATAAAAATATTTATTATTCTTGTAATGACTGATTTATGATGTAAATTATAATCCTCCTTGCAATTATGGTATGAGCTAAAAAAGTGTGTTTATTAATAGGATAACTTGGACATCCTCAGTACCCAACTATGAAGACAGATGGTTAAATATAAATACTCTAAAGAGGGATCAAACTTGATGTAGTTCTCTCCACCTAAGTGTTGGTGTAAGTGTAATTTATGCTAGTATGATAATGGCCTTGAGTTTATTGAGTGTGTTCGAGATTGGAAATATGGAAAATATAGGTTTAGGGATATTGTAGATAATATCATGTAGAATTAGGGTAGAATAATGATTAATAACCTTAATTTTTCTTAACTTGTTTTATATTTGAATAGGTATTTTTAATTTGATTTAAATCTAGTGGATATATGGATATAATTATTGTATTATAATGTTATGTTACTTGTGAGAATAATAAAAGATGTCTATGCTGACCTTAGGATGATTTTAATTTTTAAAATATAAGGTAAAGGAAATAGGAATAATTTTAAGGACACTAGTGCCACATGTCTCTAGTGTCCTTATTATATTGTTATTATTTTGATGTTATTGCTCAGCTTATAAAACACTACACATGAAGCGCCAGGATTGACAAATGATGGTCTATGATTACATTGGATATGACTAGGGACACTTTTGTTATACACAAAGGATAAATTAGTGTGATAATATGATATAGGATAGGTATATGGATAAGGTATGGATAGGTAGTTTCAATTATTAGTCTTAGCACTGAAATACCAATTTTATGTGATCACAGTTTTTTATCCTCCCATGATGGTTTCCACAACATTCTCTTAAGCAAAAATGATTCCCCACATTTAATTTATTATTAATTATTAATATATATAAATAAATAATAATCTTAATGAATGATATTATCAACAATATACATTCTTTTACTCCCTCCATTTTATGCCTATGGTATTCATATGTTTGATTTCCTAGTTATCCACACATAGAAAATATGCTCGGGAATCATCTTCCATTTCCTTAACCATATCTTCCTCATCCATAAGTTTTGTAAAATCTGCCTTCTTCATGAAGTTTTTGGATTAGTTTGTTTGTTTAAAATCATATTTCTTTCACTCTAAAATAGAAATTATGTATCAATAAAACTATCCCCAAATTACTAGTTGCGTTATGAGTGAAATTATTTATCAAACAGTGTACTAACTACTTTGAACTTGAGAATATGTGTTTTTTATTTTAAATTAATGTATACATATAGTAATATTAGAGATAAAAAATAAAAAACATTCTCCATTTAAATTAATTTACCACACTTCTATTGTGTACAAATTTATTAAATAAATAAGCCATAAAACAAACCTTTTACAAAATAACTTACATGACAAGTAATTTCAATAAAAACATAAATTAAAAAAAAAGTAAATAAATTTACTTGGAAAATAAATAATCTATAATATAATCTAATGCAACTTTAATATGACTAAATTTAAATTCAAGAGACAACTAAGAATACCAGTAAAAATTAACTGATAGTTTTTCGGTCCTCATACAAGAAACCACTATCAATTGACTATCAAAAGATATAATTAGACAAAAGTTCCATCCTAAATTCATTAAAAATATGAATTTAATTAATAAATTTTAATATCACTATAATAACACTAAAATTATTCCCCACCACTTTATAACTCATTTGAGTACTTAGATAGTGAAGTAGAGTTAACTGACAATTCTTACTATTTTTTAAGAATTCATTGAAAAGTGGCCAAAAGTGAACAAACAACTAAATAATGACATAAATAAATTAAATAAACTTAAAAAAAATTAAATAATTATAATAAATTAATTATAACAATATAACTCAAGTTCCCATATTGCCATCATACTCAACATTCCCCCCTTTGATGCAAAGAGATGAAATTCCTATATCCTTAAGTCTTTTCAATCATATTCTTTGCTATCACTAAAAAACTATGTTGGATCAAGGTGATCATTTTAAATTAGACAAAATTTTTATTATCCATAATAATTTTATTCAATCTTATGTAAATTTTGTATATTCAAGTTCAATAGAGGATAAGTTAATTGTATCATATTTCTTTGAATGCCAAGAAACCAACCCACTTCTTATTGTAAAACAATAACTAAAATTTTACTTCCTATTAGAAAGAGATCTTCCAAAATATTAATCCATGTATTTAATTATGTATATTAAAATTTATGATCTAAAATTAACACCATGATTATTGTTATCACTTACATATCTTAAAATTATCTTCATTGCTTACAAATGCTTGAGTAATAGTTTACCCATGTAGATATCGAAACTAGTGAAACCCCATAAGTGATATCAAGTTTTATCATAGTGAAATACATAAAACCTTAAACCATTATTATAAACATATTCTCATAATATTAATTACTTATATCCTACCTCATGATCTTTTATCCACTTGTAATTGGATTATTTTTAGGATTCAAATCTTGAATATTTTACTTTTTTAACATGTCTTGGGTGTACTTGGATTGACAAATGAATACTTAATATTTATGTTGATGGAATTAAATGAAAATAAAATAATTTATAATTTAAATATACATAATCTCAATCTATTATTTAATATATTCTTTGAAGTTATTTAGCATATCCATAGGCTACCTATAAAGATCAAGTCATCTACACAGAAACAAACACACAAAACATTAGAATTTAATGATTGTATGTAAAGATATGGTTCATTTATAGTTATTAAAAATCCTTGATACAATAAAAAAATATAAATTATTTATTACCTATCTATTTTATCTTTATTTATTCCATAAATAGCCTTTTTCAACTTATATACCCAAAATCATTTACCCTTTACATTAAAATTTTGTGTCTACCCCACATATACTTCTTTTCCAATCACTCCATTAATGAATGAAAGTTTAACATAAATTTGATTAATTTTAAATAATTTATGAGACAATAAAATAATAATTAGTCTTACAGTATATCTATGTTCCATAAATGCATAGGTTTCCTTATAGTCAACCCCATATGTTTGTTTGAATCATTTTTTACAAATACTGCACCTTTTAGTTTGTCAACTATACTATCAATTTAAATCTTGGTATTTTATAAAAAAAAATTAATATATAAATATTTGTTTAATATATTATAAAACTAATTTCATGTATCACTCCTTTCAATTTAATCTATGTTTAATTTCACAACATCAACTGATTATTTCATTTGACTACTTTTTGCATAACTTCTAGGTTCATTAGTCACTAATGATAATGTAGATAGTATTTTAATAAAATTTTAATAAAAAAAGTTACCTTCTTGATGTTTTATCATTTTTATAATATATTCATAATTATTATCCAAATTTATATTATTTGTCGTAGGAATCAACAAATGCATGTTTTTACTTGGTGTTGAAGTAGATGGATGACTAGTTTCTTACAAAGAGATAGTATTATTTCATGTTATACTTGAAACATGTTTAATAAGTTTTAATCACTCAAAATAAAATTAAATGGGATTAAAACCTCAATTATTAATTATTTTTCTATGTGATCATAAGCAACATTTACCTCTATTCAATAAAATACAATCCCTAGAAATAAATATGGATTTACTAGTAGGATTATAGACTTACTTTCATCAATATAATCTTAGATATTATGATTAAATCCCATACATAAACTATATAACCCTTAAATTTAATTATGATTATTATAATTATACCATTTAATTCAACTTGGATGTTCTTTCCATATCTTAATTACTCTTGGCTTTTGAAGGAATCATCTAACTTTTTGAAATCATCTTTGTGACTTGTCACCTAATTTGAGAAACCTAAATTAAGAGACAAAATATTATTTTATTACTCTATTACCAAAAAAAAAGTGAGAAAATAATTTGATCCCTCTTTTAACTCAATTTTTTCATCTTAAAAATACTTCTCTTCCCTTTCATGATTGGCTTCATTCTTAGCTACTAGTATCCTATAATATTTTATCACATGTCTTGGTTTTTTCAGTAATGACAAGTAAAATATTTCTTGCTCTTAACCATGAAGTTTTATTCAAATTAAAAATTTTAATTTGATTTTTGTAAACTAACTTTATTTTTATTTTTATCTTTGATCTTTGAAATCCTTTCTTTGGTTTCAAGTTTTTGTTTTATACCATGTTCTATATCTCCTACACATAATCTCATCTTATCCTCATGAGACAAGTGAGATCCCACTAACTCATCAGCACTTGTAGTTTTCATGTATTTATACTCTTTAATAGTGATCAAAATATGCATCAGTATTAGACATAAATATCTAAAAATGTTTCTTATTATTACACTATCTTCTATAGTTTTTCCATAAACCTTCGTTTTATGTACTAAATAATTTACCCTTATGTAATAATCTCCAACTCCTTCAAAATATGACATTATTAAATTCTCCTTCCAAATATGACTTTATAAAATTCTCATAATATATCTTAAGGGTTCAAATTTTTATTTATATTATTTTAATATATATTTGATATGAAGTATCCAATATACTATATGCCTAATTTCCATTATATGTTAAATTATTAGGTATATGGCACTCTAAGTATAGAATATAGCTTGTGCATATCCCTTTTCTTCATATTTTTATTATTCTTTTTTTATATTGTGTCATTTATTCTAATATTTAGGTGGTGTGTACCAATGGATAAAATTATCCAAAACTCATTCAACACAATAAATATCCTTAATTGATCTCTCCAATAATCAAATTTATCACCTTTAAAAATATGAATATTTATGGAAGCATAGTTCACTAAAGATATTGTATCTTGTGAAAAATAGCCTAAAAACATAGAGTCTCTGTATTGAACATGGATATCATATCTAATTAATTTTTTTAATGCATTTTTAGAGTGAAAATCATTTTTTTTTCATTCTAAATTAAAACTATAGATCAAGAAAACTATCTCTAAATTACTAGTTATCAAACTAGACATGTTGTGAGTGAAATTATATATCAAAAAGCAAATGAATAGATTAAAACCTAAAAATATATGATTATTGCTATAAATTATTGTATACTTAAAATAATATCAGAGATAAAACATATAAAAATATTATTAATTTGAAATAATTCACCACACTTTTATTGTGTGAAAGTTATTTAAATAAATAAGGATAAAAACAAGCCTTTTACAAAATAATTTACATGACAAGTTATTTCAAAAAAAGTATAAATTAAAAAACTAAATAATAAATTAAATTGAAAAATAAGAAATCCATAATTATACTTATAAAATTATACTCTAATGCAACTTAAATAATATCAAATATAATATAAAGAGATAACTAAAAGTACCACTAAAAGTAACTATTAGTTTTTTAGTCTTCATGTAAGAAGTCACTATCAATTGACTGCCACAAGTTATAATTAGACGAAATTATTGTCCCAAATTCAATATAAAATATTAATTTATTTTAATACACTTTATTTTCACTTAACTAAAACTAAGAGTGCACCCCACTACTTGGGAGCTAATCAATGTACTTAGAAAGTGAAATGGAGTTAACTGACAATTCTAACTTTTTTTTAAAGAAATCATTGAAAAGTGTCAAAAAGTGACTAAAATTTTAAATAATGACATAAATAAATAAAATAAAATTACAATAAAATAAATTTAAAAATAAAATAAAATCTAAAAATGAAACTCAAGTGCCCATATTATCATCATACTCAACACTATATATGTATTTTCTTGCTCAAACTTATGCATACCACTTTGATCTTCAATGTGAACATAGATTCATGAAATTTATTTTTCACCTTATCTATGTAGGTTCATTACTATTAATCTTCATAATCCTTTCATGAATAGTGCCTTTCCTTTTATATTATTCTATTATCTATGTGACAATTTGACCTATGTCTTGAACATAAACCTATAAGCTTATTCAATATTTCAAATTCAAATAATCCTTAGTTATTATTAAATTTCAAAGTGAAATAAATTTAAAAATTATGTGAAATTTTTACTATCAACCTCCTTATGAACTAATTAAATGGTAATCTTTTATAAATCTTCAATGTATTCTTTAACTAACATCTCCTTTTTCTTGATATGTTCATGTCTTTTGAATAACTCCATCTAATAATATATAGGCAATAATTTTCCTCTTTGTTTAATTACCATAATATCCAACATAAATGTATTATGTTTCCATTTTATAAAAAAATAATTTTTAACTTAATTTTTTATATACATAATAATTTTAAACCTTAACATTTACTGACACTTTCTCTCCTACAACAACCTATTGATTTTTAATATTTCTAACTACGTGCCTTGAAGGGTGGACCAAAAAAGTGGTTGGTGGAATGATGTTGCTTCATGATATACATTATTTTTTATCTATCATATATATATATACACTAAAATTACCCTATACTTGATCCCCTAATCAATATTCCTCCTATCCCTACCTAAACCAAGGCCTACCTTTTCTAACTATACCATCCAGGTTCGATGTAGTGTTTTTTTATTCCTTAAATATTTAAAACTAGGATATCCTAGGTCAATGTTATTTTAAATTTATGGAATAATTTTGAGAACTAAGTCATCCCTATGGAACCAAGTTCAAGGTTAAAAAGTAAATTATAAACTACATCAAGGCTAGTCAATGGTGTTAGATAAATTTTTGGGAAGGTTTAGGATCATCTATCACTATAAATTTAAGTCCCATTTTAATAAAATAAAGAGGAACTTTAAATTTTTACACTATTATTATTCATAATTATGGTTAAATATACATTTAGGTAAACCATTGCTTAGATATTATCTTGGATGAAAGATATTGTCTTATGGAATATTAGATACAATAGGAGTCATTTTATCTTAGAGCTTGATTCAACCATTATGATCTTTAAAAACACAAAAATAAATCACCAATCACCAAGGGAGAGAATAAGGCTTTATATGTTTACTTAAGGTAAGTATTTTTAACACTATCTATTTCATTTGATATATAGATATTGCATACTTAATAGCTTAAATATATGTATAACTCCTTGTTTGGATCTCTTCTAAACTTATACTTAGTGTGGATATAGGGTTTTTCAAACTTGTTATTTCCCACTTTAGGTAACTTATTCCTTGATTTGCCTACTATGGTTATTTACTCTTTTAGTTTAATTATCTGGTTTATTTTTATTATTATCTTGAACTATATTAGATTAATATTAGAAGACTTGGTTAGGGTTATTTCAGCATTTATGTTATGTTATAAGTGATCCTCTATTTAGGTTTAGAAAATCCATTTGGTCATGCCCTGATATAACTAAGTATGAAAAATATAAATTTTATTTACCTTCTCAAAGTTTAGATATTTTAAATATGATAAGCTAAAGATTAATCCTACCTCATTGCATACACTTTTAATCATAGTGTCTCATGTCTCTTTATTTTTATTTGTACTACCTTTATGTGTTGTGTTTCATAAATGTATCCATAATCTAAGTAATAATCCATTTCATTGATCCAATCAACAAGATCCTCCAAATTTAGAATTATAAAAAAATAACATAGGTCAAATTTTTCATCCTTACCAATCTACAAGATATCTCTTAAGAGCTTCTCCTCAGTATAAATAATTTGATATTTAATATCTTATTCACCTTTAATGTCATTAAATCATTAGGTAAATTATCCTTATTCATGATCATGTTCATCAATACTAGTATATATCATCATTGCTAACCCTCCTCAATGACATATAGGTACATTTTTAGATCACACAATACATCAAGAACTTCATCCATCCTTCATGTTTTGCCTAAAACTACCATAGATCTAATGTTAAATATATTAAGAGGTATCTTATCCATTTAATTAAAATTCTAATATTTTACATCCTCTACTCACAATTCTATATTGGTAAACCTTTCTTCTGACTCAGCAAGGTTTGAACCCACTTTGATATAATACTAGTCTAGATCATGGGTCAAGTTTTTGATGAAGAGATATCAAACCATGAATTAAGTGATCCTCTCACCCTTATATATTACACACAAATTTCCAAAAACTCACACACAATGATATAAAAATATAATTAGATTGATTTATTATTTAATATTACATGTGAAATCTCACTCATCATGAGCTATAGGTTATGTTCTGATCAAGTTATTATAGTTAAACCTTTGTATTATAATAAGTCCTAGCACATCATCTAAGGTAATATTATCATGAATTACATATCGTACACATAAAATACATATCATAAAAAAATTATTATAGTTTATCCTTCATCCCAACCACTACTAATTATAATAAACATCAAATCACATTTTATAGACTACTGAACTAGTCAAGGATTACTCCTGACAACTAAACAACTAATAGATAAATCATAAATTATTGACTTTTTGACCAAGGAGTATAGTTTTAGTAGGTTGATGTAGATCCACATTAAATCAATCCACTAAATATAAATCCCAAATAGTTTATTTTCTTGCATTTATTTCTTGGATCCAAGCTTCTATGCAAATGTATTACATTTAAAATTTTGGGGGTCATGTGGTCTTGTCTAAGTGACGCATCATCCTAGACAAAAATATTGACTTTATATTAGAATGGACATCATTATATACTTTTTACCCATGCATGCACTTCATACAAAAGTATTATTATGCCAAGAGAGGGTAATGATTTATTTTGGTCTATACATATATCCATGTGCATTAGTTTATGCACATGACTCCACCAAAGAACTAACATGTTTTTTGTTAGTTATCCATTCCTCAGGTACACTCATTCACATAAGATTTTATTTATAAGGAATTTTTTCATTTTCCAAAGTTATTTAATATTACTTTTCACCAAGGATGTTCTTGCATCATTTAGACATGTATAGAATAAAATACATTTATTAGCTCCCTTCAAGCTTATATGCAAAATTTACTAAATCTGGAATTTACTCAACACAAGGTAGGTTAACTCTATAACTTTTTTTATTATCATTAATTTTTTAAATTCTCATGAAAACTAAACCTTAAAGTATAGATAAATTTAAACAATATCATCTATTTCTTTGATGAATAAATAAAAACAAAATTATATTTCTTCTTGCTTAATAATTTCCTTGAAATTTTTATGAGTTTATCAAGCCACTTCCTTTTTTAAAAAAAAAATTTATACTATTAGGTAATATCAAGCTTTAGGAAAAAAATCAAAGTAATATTTATTTTTAATTCCCATTGTATTAAAAATTTATTTTTCAAAAAAAATATTGAAAAACATGTTTAATCAATATGTCAAGATTATGAGGAGGCTATTCATAAATGAACATGAATATGCAAAAACTAAATATAAGATTGAAAAATATCACAAAAATTATTAAGCATTAGAGAGAAAGGTAAAGAGGAGATGACACATATGAATAAAGAGATTAGGAAGAGAAAATTCAATAAATGGATTAATATGAACATGATCCACATTCATTTTAATAAAGGTTGGTTAGGGTGTTAGAAGGAATTAATAAAGGAATAAAGATTTAAGTTATATGATAAAGGTGAATTACTTAAAAATATATCTAATAGAGTGGTTTAATAGTATGGAGAATATTTTTGAGTGGAATAATATGGTAGAAGAAATTAAGATGAAATTTGTATATAGAAATTTAAAGGATATGCTACGATATAGAGAGATAAATTATAGAAAGAAAGGGAAAGGAAGAGCAAGGAGAATATAAAAACCTATATTAGTATGTGTAATAATGTGAGAGATAAATTTATCCATATATATCATGTACAAGTGATCTAAAAAATATTTCATAACCTGAGGCAAAAGGAGCATAGTATACAAGACTACACAAATTATTATTAAAATATATCCATTTAATTAGAGCATGACGAAAAAAATTAACATGTGGTTAAAATGTGTGAAAATGGTATTTTATTTTAATTCAATATGAATTAATATTGCACAAAATTATTAGCATGGAAGAAACCTATCAATTAGGTTTAATTGTAGAAGAGAAACATGGTAGGAAATATCTTGGGTTAAAGAGAATAAATTCATATAAATTAACAAGATGAAGTGGACTTAATCCTAAAGATAATAATAATAATATGCAGTGGAAAAATAAAAATACTCAAGATATTGGTTTCAAAATAAGTAAACATGAAAAGGATTTAAAAGAGCCAAAGGCTATGGTTGTGGTATAGAATGGAATGTTTGATGAGTAACTTATATTTTCCACATATTTGGTGAATAATGGTATAGAAAATTTGAGTTTCCACACTATAATGAATAATATATGGAAAAATAGTATTGACTAATATTTAATTTGGTTGAGGTTGAGCTAGAATAATAGATTAATAACATCATAGTAGATGTAGGACAGGATATTAAGATGAGAATAGCAATGATTGATTAAAACAAAGAATAGGTTAATGATAAAGATGGTGGTGACTCTTGTATACATAAAAATAAATTTTGAATAAGGTGAACTTAATGAATAAAGGTATGTAAAATAATTATTGGAAGTGGAAGTTATTAGAATATGGTTTGGAAAGAATTGTTAGCAAAATAATTTTGTAATGTGAAAAAAAAATCCTTTATCTTATTATATTTCATTATTTACAAAAAAAATTAAGTTATTTTTGATAATATGTGTTTAATAAAATTTTCCATACATCAAAATTATAGGGATGAAATATACTTTAATGTTATCCCTATGAAAGCATGGGATGCACT
>JARHVA010003983.1:895000-1047500 GCA_037957365.1 Torreya grandis
TAGTAGTAAATATAATTCCCATGTATCCTGAAATTGGAGAGGTACTTACTCCATTATTCATGCATTTGGAGAAATTTTGAACCTATGGAAAATTGAGAGTGATCATGTCTTAATTTTAAAATGTTTGAATGTCTTTAGTTTTAAATATTACATGATATAACTCTCATTAGGATATTTATATTACTCTATAATGTAATTTAATTGGTGGAACCACCAGCTATGTTTTGTTACATAAAAAAAGTTTAACTATAGATGTTGAGTGTCACTAGAATTTAATGTGGTCCACTTTAAACATGAATAAAAATCACACTATTTCAGATGAATCTATATTTTATTTAAAAATTTAGAATTTTTAAACTTTTGAATATTAAATTTTGTAAGATTTTAAAATTTTAAACTTGAGATAATTTAAATTTTCATGTAGTAACTTGAAAATGAATTCTTTTCATGCGCCATAAACTATATTGAATTGAAGTTCAATGCTATTTTAGTTGATAACTATTTCAAAACTATAACTTGTAACTTTGGTAATGAGTGCACATGTATTTCAAACTCCCCCATAGTCTATTTTTTTAATCACATTGTAATTTTGAATATTGTATAGTGCCATTAATCTAAAATTTGCTCATGAATTTTGAATTTTCAAGATAAGCTTATTATGATTCCCCCCTTTGAGATGAGAGACATAGACTATACTTCAGTTATCTAAAAAACAACATATGTGAAAAATAGAATCATGTATTATCATTTTGAACATTTGAATTGGATTTTATAATAATATTAAATATTATATTGAGTTGTATATAATAAATATTCTAGATAGATATAATATTCAAGAACTTAATCATTGATGTACATGACATACATCATTAAACAATAGTAAATTTAAAAATATAAATGCATGATATGAATAATAGAACCAAAGTAACAAGTAATGATTGAATAATAAATTTCAAACAATGTCACATAAGAGGTGAAATGACCACATATAAGGGGCATGTGAATGTCTCATAGACACATAAGGCCAAGGCCCAAAATAAAATGGCATAATGATTCCATACAAGAAATAATATTCACATATAAGGCCAAGGACCACACAAACAATCAAATCCATTCCTAGAGTATCATGTAATAAATTAAGAAAGAAGAATATAGTAAATGAAACTAATCTATATCCACCATGTAGATCCATGTCATTCTTAGGAAATATCATTTCCATGTAGCACAATGTAAACTATGAGTGACTAAAATAAAACTATATGATACATATATTGACATGGTAGAATAGTTGTGGATAGATACAACCTATTTCATTATTCATATAGAAAAATATATATTCCCCCAATTTAGTAAGGTTATTGAGAAATAAGGGAAGCCTGACATCAAAGAATCAAGAAAAAATATGTCATGTTTCTCACTCAAATACCTTGTGAAAATCACTATGTATTTAAAATCAAAATATGTTATTTAGTTATAATAAATAATGTTGATATTTTTGTGCCAAAAATATCATAACATCAGATACCTAAAGGGAGACCCCTTAATTTTTTAAGAAAATCCCTTGAATTAATGAAAAACTCACATTCCCTTTATTTTGTAGAATCTATAACTTTGGATTAAATTTGTAATTGCAAAATTGTAAATTGCTTCTTGAGATTTGGATCTTTTAATACACTAACCTTCCATTTTTTATGGATTCCATAACTCTAACTATAATTTATAATATGAAAAATTCAAATTATAACCTAAGTTTTAAATCTTAAAATCCATTAGCTAGCATAATATGGAAACCCATTTACAATTTGGAATTTTGTAAATTGTAAATCACAAGTGGAGTTCTAGATCCCATAAACCAAACACCCCCGTACAACCCAAAACATGAACTACAATTTGAAATATTTAAAATTGTAGTCAGAGTTCCACTTGCCATGAAATACTTCATCTAGAATCTGGGACTCAAGAAGTAATTTACAATTTACAAAATTATAACTTGTAATCCAGAACTGCAAATGAAATTTTACAAATTTACAAAACTATAAATTTCACATGGAGTTTTACCTTCCTATTTCCATAGAGGTCAACCTTCCACTATCCATGAAATATGAACCTCAACATGCAATCTAAAAAATTGTAAAATTACATGTGGACTCTATATTTCTACTACCAACCACCTCCATTGTCTCATTAATTACAATTTTTTTGTATAAATAATGCAAATTGGGAATTTTTATTTCATTGTTAAAATGTTGATCATGATTTCAAGCTTTGACATGAACCCTATACCACACCATCAACCTATAGCTATGCATCAAGCCTCATCTACGAACCTATAAGCCACATCTTCAATTACAATGTCTCCATTGCAAACTACATGATACTATTTTAAGACCTTTGCATTTTCCTAGAAGCCATTATTTCCTATAATTGAAGCTTTTCAAGTTATTTTTCTTTCTAGAAAAGTTATCTTCAAATTGTTTAGGGTTTCCATTTATTCTAATCATCATGCAAAGTCCCTTAGGTTATTTTTGTTGTTGTGGTTATTGTAGAGTATGATATCTTATTATTTTATCAAATTATCCACACAATTAATATGTAGGGTTTCTAGGGTTTTATTTTCTAAAGTTTCATTATAAGAGCCTTAGAATTTTACCCTAAGATTCATAGTTGAATATAGGGTTTTCATATTCAAAAATTGTATATTCCCAACAAATAAAGAATATTCCCTTAAAGATACATCCAAGTCCGTACATACATTGGAATTTTTACAAACACCTCTTATTTCCATACTATTTTTACTTGTTCACAACACTTATAATCCTTGGAAGAGGTTACATGTCTTTGTAGATGTTAGACATGTTCTAAAAGGCTAAAATATCCATATACATTATTATTGGTCTAAAAACATCCTACTTCTATGGGATTCCCACATGAAGTTTACACCTTCCATCTACATTTAAATTGATATAGCTAATAACACTTCCTATCCCCATAGGATTTCAACCTACTTGGAATAGCTCTAGGTTCCACTAAACATTAATATTGTCTAAAACACTTCCTAGTGACCAATGATACATAGAGTATCATATAAAAGGTTTTAAAGATTAAGGAAGAAGGAATTAATTAATAAATAGATGGTCCCTATGGGACAATAGGAAAACAATCAGAAGGGAGAATAATTCCTCATAAGAAAAAAAATAAAACTAAGGCCAAGAAGGGCCAATCCAACAAGAATGGGGTTGATGCATACCAATGAACTATCATCTCATATGAGGACATAATTATAATTGGATCCTACATATATTCAACCTAAATATCTATTATAGTAATAATCCCATTCTTTGTAGTTCACCCACCACTTGTGTACATTGTTCTTGAAGCTCCAACACCTCTACCATAGGTCTCCACTTCCTCTGCATCTCAATTTTCTACTCCACCTCTCATTCCTACCAACTCACCTATAATAATAAGTCTATTGTAACAAGTGAAATCAAGTCAAGTGGACACTTAGGGTCCTTTATTAGTGGATACTCAAGTTTCCTATCAACTTTCCCTTCCTTCCATTTCACTCCTTCCTTCCATTTCACTCATATTTTGCATTCCATTCATAATTACTTCCATTCCATACCCATTGATCTCCAACACAATTAAATAATACATACCCATGGACTCAATCATCTTATCTTTAGTTCTGCTAGTCATCCTAACTCCTGGGATAAGTAATGCTTCTTCTTTATCCCCTTTCATCTTCCCTACCTTACGAATCCTGAGTGGCTCAAATCATTTAATTAACTCATTCAATGATTTAGATTCCATCCTTCCACCAATTCCAAAATTATGAGTCCCTATGTGTACTCCCTCATTATTATCACATTCACCTCATACACCCCTAGTAGACACAGTTGTTTGTACTAATCAGAAATTGGGTTCTTAAAAAGGTTTCAAGTCAGAGTTTTAGTGGTGGCACACTATACAGATCATTAAGAGATTTTCAATGATTTTCACAGTTTGAAACATGGAGTTTGGATGCTCAAGATATGGTCATTTGAAGATTTGTCAAAAAAAATCACTTGCGACATTTAGCACGTGATTCAAAAACCTATCAACATTTAGACCTATCAAAGGTCAACACATGGCACTATTGAAAAGCCAATTGGGCCAATAACCATTTGACACATGGTAAAAAAAATTAGTTGGAAAAAAATTGGCTTAGTTGTTTCTTATTCACATGTCATTTGATATTTTCAAACCTTTCAAAGGCACCAAAGGAGGAACCTCCACGCCACCCAAGGAAATATTCAAACTTGGTGCCCAAGAAGGAGTCAAAGTGCCTAGAAAGGAGAGCCTGAGTGCCTAGAATGGATGAAGGAGGTTTTGAACCCTTGACCTCCTGTGTAAAAGGATAAATCCTTAGCCACTACGCCACAAGCTTCAAACTAATTATAAAAGCATGCATTTATATTTGTTTTAAAGAAGTTCTGGACTGTGTTTTTTATTTTAAGAGGCCAAGACTTTGTAAAAGCTTTGGGAAATACTATGTAATGGATTTTTATCTATTTTTTGGCCATAATAATCAATCCTAATACTCTTTTTATCCAATTTGCATATTGGAGGAGTATGTTTAAGCCCATAGAGGAGATTTTTAGGACTTTTGAAGCAACTTTGCAGGTGTGAAGACTCACAAAATTCAAAGGTGCTAGGCTTGATTATCAGTCACAATGAAGGTGAATTTTTGCATTGAGAGATCAACTTACATGAAAGTTGTTTATTGTTTCTAGGTTTTTGAAATGACCTTAATGGAAACGGTCCAATGCTTTGGAGAACCCAGAGATGTAGGTATCAATTGTTGAGCTGAACTCCATTATCATGTTTTGTGTTTTTGGTAAATGTCATTTTGATGCATGATTTTGTTTTAGTTTTTTGATTTGGTTTATTTAGTAAATTAACTCATGCAATTAATTTTCATATTGACAATTATAAAAAAATGTTATTAAAAAACTGGTTCAGTAACCTAGAACATTTTATGCCAAAACATTTTGCAAGTTATTTTGAGTTTTTTGAGAATTTGATAAGCTTTGAGAAATTCATAATTCATACATTTAAAACTTCACTTTGAGTTTATTAGTGGAGTTTACGGTTGAAGTTGGTATCAGAGCGGTTAGAATGCAAGGGTTGCTTCTAGTTGTGTATTGACAATTGCTTCTAGAATAGTTGGATTATTGGTTTGCAGATTGATTATATTATAGTGTGCAGTGTGGAATTAGTTATTTATAGGAAACAATGGGAAAGTTGTCATAGATTGAGGTCATCAAAGATGAAAATGCAATCTTGAGATGCCAAAAATTTGCACTTGAATTACAAGTGGCAAAGTTAAAATCAGAGCTTGAATCCAAGGATGAGCTCTTGATTAGATTGCAATGTGGTGAGTGTGAAAAGGTAAAGCCTTCAACTTCAGATGTAGAAACTATGACTGAGTGTAGTGTAAGTTTTTCACCACATGAATCTTCATCTTCTTCTACCATTTCAGATTCAGATTCTAGTAATATTGTTTTTGGTGATTTTGAAAGATACACTAAGGGCATATGATCTAAATTGTTGTTTAAAATGGGTTATAATGGAGGAGGACTTGGTAGAGATAGACAAGGTATAACTAACCCAATTTAGGTTGAGCATAGACCTCTTCATGCAGGTTTGGGTTATACTAGTGTGTAGGTGGATGATGGAGAAGTTTTGTCCATGGCTAAAGGAAGATGAGCTTCCAATAGCGAAGGTTCTAGGCCACTAGTTCAAAGGTGTAAAGGTAAAAGAGGTATTAAGATTCCACCTCCTAATTCTTACACTAAATCTTTTGATCCAATTGATACTTTTAAGAAGTTTGGATAAAATGGACAGAAGATAATGCAATCATTTCCATGCACTTTTTTGTGGGATGAGTAACCATAGTGCTAAGACTTGTTGGAAATGAAATGCTTTATTGAAGTAGATTGCATGTTTGAAAGACCATTCTCATGTTAAGTTGGAAATTCACAAAAGGGGACCCTCACCTAAGAAGGATGTTTGTACTCATTTTAAAGTGAGTGGACATAGGATTGATAGATGTTTTAAGCTTCATGCCTCTTCACATTCAAGTAATGTTAGAACTAAGATGATTTATAAACCTCTCACTAAGGTTAATCAAGCTAATTCAATCCATAATGTAGTTGACAATACAACCTAGGATAAGGTAAAAACTACAAGTGAAAATCCATTTAAGAGGTTAAGTCAACAATATGCAATTGATAAGGAATCCAATAAGACAATCAATTTCACTAGGAAGAAAGAAATGGTTAAGTGGATTATCACTACATTCTTTTTGCAAAGCATGGTTAAAAATTCACCTAAGGGAATGAACAAGCTTTGATAAGATGTAGATTAGAGTTTGTGGGAACACTTCAAGATAGGTTTACCATATGAAGTTTTTCAATTATCACTTTTTGATAACTCTAAGTTTTTGAATCTCCTATTTATGCTGTGTGAGTTGTCTAGAGGACTTGAACTCATTTAATCAGTTGGAGATAATATCAGAAAGCATGTTGTAGGTTTAGTTGATTCCTTGCAATACTTATTTGACTACTATTTTGAATGTATCTTTGGCACATGGATGTATAGATGCATGTTTATGACCCTTTGGGCATGTTTAAATGTTAGGCAACATAAACTTTAGGTTGTTTTCATTTTCTTAGCATATAACTCCCATACTAGGGAATTCTATTGCAACATGTCCACAACATTTATTGTATGTTGTCAGCATTATAAACATTTCTTGCAGTTACATTGGGAGTTGTTTCAGTTTTTGGCAATTCACTGCTTTACAGGATGTGACATTTGGGTAGGCAGTTTTGGTATGTTGTAATCACTTTGGTAGTTGTAGATTCACTTACTCATGCCTTTGTCTTAGGCATTTTTTTAGTTTTATTGAAAATCATTTTAATGCAATTTTTTATGCCTCTTGTTATGATTGGGTTCTATTTTTATTGATGCAGTAGACTAGTTATAATATTTCAAGGGATATTGGACTTTTGGAGACCAAAAGCCCTCCATTGGGGAGGTGTGATCAGAAATTGGGTTCTAAAAAAGGTTTCAAGATAGAGTTTTAGTGGTGGCACATTGTAGAGCTCGTTGAGATCTTTTTGATGCTTTTTATGGTTCAAAAATGGAGTCTAGATGCTCAAGATATGGTCATTTGAAGATTTGTCAAAAAAAATCACTTGTGACATTTAACACGTGATTCAAAAATGTATCAACATTTGGACCTATCAAAGGTCAACACATGGCACTGTTGAAAACCCATTTGACATGTGACAAAAAAAAATTAGTTGCAAAAAAATTGGCTTAGTTGTTTTTTATTCACATGTCATTTGATATTTTCAAACCTTTCAAAGGTGCCAAAGGAGGAACCTCCATGCCACCCAAAGAAATATTCAAACATGGCACCCAAGAAGGAGTCAAAGCACCTAGAAAGGAGAGCCTGAGTGCCTAGAATGGAGGAAGGAGGTTTTGAACCCTTGACCTCCCATGTAAAAGGATAAATCCTTAGCCATTACGCCACAACCTTCAAACTGATTATAAAAGCACAAATTTGTATTTGTTTTAAAGAAGTTCTAGAATGTGTTTTTTATTTTAAGAGGCTAAGACTTTGTAAAAGCTTTGGGAAAGCTTATGTAATGGACTTTTATCTATTTTCTAGCCATAATACTTAGTCTTAATACTCTTTTTATCCAATTTGCATATTGGAGGAGTATTTTTAAGCCCATAGAGGAGATTTTTAGGACTTTTGAAGCAACTTTGCATGTGTGAAGACTCACAAAATTCAAAGATGCCAGACTTGATTATTAGTCACATTGAAGGTGAATTTTTTCATTGAGAGATCAACTTGCATGAAAGTTGTTTATTGTTTCTAGGTTGTTGAAATGCCCTTAATGGAAATGGTCCACTCTTTTGGAGAACCCAGAGATGTAGGCATCAATTGTGGAGCTAAACTCCATTATCACGTTTCATGTTTGTGGTAAATGTCATTTTGATGCATGATTTTGTTTTAGTTCACTGATTTGGTTTATTTAGTAAATGAACTCATGCAAGTAATTTTCATTTTGACAATTATAACAAAATGTTATTAAAAAACCAGTTCAATAATTGAGAACATTTTATGCCAAATAATTTTGCAAGTACTTTTCAGTTTTTTGAGAATTTGATATGTTCTGAGAAATTTAGAATCCATACATTTAAAACTTCACTTTGATTTTATCAATGGAGTTTACAAATCATGTACTATCACCACCTCCTTCACTTTTGTGGTTTCTAAAACACCTTTAGTGGAGATAGGAGAAACACAAGTTTTTTTAATGTAAATATGGGTTTTAAACCAACTGATGGAGATGAAATTCCATATGAATCTACTAAATAATCAATGGTAACATCCACACAAGACTCCACACTTGTCACAGTGGCTACTAGTGTAGCAACCTTAGTTGTTGATTCTCATGTGATAGTATTTATGCAATAAGATGTCACCCCAAATTAGCTAGCAAAAACAATGGGAAATAAGTGAAAGCATCTGCTTTCCCCAAGTACATTACACATTGGATTTTTAGAGATGAAGAAGAAATCCAAATCTACTCCCTAGACCTTCTCTAGAATACTATGTGACTCAATAGGAGAGATATGTTGAGATTGTAGTCTCCTCACTAGAAAAACTAAAATAAGATCTAGTGGTGGGGGACTATTAGATTTCAAAGATTCATCTTGGATGTCCAACAAGGGAGGGGCTAAAGCAAGATGTTTAATCTCACATCAACTACCTCTTAAATAAAATATATAGTGACAAGGTCACTTAAGATGAGTTGGAAAATAAGGTTGATCAATTCTTAAATTCACTTGATAAATTCATAAAGCCAATTGAATCATCGATACAACCTAAGTCAACACATTTAATCAACCAAATCCTAGATCAAGAAACAATACATGTGGTGACTAAAATTGGAAGCATGGGAAGGGCTACTAAACAATGATAAAAAAAACTCATTTACAAGGGAAATAAGATTATTTATATGATAATGGTCTATTATACAATCTGATGGAAAGAAGAACCACCTTGAGAGAATCAGTCAATAAATATGAGGGAGAAATAGTAATTTTGAATTCTATTATCCCAAATTGATAGTTTTAGACTCTATTGACATTGACATCCTCCTTGTTGAAGGAATATGGAAAAATGATGGAGAACTAGAGGAATTGGATCGAGCTACATACTTCAAAATAAATTTTCTCAAAGAGGCTTCACATAAGACCAAGGTTACCCATGATAAATCCATTGACATGTTGCATGACATTGAATAAATGTTAAGTAAATTTTCATGCAAACTAGCATATGATGAAGATAACCTCCTTCTAGCAGGAGAAGTTTAGAGCAAATTCAAAGAGGTGGTAGAAAAATAATCTTCTAAAACTATAGTCTATACCCTGAGCTCTATCCACTACTACATTAGGTATTATAATTCATTGGATAAGATGAGTAAAGAGATGTAGGAAATCAAGGCTTTGAGATGGGAAATTTTGTATACATTAGTAGATTGAAAGATCACCAACCTTTACTACTTTGGTGTAAATGAAGATAAAATCTAGGAGTTTTTCAAGGCCTTTGATGCATATGTCAAAAATCTATAGGTTGAGAAAGACAAAATGGAAAATGATTTTTTGGAAATTGATTAGTTCTTTCTATTGAAATATTCTCATATATTATATTTTCAGCATTGTAAATACATTGTAAAATGGCATATCTTGTAATTGTATCTATCTTTTATATCTCTTTTTGTAAAAGAGACATGTATATTTTACACTTCATATTTTAATATGTTGGAAACTATAAATATCAAAATTTTAAATTATACTTTTCATTTTAACATGTTATAATTGCTTAAAGTTGTAAAAGCACATATTGAAAATTGTAAATTCTATTTTGGCAAAGTGACATGACTTGCAAGTTGGAAAAGTCTCACTTGTAAAATTCAAATTAGGTTTTTTCAAAAAGTAACTTGAGTTATTTCTAAGTTATCTTTTGTTTAAATGTTGATTTTTATCCTTGGCATCACCCATTTGCATGAATAGTTTTGCAGATGCATGGAGAATACCTAAGACATTGCATGAAGGAGTTTTTAATTCTATCAATGCCATACCAAGATGAATATCATGACCAGATCCTACATAAATTATTCTAAACTATTTTAACAAGTAAAGGATGCCAAAAATAGAATCTCACACCTCTTTTTCCATGAATTTCTAGATTTGCATGATTATTTTCTACTTGGCATTGAAGTTATGATAATTACATCTCATCCATGAAATCTTTGATATAAATTTGGTTAGGACCCCACATCCCAATCTATATTTTTAATTATAGTAATATTATTTAACATTTTGAATTTATTTTCTACATGATGTAACATGGAGAATGAAATAAATTTAAGATTTTCCTTTTTTGTCTGAGAAATACCTATTCATGTGAGTTATTTAGATATTTGTGGAAGTTTTACTTCTTTTTTAGTCAAAATAATTCATTTATGGTATTTTATACTCTTATAAAATATTGTTTGATAAAATAAATAATATATTTCCTTTATACAAAAAATAACAAAATATTTCCTCTAATTTCCCATTTGCATTAGTTTGTACTCAAACAAATTTAAATCTATTTTCTATTATGTTTCCTTCATTCAATAAATTAATAAGATCCACTATAAATATTTAGTGCAATCACCACTTTTACTTTTACAAATTTCATTCTTAACTCTTTTCCCAATCAAAACCTAGTTTAGGAGTGAGAACACTAAAGGAGAGGAAATTCTATTAAACTAATATTTTATAAATTGTACCAAATCTAGTGAAAATAAGATAGCCTTTTGCAATGGTTAACCTCAATTATCAAAAGTCCCATATCTTGGAGGTTTTCCCATTGTATCATTATATTTTTGCACAATGATCTACCACGTCAACAAATAGGTGTAAGATCTACGTGATAAAAGTTTTTGGCATGCATAGTGGGACTTGAAAGTTACAAATAGATTGGTGTTAGTTTTAGAAAATTTTATGTGAGGTCCATACACATTCCCAAAGTACATAGTGACTCCACTTGTTTATGGATTCATAATTTCAAGGATTACGTATGTGAAGCAGACAAATAAAGTCAAACATTATAGGTAAGAAACCTAATTTTTTAGAGTTATCATCTCCATTTAAAAGGAGATCAAAATTATTTGTACCTCATCCTAAAGTATATCATATAAATTTATTTGCATCTCATGTAAGAACTCCTACTCTTATAAGTTTCATACCTCCCATAATGGCCAAAATTTTTAATTTCATATCTTTTAATTGATCTAGCCCATTCTAGTTGACTCTATTTGATGATATATCCACATCAGGTTTAAAAGGCCTCCCATATTTTATTGGTTAAAATTCCACCACCCCTATGGAACACATAAAAGATATTACTAATATTTATTTAGTTCATAACCCTGTGTAAGATAATGTTACAATCAAACTCCTAAGATCTTCTTTAAAAGGTAATTCTTTGCAATTTTACAAAATCATTGCTTCTAGTTCTATCCATGTTTGGGATGACTTATACACTACGCTATCTGATCAATTTGAAGACAAGAGTGACCAGTTTTCCCTACTTGACTAATTAACTTCCATTTAATGGGTTCCTCCTCAGATCATTAATGATTTCAACTTCCACTCTCAAAAGACATGGAATATAATTTTGACACTTATAAAGCCAACTCCAAAAAATGCTTTCCTTTATTACTTAAGATCCTTGAATAGTGATATAGTTGTTATGATTCAGTCAATGGGTGTTACCACACTTTCTACATGTATGAAATTACAATAAGGGAATTTTTTTAAAATCCAAGCTAGAAAGATTACCCTCAGGCCACCAATGCCTCTATTTTTATAAATAACTCCTACACCATCAAAAAAATTTCCAATCCCCACCATGATTAAGGTACCATCTTTGACTCCAACTCTAACAGATGAACTATATCAGGTCAAGTCACTACTCAAGAGTTTTAGAAATGGATTAGTAGTAATGAAAAGGAAAAAAATCCTAGATTTATAAGCCTTACCAATAGGATAACCTAGAATACCAACCTAATAGGCAACAATATCAAGGTAATCAATAGCCACAGGGTCAAGGTATGCAAACAAAAGCTCTAAATATCCTTACTCTACCTATACTAGGTGCTTCTAAAGCTATTGCATCAATTTAGAACAACTTGGCTCAAGGATACAAGTGGTGTTATCCTTACTCTCAACCACATATTTAGAATACTTGTCATAATGGTGTTATTATTTAATCCTTAATGAAGTAAGTCATATCATGTACACGAGGACAATAGGAAGGGTCCACTTCCTAACAAATAAATACACAAGCACCTACTCAAGGTGAGACAACTCTTCTAAACTAGCAAGAGGATGAATTTTGTGGTGTAAATCAAGGGGAAAAATTATTCAATGGTAGAGTTTTAGTGGTAATAAACACACATTAAAATAAAAAAGAAATAGAGAGTGATCAGTCCCCTAGGGTGGAACAAGCTACAACATCCAAAGTTGTACCAAAACTTTCAAAGAATAACCTAGTAAAAAGGCCACCCTTTGTACCTATGAGTTAGCCCAAAGCAAAAGTGTAGAACTTGAATCTTCTAAAAAGAACATAGTTCTCATGAGGGTACTAGTAAAGGTTACTAATATCCCTTTTAGTATAGTTGAGCAAATGAAGAAGACCAATCTGAATGTTACTGTGTGAGAGACACTATCCATTCCTCTGTAAATAGATTTGTTACAAAAGGCTTTGAAGAATTTCTAGATAACAAATAATGTTCCAGCAAAGGGGCCTAATGACATAATTAATATATGTCAACCAAAAACTAACACTAAAACAAGAAAAAATGGTAAGTCTCCCCTTTTATATCCTTCATGTATAGTAGGGAAGCATCTTATTCATAATTACATGGTAGGTTTCGGGGATAGTAGTTTTCTCATGCCTAAAAATATAGATGATGATAATGGCATTAAGTATACAAATGTTTCAAAAGGATTAGTATAATGGGATGGGACTATTGTTCAAATATTAGGGATAATAAAATATATAAATATCATTATCCATGCATGTCCAAGTCTGTCAATTTCTAAAGATATCTTAGTTATTGGCCATCCCCCTTATTTTAACATTTGTCTTTCATGAGATTTCACCACAAAAATGGGAGGATACTTATCTATAGACTGGTTTCACATGTTTCTTAGAATGAGATATGGAATAAGAGTAGTAATAAATTCTAAGACAATAGCTAAAGATTATATTGATCCATACACTCCTCCCCTTATAGACATGAATATTATATTACATGATTAAGAAGAGTAAACTGATCATGAAGTTATAACACCCACAAAATATATTATAGACACTCACTTAGATGAATCGGGTATGTTCTTCAATTTGATCATTATGACTACGTGCAAGAAACCAAGATAGGTACATATTACATACATGAGGATGATGTAATCATTCTTAATATTGTATAACTAGATAATGATATTTAAGGAATGTGTAAACTATTATTTGATGGTTTAATAAGTATTACTAGTGTGGGTGTAGGTTTTATTTTGATCTCTCCATGAAAGGAGAGTTATTTATATTCTTTTAGACTTTAGTTTAGTTGCACTAATAATGTTGTTTAATATTAAGTTTTGATTTGAGGACTATAGTTGGCCAAGGAGAGATGAATAGAATCCATATAGATATTTGGTGATAGTGAGTTTATTTTTCATAAATTATTATCTAGGATCATAACTCAGAATAATTTCTTGAGATATTACAATCATAGGGTTTCAAACCTATTAGAAGATTTCACTACTTTTAATATTCAAGTAGTTCCAAGATCACATAAAAAATATGATGATCGTATGGCCTCAGTGGGATCCCAATATAACTTACTTGAGGAAATAAATAAATAAAATAGCCAACATGTAAAGTTAGTTGTATGACCATCTATTCCTAATAATTCAATCAATTGGCAAGTCTTTAACAGTGATCATCAAAATATCAATTTCTTGAGGGAAGAAACTAAATCCTTTGATAAGAACCAATCAAGACTTCTAGATCAATATAGATATCAAGTCAATAAAAAAAATACAAATAGATTACCAATTCACCTTGTCACTTTAGAGAGTAGATTTAACTTAGATGATCAGTTGAAGGATAAAAAGAAGAAATTTATGGTCAATGAAGAAGATTACAAGCCAATGTTTATTTCAAAATGCAAAACATTAAATATAGGATAGATATGTAATGACTCTAAAAAATAATATTTTATTGAATTATGCCAAGAATTTGATGATAACTTCACTTGGAGTTATCATGGTCTAAGAGGTTTTGACCCTATTTTATCCCAACATACAATAAAATTAGATCCAAATACTAAGCCTATTAGATAAAATCATAGACCTATTAATACAAAAGTAGAATCCTTGATAAAGAGTGAGCTATCTAAACTAATAGAGGCTTATATTATTTTTCCTATCAAACACTCATCTTGGGTTAAAAATTTGGTCCTTGTAAGAAAGAAAAATGTTAAAATATGGTTGTGTGTAGACTTTAGTTATCTGAATAAAGTGTATTTAAAGGATCATTATCCTCTTCCTACCATGGAACAAATTTTGCAAACTATATTAGGATCTAAAAGATTTTTTATTCTAGATGGTTATCTAGATATAATCAAATCCTAGTGTAAGAATCAAACCAATTAAAGATTATTTTCACTATAAAATGGGTATGTATTCATACAAAAAGATGTCATTTGGTCTAAAAAATACTGGTGTAACATCTTAGAGAGCCATGGATATGGAATTTAGAGGATTTTTAAATGAGATGATCCTAGTAGACCTAGATGATATCACTGTCTACTCAAAGAATCTTGATGCACACCTTGGTCACCTTAGAATTGTTTTTTAAATTTATAGGTAATTTAGGGTTTCTTTAAACCCAAATAAATGCATTTTTTAGTCCATGAAGGGAAACTATTAGGACATAGTGTCAAAATAGGGTCCTATAATAGAATTAAAGAGAATTAGT
Organism: Torreya grandis; assembly: GCA_037957365.1. Classification (NCBI taxonomy): domain Eukaryota; kingdom Viridiplantae; phylum Streptophyta; class Pinopsida; order Cupressales; family Taxaceae; genus Torreya; species Torreya grandis. The sequence goes on from JARHVA010003983.1 coordinate 910,164, forward strand.
GTTATATCTACATTAGCATTACCAAGTCATAAGAAAGGATTATAGAGTTTCCTTGGAAAGATCAATTTTATGAGAATATTTGTCCCAAATTTTGCATCCTTGGATAAATCCCTTACTTTAATACTTAAGAAGGGTATCATTTTCAGCTGGACATAGGATGGAAGAGATAACTTCAAATCTATCAAATAAGCTACCTCTTAGGCTCCTATGCTAGTTAACCCCAACTAAGATGAATATTTCATTCTTTATGATTTTGGAGGGGAAGGTAGCATCTTAAATATTCTGACCTAACAAAATAAAAAATAATTAGAATGGTCAATATCATTTTTCAATCAATCCTTTAAGGAATATGAGGAGAATTATAGTATCATGGAGAAGTAGGTATATTCCATAATTAAGGTTCCCAAAAAATTTAGGCATATGCTCTCCAATAATAAAAGTCATTTGATGGTTAGTTATCAAAGTGTAAAAGATTTTTTGTTCAATCAAGAGATAAATGAAAAAAAAGTAGGACAGATCACCAAGGTCATGGAGTATGACATTGACATCAAAGTTACCAAGATGGTGAGAGGAAAGGGTTTATGTGAATAACTATATTTTGATATTAGGACTGTTGAAATAAAATTTGAGGTAGTATATGCTCAAATTCACCTTAACCAACTAATCCACCTATTTTCAATCATTAGATCCAAGACATGACCAATTTACTACAGACTAGCAAGTAGTCATATGATTTTCAATAGTCTGAAAAAAGGTATTATAGACTCTAATCCATTATTTATGTTCTTTTTGATGGAATATTATTTAGAAAGGATATGAATGGATTCAGGCTAAGATGTATTGAGCACCATCAATTTACCATGGTACTCAAGGAAATCCATGATGGCCCATATGGAGTATATTTCTCTGTAAAAACCATAGCCATCAAGATAATGAAGGGGGATATTATTTCCCTAAATTATTAAAATATGCCCATTATTGGGTACAAAACTGTGAAATTTTTTCTTAATCATCAAATAAATTTTAGTAGCACTCCTTCTCAAACCAAATCAAACAGATCAACTATTTGATCAATAGAGATTGGATTTCATTGGTATGATCAATACACCATCAAGAGAAAGATAATAATGGGTTCTGATAACATATAATTATTTCACATGATGGACTAAAGTAGTTGCATTAAAAGATGCCATGAAATCATCCATTCTGGACTTCATGGATGGCATACTCTTAAGGTTTGGTGTTCCTTACACCATTATCTCAGATAATGCTAAAGCATTTTTAGGCACTCAAGTGAGTGAATGGGACATAAAACAAAATGTATACTTGAGTACATCTTCCAATTATTACCCCCAAGATAATGGCTTTGTTGAGTCAACAAATAAGAACCTTATAATAATCATCAAAAGAACCATGGAGGATAACCAAAGGACATGGTACACAAAGTTTAAATCAGCACTATGGGCTAATATGATCACTCCTAAGAGATATAGTGGTACTTTCCCCTTCATGTTGGTATATGGAAGATAATCTTGAGTCCCACTATCAATTGAGTTACCATCTATAGAGCTCAACCATCAATTGGATTTGATTGATAATGATGAAATCATAGTAAGATTAGTTGAGCTCATGGAAATAGATGAAATTAGGAACCAATCTATAAAACTACTTGAATTAAATCAAGCCAAAAAATGAGGACTTTTTACAAAAGGGCATATGATAGGATATTTAATAAAGGATACATGGTTTTGAAATGGGATGCAAACAAGGTTAAACTAGGCAAGCACACCAAGATTGATGCGATATAGAGTATTCCATACATTATAACTTAGTACAAAGGATATAATGCAGTATATCTATCCAATCTTGATGGATCAAAACTACTTATCCTATTTAATGGTATATACCTCAAATCTTGCTTTTGAGGTAGGAATTTATTTCAAAAAATAAAATTTTATATATAATAGGGTTAGTTATGTTTTCTAAAATAAGTGCTTCTACATAAGTAAACTCATTCTAATTTTTTGTTTCCTTAGTTTCTTAGATTTTTCCCTATTTTTTTCTTATTTAGGCAAGTCTCAATTTGTTCTTCACCTAGTTGTAGTTTGTAAAGGTTAAAATGACTCCACACCTAATGAACTATAAGGCTATTGGATAGAAACTAATTAATAGGCAATCATCACATAAAGGTTATAAAAAATATTTATAATTTGTCCCAAAAATATTGTAAATTAATATACCCTAAGGGAGACCTGATGAGTTTCATTATTCCCTTCATTTAATCAACTTTTTGTTCATATCATATTTAATCAGGGATGTGTCTAAAGCTATATGCAACAAGAAGAATCATAGCAATTTAGTAATTGATTGTAGGTATTTTTATTTTTTCTTTTTTGTTTTGGGGGATTTTTAATGTATTGAGTACTTCTAGGTTAAAACCTTATTGGAATCAAACTATGCTAATTTTCCAAAAATAAACACACTTTTCCATAATGAAATAGATTTCTAGAAAATGATTGCAAAGAAATGAGAATTTAATCTAAAACACCTGCAGGAACAAATTTACAACAAATTTTAACTTTAAGGAGTTGGAAGCATTTATAAATTTAACAGAGTTACCTATTTGGTTTTGAGAATAAAATATAAATACTGACCAAAAATGAAGATCCTGGTTCTCTGGAGGAGTGGGCCCTTGCTCTGCCTAGAAACAGGATTGAACAATTTAATTTGCTTTCAAAACAAAAATGGCTATTTCATTGATAAAATGTTTTGTATTACAAAATTTATTAATCTCTCCTTTTCTCTCTATTCTTCAATGATTTTATATTATTTCCTAAATTCCTAGGTCTATATATATATATATGCTTTGATGGTTGTAACTATTTCTTAGATATGATGGAACTGACTCATACCCAGAATAGATGTTGAATCAAGATGTGGCTGGATCTCTAGCTGTGTGATAAATCTCTTGGATCTGCAAGTATAGAAATTGGGAATCTGCTCTTAATTTAATGGCATCATTGACCTAATAGATCACTAACCTTTTGGATTAGATCCTTATTAGTTCCATATCTAGCTGTGAAAGTTTTGGAGCTTATCTATAGGAGTACCAGAGCTAATTCAGATAATTTTGGAGCTAAGTCGAAAAATATGACAACTTGAAATAGTATGGTGGAGTTTTGAAACTAAACTAAATTGATTCCAATGCTTCCAAAAACATGCAATCTACTTCATATTTGTTATTTAGCCTGATGATGACCTGTTTTATTACAAAACTTGAATTTTACAACACACTTGTTAGGAATTACAAGTTTTTTAAGTGTTAGAATCAAAATCAACAAAATATGGATAACTAAATCCTAACTCATCTTAGATCAAAATAAAAGTTACAAAATGCAATCAAATTTAATAGAAAGAGAGAGTAAGATGAGGTCATTTATTATACATTTATTGGGTATATCCTGGCCTCATCATTTCCCCCATACTTAATTATTTGTAAGTCCCTTTACAAACTTCACTCTTTAAATTTAGGATTGTATATCTTGCATTCCATTTGATTGCTCAGATCAAATGGCTAGAAATGAATATGCCAATGCTTTGATTCAAAGGTATTATACCTAGCTCCTGCTTCTACTTTTCTTTTTCAGTCTACAAATTGAGTGGAATTTTGAAGTTATTTATTTTGCCAAGGAGATATGGGAGTGAGAAGTAGAGGTGGCCTTCTCTACATGCCTATCCATATGCACAATGGAATTTCATTGATATGAGGAATTATTGTGCATAAATCTTTTGCCCTTTCTAGACTCCAGATCAAATTTGAAGGGGATACTACTTCCCTTCTTTTTAATGCCACCGAAAGAAATTCCCATATTTTTAAACATACATCTTAGATATTATCAAAATTTTCCTTCTCATAAGACATGAAGACATCCATGCTTCGCTATAAATTGAAAAGATAAGGTCCCCTAAATTTGTCATTAAATGCATGGGATTGGAAATGTGTAGCAAAGGCAAGTGGGTTACCATAATGAATTCTCATATAGAGACTGGATCCTTTGATGATTTTCTTTGTATTATAAATATACTAGGGTTTAGCTTCCCCTTCTTTCAATAGGGTTTCAGCCAGTCTTTTAATGTCCCTTTGACAGGGTTTGGGACATGCACTATTAGTATTCCAGACATCTCACTTATTACATTCATAAAAAATGAATAAAAACCTTCCAAATTTTTGTTCTTGTTTGTTCTAAATTGATAAAAAAAATTCTCTTACCATTTCATTATTATATTTGGAAAATTTCCTCAAAAACTCTAGCCATCCTTCTTGTTGAAAGATAGTTGTTACTTCTTCATCTGCAAGGAGTTGGGTATCATTTTTTGGTTCTAACTTCTTTTTTATTCCCTTGATTAAATATTCTTGAATATTACATAGGTTAGCTAAAGATTTATTCTCTTATCAGTGGAAACCAAAATTTTGGCATTATTGATTTGGTAAATTCGATAGCGGAATTACTATACTCAACTGTAGAACTTAGTGATTTTGACTATGGAACTATTGTACTCAGTTGTAGAACTGACATAGGTAATTCATTGTATCTCTTTTGAAATTTTTTTGTAGCTAGCTTTTACTTTGTTGATGCAATAATAAGAATTATTCTTTATGACTATCTACCAACTGATTCCATCATCAATATCCTTCTCATGATTTTGCACATATAACCATGATGTACAATAGATGACTCATCATACTAATCTTTTAAATCAAGTCTAATCACACATGAAAACTTTTAATTTAACCTTTAACAAGTTAAAAACATAATTACTATCCTTGATGATGTAACCCCTTTGTCATGATGACTCATCATTCCTAAAATATGGTTAGAAAAAATAGCTAAAAAAAAAATTATTTGAATTAGCCATTTATTTGAGAAGATCAAATACCATCACTAGTTTACAATTGATCTAATTTTTTGTTTTGAAGAAGAAGAGAATGCCATTTATTAGTTTTCATCCTCTTCCCTTTATTTTGTATCTTTTCATCTATTTATTTGATCAGTTTGGAAGAACTGGGTTCTTCCATATGATCAAATTATTTGTTTACGTCAATCTACTTCAAGAATTCATCCTTAGTAGGAGGCTTCCTTTAAATTTTTAGCCTATGTCCATTGACCAAGAGCATTCTTCTACTGCCATCAATGGGAAGTAACTGGATAGTACCATTGTCAAATATCTACATGATTTGATAAGGTCCCAACCATCTAGTTCTTAAATTACCTTTGAATTGTTGGTACTTAGAATCAAACAACAATGCCCAGTCTCCTACTTTGAATTGTATTTCCTTGATATGTGAATCATGCCATTGCTTCCTTTAATGTTGGATTATCTATGTCTGATGAAGTGCTTCCATTATGAATTCACCCAATTCATTGAGTTGAAGGATTCACTCCTTTTGAGCTACATCGAATTCAATTCCCACCTTAGTTGCTGTCCTTAATGTCTATAGTTCAAACTCAATAGGCAATAAGGGATTTTTCCCATAGAATAACTCATATGGTGAAAACCCTGTTTTGGTTTTCCAAGTTGTATTGTAAGCCCAAATAGCTTTAGGTAGTCTTTTTACCCAATCTCTTCTTTCAGCTTCAACTATTTTAGTGAGGATGTTTTCTAATTCTCTATTTGTTACTTTAACTTGTCCATTTGCTTGTGGGTGATAGGGAAATGACTTCCTATGATTGATTTGATAATACATTGTGAAGGCTTGGATCATATTGTACATAAATTATGGTCCTTAGTTTGAAACTAAGCTTCTTGGTGCTCCAAACTTTACTATAAGTCTATGCCAAAAGAAATCAACAACTGCTTCTTTAGTGGCATTTGTTAAATCCTACACTTCTACCCATTTTGTTACATAGTTATCACACACAAGAATGTGCTCTTTTCCTTGTAAAGGAGGATTAAAGGGTCCAAAAAAATCCAATCCCCATATGTCAAATGGTTTAATCACTACTTTTGGTTGCAAAGGCATTTCATTAGTAATGGTTGGTTGTCCCATACTTTGACAAGGATCACACCCCCTGATATATCTCTTCACATCTTTATACAGAGATGGCCAATAGTAATCAGTGCCAAGTATCTTGTGAGCTATTCTTTTCACTGAATAGTGTCCTCCACTTGGTTCATCATGACATGCCTAGAGGATGTCAAATATTTCATCTTCTCTTACACAACTACGTAAAACTAAATTAGGACCACATTTAAATAACATTCCTTTTAACCATTTTAATTATGCACTAGTTTTGATTTATTTTTTTATTTTTTTATAGTGAAAGGAGGAAACTTCCCTGTTGTAAGATAATTTTCCATGTCAGCAAAGCATGGTGTATTAGGTGAAATAACAAATAATTGTTCATCTAAAAATTTTTTCTTGACTGGATCCTGCTCCCCTGTAGTGGTCAATATTGACAAGAAATTAGTTACCACATTAGATTTGTCTAGATTGTCCATAATGGTAATATCAAATTCCTGTAGAAGTAATAACCATCTAATTATTCTACCTCCAACCACTGGTTTATTCATTAAACATTTAATTGTTGAGTGATCTGTATGTATAAATATTTTGTACCATATAATGTAATGTGTAAATTTATTGATTACATAGATCACAGCCAAAAATTCTTTTTTAGGGGTAGTGTAATTTCTTTCAGTGGGAGTAAGATTTTTACTGAGATAGTAAATAGCATACATTCTTCCTTCTTCATCTTTATGTCCCAAAACTGCACCAATTGAGGTATTTGAGGCATTAGTTTCAGTATGAAAAGGTTTCTCCCAATTAGGTCCTTGAAATATTGGGGTAATTACTAATTTATGTTTAATTTCTTTAAAAGCATGTTGACATTGTTCATCCCAAATAAATTCACAGTCCTTGGTAAGAAATTTAAACATGGGGGTAGCAAATTTACTAAAATCTTTGATAAAGTGCATATACTATCTAGCATGTCCTAAAAATGATTTGATATCTGTGGGAGTTTGAGGAATATGCAAGTCTAAAATAATCTTGATTTTGTTTTGGTCAACCTGAATTCCTTTGTTTGAAATATGGTGCCCTAATATGATCCATTCATCAACCATCATCAAGCATTTCTCATGACTAAGAGACAAGTGATGTTGTTCACATCTTGTTAATTCTCTATCCAAAATTTTTAAGGCATCATGAAATGTATCTCCATACATAGTAAAGTCATCCATGTATACCTTCACACAGTCATTTTTTAGGTCTACAAAAATTGCTAATACAACTCTCTGAAAGGTTGTTGGAGAATTACATAGTCCAAATGGCAATACCCTGTAAGCAAAGGTACCCCATGGACAAGTAAATATAGTTTTCTCCTGATCCTTAGTAGCAACTCAGATTTGATTGTATCCACTAAATCCATCCAAGAAGGAAAAGTATTTTTTACCTAAAAGGTTGTCTAAGACTTGATCTATGAATGGTAAGGGATAATAATCTCTCAGGGTGGCTTTGTTCAGTTCCCTATAGTCAACACAAATTATCCATTTTCCATTTTTTTAGGGATAATTACAAGAGGAAACACCCACTAGCTATCTGAGATAGGGTAGATAAAACATACTTGTAATAGTTTTTCAATTTCTTTTTTGACTATATCCCTTAAGGCTGGATTAATCCTTCTCTGAGGTTGTCTAACTGGTCTAATGTTTTTAGTATAAATGTGATGGGTGAAAAGACTTTGATGAATTCCTTTCATATCTCTATAGTCCCAAGAAAAATCTCTAGTATGATCCTTTAGAACATCAAACAATTTGACTTTTTCATTATTCTTTAACCAGCTATTAATATTCAAAATTTTCCCTAGTTGAATCTCAACATGTTTGGTTCCAGGATATGATGAATTGATTTGTTGAAAGTTTTCCATTAAGGCATTTAGTGGATAGGCATGTGGTAACAACATATGATATGTAACAACATCTTCAAAAGTTCCTAGAGGTAGAATGTTGGACAAAGGATAGTAGCAAGAGTTATGATACTTATCTTGTTGTAGGTAGAACTCCTTTTTACTACTATTTTCCATAAATTCTTCATCATCTCTTGATATCTATAAAGCTAAAGCTACAGATCCTTCCTCTCCCCAAGAGAAATCACATTCCTCTAGAGTGAAATTATCTTCATTTGTAGAGAATTGGTGTGGTTCATGAACTAACTATGATGGTTTTGGAATAGATTCTATAGGTTCCAGAACTAATCTTGACTGCTCCAATAATGATTGATGTTCATTTAATGAAGGATTAACCATATCATCTATTTCCCATACATGATCCTACAATGTTATCATAGCCAAAGAAGATAGATTTTGTTCATTAATATAAGGATTATCAGCCCATAATTTTTTTTATTATGAATAAAAGGTCATGCAGAGGGATATAATGAAATTTTCTTAGAATTCTTACCATTTAAAATAGTCATATCACCTGACCTACAATCAATTAAGGTAGCAACTGTAGCTAACCATGGTCTCCCCAAAATAATGGGATAACCAAGTGTTTTACCTTTTGGCTGTAAGATAAGGAAGTCAACCAGATATTCCATGATTCCACCATTACTGCCACATCTTTAATAACTCCTAGTTTTACAACAGACTAATTTGCCATCTATAATATGGTATTTGTAGGTTATATACCTATTAGTGGTAATGTTTTTAAAGTGTCCATTGTCATTACTTTGATAGATATGCCCAAATCAATCAAAATGTTATGTATATCCTTATTCCCTATAAAAACAAAAATAACAAGGATTCCAAGATCTCCATATTTGGGTAGTAGGAGTTTTTTTGCTATTAAATCAGCAAGTTTTATGTCTACCTAAATAGTCCTAGAGTATTGCTTCTTTCTTCCAAGTTTTTTAAAACATAATAGTTCGATTAACTCTTTCAACTATGAAATATGCTTAATTACTTATAACAATGATATTTCAATATTCAATCTTCTTAGTTATTGCACTAATTTAGATTCCTTAAGTTCTATGGTTTCTTTAAGTCTTTTTGGAAATGGAATCTTAGTAGAATTTCTTTCTGGTTCCTTATATTTTTCTTTGTCATCTTCCTTAAGTGTAACTATGCTAGGGGTTTTAACTTCTTCTGTCATCTTAATGATTATAATAGGTCGACTGTTAACTATTTTTCTAGATCTGGTTTGATTTTTTTTATAATCTATTGTATTTAAATCAACTGATTTTTCTAGTTTTGTTTCGTATACATGAGTTATTTCTTTGTTTCTTGGGTTTGCTACTGGTTGTCCTAGAATTTGTGTTTGTACTATGTTTTTAACCTATGGATTTTGTGTTGGAGGTCCCATTATGTCTTGTTGGTTCTGATTTGGATACGTTTTCCCTTTTACATAATTGTTAGGGCCCCATCTAGGTTGTGGCTAAGCATAAGGATTTCCTTGACCAACCGAAGGTTGTTGACGTCCTTGAGTATACCAAGATTGACTTACCCAATCTTGAGGATGCCATGTGGGTTGAGGGGCCCAAGGTGGCTATTCCCAACTTTGTGGTACTGTTTGAGCTGCTCATGGCATCATCCAAGGATTAGGAGTTGGTCTTGGCATAAACTGTCCTTGGTTAGATTGTCTCTAAACAAAATTTAATTCTTCTATGGTGGATGGTGTATTGGTTTGTTTGAGCTGATATTTTATGAGTGGAAGAAGAGAACAAGCATGAGTATTGTGTTCTTTATATTCATAGATAGAACATACTTCAATTTTATCTAAAGGACATTCCCTTATTGCATGCTTCTTCCTACATCTAGGACAATACATGGGTAATGGTCCAAGATGGGCATTTACTTTAGCTTGCAATCCATCCATGGCAGAGGTTAATTGAACTAATATGTCTATTTTAAATTTTTCCAATTCATCCATCAATTTGTTCATATCTAGATTCAAATTTTTAACCATTTTCCCCTTTCTAGGTCCACCCCTTATCCTCGAATAGTTTATACAAATTTCTATGATTTCATCCATTCTTAATTGAGAAGTGTTTCATCCACCAATTAAACTAAGGGTTTCCATAGATTCATCATCCAGACCTTTGAGAAAAATGGTTTTACTTAAATCTTCTTGAAGTAAAAATCTACATCTTTCACTCACAAAGAGGAATCTATCCAAATAATTTTCCATATTTTCATCTTCTTCCTGTTTGATTTTGAAAAATTCTTCCTTTCAATTTCTTCCTCTGTAATAATCTTGATATTTGTCTAAGAAGATAGTTTCCATTTATTCCCAATTGGTAATAGAATTAGATGTTAATCCCATAAACCACCTCATTCCTACATCTTTTAGGGTAGATCGAAAGAACTTCAAATTTTTATCATCTATCTTGTAATCATAAGTCTGACATAGTACTTTAAACTCAAACAGAAATTAGTGAGGATCCTCAGATGATATTCCTATAAATGTGGGCAAGTGTGTAGGTGAAATGTTTTTCATAGTGGTTTCATCATCTTTGATCTGAATGGGATATGTAAAGTTTCTCTCAGGTTCTCTTCCAGCTTATTGTGCCATCTCTTTAGTATTTTTTAGTCCCTTCTCCAAGTTAATGTGGTATGTGGTCTATTTTGGGGATGGTGAAAAGTCAAGAGTAGGAGGTTGACTACTCAATTGAGAATCAAAACTTTCCCTTAATAGATCTTGAGAAATAATCCTCCTCCCTAAGTATCTACTTTGTTCTGGTGACTAATCCAAAAATTCCAAAACTGGCAATTTTGCTTCTTGTCTTGTAGGAGATAATGGTGCCTCCAATTCTTGCTCAACATCCTTTCTTAAAATAGAGGATGATGGAAATTATTGTTAAGATATTTTGGGGAGAAATCTACTCTTGGAGTCTCATGGTCTACTCATAAATTAGGGAAATTTTCTTTAATTACTAAATGAATGATTGTTGCTCTTGTTGACACGTAATTAGAAAATTCTACCTAGCGAGTCCCCAACAATGGTGCCAAAAATTATGGATGTCATTATTCCCTTCATTTAATCAACTTTTTGTTCATGTCATATTTAACCAGGGTTGTGTCTAAAGCTATATGCAACAAGAAGAATCATAGCGATTTAGTAATTGATTGTAGGTATTTGTATTTTTTATTTTTATTCTGGGGGATTTTTAATGTCTTGAGGACTTCTTGGTTAAAACCTTATTGGAATCAAACTATGTGAATTTTCTAGAAGTAAACACACTTTTGCAAAATGAAATAGATTGCTGGAAAATGATTGCAAAGAAATGAGAATTTAATCTAAAATGCCTATAGGAACAAATTTACAACAAATTTTAACTTTAAGGAGTTGGAAGCATTTATAAATTTAATAGAGTTACCTATTTTCTTTTGCGAATAAAATATAAATATCGACCAAAAATGAAGATCCTAGTTCTTTGGTGGAGTGGGCCCTTGCTCCTCCTAGAAATAGGATTGAAAAATTTAAATTGCTTTCAAAACATAAATGGCTATTTCATTGATAAAAAGTTATGTATTATAAAATGTACTAATCTATCCTTTTCTCTGTATTCTTCAATGATTTTCTATTATTTCCTAAATTCTCAAGTCTATATATAGATGCTTTGATGGTTGTAATTGTTTCATAGATATGATGGAACTGAATCATACCTAGAATAGATGTTGAATCAAGATGTGGTTGGATGTCTAGCTGTGTGATAAATGTCTTGGATTTACAAGTATGAAAATCAGGAATCTGCTCTTGATTTAATGGGATCATTGACTTGACAAATTGTGGCCATTTGGAATAGATCCTTATCAGTCCCATATCTAGCTATGAATGTTTTAGAGCTTATCTATAGGAGTACTAGAACTAATTCAGATAATTTTGGAGCTTAAATATAGAGTTCCAAAGCTAAGTCCAAAAATGCAACAAATTGAAATGGTATGGTGGAGTTTTCGAACTAAGCCGAATTGATTCCAATGCTTCCAAAAACATGAAATCCACTTCATATTTGTTCTTTATCCTAATGATGACCTATTTTATTGCAAAAATTTAATTTTACAACACACTTGTTAGGAATTATAGTTTTTTTATAATGTTATAATCAAAATCAATAAAAGATGGATAATTACATCCTAACTCATCTCAGATCAAAATAAAAGTTACAAAATGCAATCAAACTTAATAGAAAGAGAGAGTAAGATGAGGTCATTTATTATACATTTATCAAGCATATCATGGCCTCATCAAGACCCACTAACATTTTGATAAAATTTCTTGAATTGACCAAAAAATCACATTCCCTTTGTATTATAGAATCCAAAAATCTAAATTCAATTTCCAATGACAAAACTTCAAATTACTTCCTAAGATTTAGATCCCACCATACAATAACCTTCCATTTATAGGGAAATCTAGAATTTTGATTATGATTTGTAATTTAAAAAATTACAAATTTCAGTCTGAGCTCTTGATCCCACAATCCATTAACTATAAAAATTGAGAAACCTATTTGTATTTTGTAATTTTGTAAATTGTAAAACACAAGGAAAATTCTATATCCCACAAACCAAACACCCCCATGGGACCCAGAAATTAAACTAAAAATTATAGTATTGTAACTGGCAATTAGAATTTCACTTCCCATTAAACAATTCATCTAGAATCTTGAATGTAGAGATTAATTTTCTATTTGGAAAATCAAAAACTCCACTCTATGTTCCAAATCTTGCCTATAACATAAGATGTAGAATCTAGCACTTGAAACATAATTTGTAATTATGTAAAAATGTAAATTACGTGTCAATTTCCACCTTCCCATTTCCATATAGGTCAACCTTACATTACCTTTAGAATCTAGAGGTAAACATGCAATTTTCAAAATTGTAAAATTGTGTGTGAACTATAGATTTCCACCACTAACCACCTCCATGGTTACATTAATTGTAGGTTTTTTGTTATGAATAATTCCAATTGGGAATTTTTAATTCATTTTTAAGTTATTAATCATGATTTCAAGCTCTGACATTAACCCTATTCCATACCATCAACCTTAATCCATTTATCAATCTATTCTTACAAATCTCTAAGCCACATCATCAAGTAAAATGCCACCATTAAGAACTGCATAGTATTCTTTTTAGACCCTTGCATTTTCCTATAATCCATTAGTTCCTACAACTGAACCTTTTCAAGTTACTTTTATTTCTAAAAAATTTCTCTTCAAATTATTTAGGGTTTCTATTTCTAGTAAGCATCATACAAAGTATTTTATGGTTTTTTTTATTATGGTTATGGTATAGTCTAATAGCTTGTTGTTTCTTCCAAGTATCCATGTAATTGATATATATGGTTTTATTTTCCAAATTTCCAGTGTAATATCCTTAGAATTTTCCCCAAGATTCATAGTCAAATCTAGAGTTTTCACATTTAGAAAAAAAATTATATCATCATATATTCCCCAAAAAAATAAAGAATATTCTCTCAAAGATACCTCCAAGTCCTTGTAGACATTGGACCTATTCCAAACACCTCACATTTCCATGGGATTTAAACTTGTTCATAATGCCTAGAATCCCCATAAGAAGTTCCAAGTCCCTATAGACATTGGATTTATTCTAAACACCTAGAATCTCCATGGACATTGATAATGTTCCAAACACCTAGTTCCATGAGATTCTCAATTATAGTTTACACCTTCCATATCCATGAAAATTTCCATTGATCATAACACTTCCTATCCCCATGGGGTTTTAGCCTACTCAAAACAACTCTAAGTTATGTTAGGCATTAATATTATCCACAACTCTTCATATTTTAATAGAGTTCTCCCTTGCTAGTTCTATTGGAATTTTTACCTAAATAAATCACCTCCAATCTCCATCAGAGATTATACCTACTTCAAGTACATGAAAACACCACCAACACTTATATTTAGATTTAATCAAGTATCTTATCCAAATTTCATGTCTCAAAAGGATATTAAGTTCAAATCAAAAGGCCCTAGGGTGACTCTCAGCCTAGATTCCAACACTACTAAGATAACTGATATAGACCTAGGTCACATTGACCTAGGGGACTTCTAGACCCAGATTAATGTAAAATTTAATAATGATTGGATATAGGGTATCTATGAATATATACTTCTATAGGTTTATCCTTTACATTGATATTCTAAAGGCTTGACATGGTTCTAACACTATCCCTACATTATGATGCTAATAAATGAGAGGTCCTGAATGATAAGGAGGAAAAGATTTTGAATCTAGACCCTGATTTCATTAATTCAATTTTTGTAATACTAGAGTTTGAGAGATATATCAATAAAACTCTAGAGACATCCCATCAATTATTTCAAGATAATAGATAAGGGTGTCAAAATATGATTAACAAAAAATGGGTTAAGGCCCCCAAGGCTTCCTTGACTAGATTAATAAAGGAATTGGTAAGAATTAACTTCAACATGAGGTTAGGGATATATTCATTTTGTTGCATAGGATTACTGGTAGTCCTGATGATAATAAATTCTAAGAGTGGATGTACTAGTATATTTGGGTCATCAATCAGAATGCATAATACATCCATTAGACCCACTCATTAGTGATTTCCTCCATAAGTAATTGATGGAAGCATAAACCATTGGAAATTTATTCATGAAATATTATCTTATATACATACAGGCCAAAGTGAGATATATCTTAGACCTCAACACAATATTTGTGGAAATAAGCACAGTGTATAACTATTACCCTAACCTCACATTAGAGGCTAGCATGTAACATTTCAAGAGAGCCAATGATATATTCATCTATTACATCATTATCATACTTTATAAAGAGATTGGGATAATAAGATTCTCAGATGTAGTAGCTGTAAAAATCACTCAATGTCAATATTAATTCATTTAGTTTCCATCTTATTCTTATATTAATGTATCTAGATTTAGTGGTTGCCTTTACACAATCCCTAAGTATGTCAGTGATAAGTGGACACTAATGGAATTGGTAAGTTAAATTATCAAGACCCATAACCTCATTTCTAGTAAGCACAAGTTACAAATTCATTTCCCAATCTGTATTGGTAGATACACATACCCTTACCTCCTTAAGGCAATGTGTGTTGATGGATTAATGACACTAATGACACTAAGGGATTTGGAATCCAAGTCATATTATGATTTTTTATGGAAATATTTGCAACACTTTTGGGAATTTATACATATTATCATGTAACATATTTTTAATATTATTAGAATGATGTAAAGGATGAAGATAAGTCCATATTAAAGGACCATTATAAGATGACCTTGGAATAGGTCAAAGCATTTGATTTGGTACCAGTCTCTAAAGACTTGGTGGATGATGAGTCCTGAATGGACCCAATTTACTAAAATAGATTATTACACAACCCCTTCCATTACTAAGGTGGTCATTTGTCAAGTCTTTATCTTTGTTATATAGAACATCACATGTGATCAATAGAACATTTAATTAGCTTAGAAGTAAAGGGGTTTGAGTGACCAAGGATACATAGAGTATGATATAGAAGATTTTGAAGCTTAAGGAAGAAATAATTACTTCATCAGTAGAAGGTCCAATTAGGACAATAGGAAAACAATAAAAAGGGCCAATAATCCCTCATAAGATAAAGAATGAAACTAAGGCTAAGAAGGGGAAACCTAGAAAAGATGTGGTTATTATAGACCAGCTAATTGTCATCTCATTTGAGAATAGATCTACAATTGCAGCCCCAAGATATTTAACCCCAATATCTATCATAGTAATAACCCTAATATCTACAGTTCACCCTTAAACTATGTACATTGTTCCTAAAGCTCCAAAACCTCTACCTCAGGTCTCCACTTCGACTGCATCATAGGTTTCCACTCCACCTTTCATTCCTACAACCTCACCTCCAATAATATTTTCATTACATCAACTATAATCAAGTCAAGTGGACACTCAAATCACCCCATCAATGGATACTCAATTTTCCACTCCACTTTCCCTTCCTTCCACTTGACTCCCCTTTTCCATTCCATTCATAATTCCTTCCATTCCATCCTCATTGATTTCTAACACAACTCAATAGTACATAGTCATGGATTGAATCATCTTGAATTCAATTCAAATGGTCATCCCACCTCCTAGGATAAGTATTTCTTATTCTTTGTCCCCTTTCATATTCCCTACATTACCAACCTTGATTGGCCTAACTCATTTAATTGATTCACCAAATGCTTTGTCTTTCACCCTTCCACCAGTTCTTGAATTTTGAGTCCCTTTGTCCACTCCCACATTAGTATCACATCAACCTCCTTCACCTCTAGTAGGCAAAGTTCTTTCCATTATCCCCATCTCCTCGACTTATATAGTTTCCAATAGACCTTTAGTGAAAATAGGAGAAAAATAATTTATTGATGCAAACATGGATTTGTAACCAACTAATGGAGATGAAATTCTATAGGCATATACTGAGAAATCAATGGTAGAATCCACATAGGACTCCACACTTTTTACAATTCTTATTAGTGTAGTATCCTCATTTATTATTTCTTAGGAGACAATATCTAAAAAATAAGATGTTATGGTAAGTTGTCTAGCACAAATAATGGGAAATAAGTGAAATCAGATGATTTCCCCATGTATAATTGAGTTTGTCCTTTTAGCGATGAAAAATAAATCCAAATATACTCCTTGGACCTTTTCAAAAATAATATGTGATTCAATAAGGGAGAGATAAGTGGATATTGTAGTCTCCCCACTAGATAAAGCAAAAGAAGATCTAGTGGTGGGGAACTATCAAATTTCAAAGATTTATCTTAGACATCCAATAAGGGAGGGTATAAAGAATGATGTTGAATCAAACATAAAATCCCTCTTTGATATAATATATAGTAATAAGGTCACTAAATATGAGTTGAAAAATAAGGCTGACCAACTCATAGTCACACTAGACAAATTCATAGACTCTAGTGGATAATCAATATAACTTGAGTCATCATAGCTAGTCAACTAAATCCTAGATTAGGAAATAATAGATGTGGTGACTAAAATTTAAAGCATTGGAAGGGATACTAAATAATGGTCATAATAACTCATTTCTAAGAAAAATAATATTTTTGATATGATAATGGACTATTATATAGTTTTGAGGGAAGGAAGAACAACCTTAAGACAACTAATTAGTAAATATGAGGGATAAATAACAAGTTTGAATATCTATTATCCAAGATTGATATTTAGAGATTTTTTTGAAAATGACATCACTGAAGGAATACTAAAAAATGATGGATAATAGGAAGAATTGGATAGATATACATAATTTAGAATAAATTTTCTCATAGAGGTTGCACATAAGGCTAAGGTTACCCATGATAAAGCCACTGACACATTGCATGACATTAAATAAATGTTATGTAAATTATCATACAGACTAGAAGATGATGAAGATAAAATCCTTCTAGTAGAATATTTAGAGAAAATTCAAAGAGGTGGTAGAAAAATAATATGCTTAAACTAGTCTTTACCTTGAGCACT
Organism: Torreya grandis; assembly: GCA_037957365.1. NCBI lineage: Eukaryota > Viridiplantae > Streptophyta > Pinopsida > Cupressales > Taxaceae > Torreya > Torreya grandis. The sequence goes on from JARHVA010003983.1 coordinate 927,701, forward strand.
ATCCACCTCTACATCAGGTATCAAAATGTATTAGGTAATATGGGTAAAGAAATACATCAAAACAAGGCTTTGAGATGGGAAAATTATAATACATCAATAGATTGTGAGGTCACCAAAATTTACTCTTTTGGTGTAGATGAAGATAGAATCTAGGATATTTTCAAGGCCTTTGATGCATATGTCCATAAACTACAAGCTAAGATAGATAAGAAGATAGAGGAAGTTTTGGAAATTTATTAGCTCTTTTTGTTGAAATATTCTCATATATTATATTTTTATCATTACATAGACATTGTAAAGCTGCATATCTTATAATTTGAACTATATTTTATAAATATTTTTGAGAAAGAGCCATATATATTTTACACTTCATATTTTGATAGTCAAGAAAGTATAAAAATCATAATTATAAATTGCACTTTTCATTTTGATATGTTAAAATTACTTAAAGTTGTAAAATCACATATTTAAAATTGCAAAGTTAGTTTTGACAAAGTGACATGACTTGCAAGTTGTAAAAATATCACTTGTAATTCTTAAGTTAGGGTTTTTCAAAATGTAACTTGAGTTATTTCTAATATATCTTTTATTTAAATGTTGAGTTTCATTTTGGGCACTGCCCTATTTGCATGAAGATTTTTGGAGCTGCATGGAGAAGACCCAAGGTGTTACATGAAGATTTTTTCAAGTCTATCCACACAAAAATAAGATGAATACCATGCTCAGCTCCTACTTGCATTATTCCAAATAGTTTTATGAAGTCAAGCACATGAAAAATATAGGATCACACCTCTTTTTGCATGACATTCTAGATTTACATGATTATTTTCTACTGGGTGTTGAAGTTATAATAACTACATCTCATATATGAAATGTTTTATATAAATATGGTAAGGAACTCATAGCCCAATATATCTTTTTGCTATTAGTAATATTAGTTTATATTTTGAATATATTTTCTTCAAGCTGTAACCTAGAGAATGAAATAAATTGAATAATTTTGATCTTTTGTATAAGAAATCCATATGTATGTGAGTTATTTAAATATTTTTGGAAGTTTTAATTTTTATTTTAATCACAAGAATTCATTTTTTGTATTTTTCACCCTTCTAAAAGATTATTTTATAAAATAAAGAATATTTCCCTTCTATGGAAAATAACCAAATATTGCCTTTGATTTATTACTTGCATGGGTTTGTCCTCAAACAAATTTCAATCTATTTTATATTTTATTTTGTTCATTTAGGAAAGTAGTAATATACACTACAAATATTTGGTGTAATCACCATCTTTTATTTTGAAATTTTTGTTCTTAACTATTTTCCTAGTTGAACCCTAGTTTAGGAGTGAGAACACTAAAGGAGGGGAATTTATATCAAACTAATATTTTATCAATTTCACAAGATTTAGTGAAAGGAAGCTGGCCTTCTTTGGAGGTTAACCTTAATTTTCCAAAGTCCCACATCTTGGAGGTTTTCCCATTGTATCATTATATTTTTTCACATTGAGCTATCATGTCAATGAACTAATGTAAAATCTATGTGATAATAAATAAAATATATAAATAAGTAATATAGCATCATTTGAAAATTATTTTTAGGTCTTGATTAGAAAATTTTAAAACACACACACACACACACACACACACATACACACAAAGAGAGAGAGAGAGAAGAGAGAGAGAGAGAGAGAGAGAGAGAGAGAGAGAGAGAGAGAGAGAGAGAGAGAGAGAGAGAGAGAGAGAGAGAGAGAGAGAGAGAGAGAGAGAGAGAGAGAGAGAGAGAGAGAGAGAGAGATGTGTACACACACATAAAGAGATGGTGTGTGTGTGTGTGTGTGTGTGTGTGTGTGTGTGTGTGTGTGTGTGTGTGTGTGTGTGTGTGTGTGTGTGTGTGTGTGTGTGTGTGTGTGTGTGTGCGCGCGCACATGCATGCGTGCATGCACACGCGCGTGCGCGCGCACACACACACACACACACACACACACACACACACACACACACACACACACACACACACACACACACACACACACACACACACACACACACACACACACACACACTCACACACACACACACACACACACACACACACACACACACACACACACACACACACACACACACACACACACACACACACACACACGCACACATGCATGCGCACACACACACACACACACACACACACACACACACACACACACACACACACACACACACACACACACACACACACACACACACACACACGCACGCACACATGCATGCGCACACACACACACACACACACACACACACACACACACGCACGCACACACGCACGCACGCACGTACGCATGCACGCGCGCGCGCACGCACACACACACACACACACACACACACACACACACACACACACACACACACACACACACACACACACACACACACACACACACACACACACATAAACAAATGGTGTGTGTGTGTGTGTGTGTGTGTGTGTGTGTGTGTGTGTGTGTGTGTGTGTGTGTGTGTGTGTGTGTGTGTGTGTGTGTGTGTGTGTGTGTGTGTGTGTGTGTGTGTGTGTGTGTGTGTGTGTGTGTGTGTGTGTGTGTGTGTGTGTGTTTTAATGTTTTAATTTAAAACATATGAAAATGATGTTAAGAATAAAGATTTATAAAATAGAATAAAATGGGAGGAATTCAAAAAATCCTCAACATGTTTCTAAACCACAAGTGTTAAGAATAAAACAAAGTTGTGTGACCCTAATTTATGCGTAAATTAATCATAGAAATGTATATCAAATGATTGGTAGATAATAATGTACATGATCTTCAATTGGTAAAATACAATGTGATCATGTGAGTGAAAGTAAAATGATATCATGATAAGTATGTAATAGTGATTGGGAATGAGCATTGAAAGTGCTTGTGATATATTTATTTTGGATTGTTCAAATTGGTTTCAAGATCAAGAGGGAAAGTTTCCAAATTGAAAAACAATACCGAGGGATAGAAAAGTGTTTAGATAAGGGATATAGGAAATGGTAAAAAAATAAAATAAAAAATAAATGTATAAATGGAAAATATAGGTGTATAATCAATATAATCAACCTAATTAATGGATTGGGATGAAATAGAAATTTATATCCAAGTAATAATATCATGAAGAGTATGCACACATGTATACATAATTTAATTTTGTGAAGGAATGGATTCTTGTGAAGAAGAAATGTAAATTGTATATGTATGTGAATCTAAATAAGTGTCGTATGTTGTAATATATCCCAATGAATCATTTTTAATATGCCCATATAACCTTGTATCCTCATGTAAAATAAAATAAGATGAAACTACTTAAAACTATGATGAAGCTATCTAAATAACCCATTTTGTCTTAAGAGATGAAGACCTATTTTTAGGTGCCACTATCTGCATAGGAGAATATACCATGATATTTTTTAATAACTCAATATGATCATGTGTAATTGTATCATGCTCATAACTAGATAGATAAGTTAATTATTTAATATGATTATGCTTATAAATAAATGGATAAATTTATTATATAATATTATTTGGAATATGTAGATCATGATATCGAATACCTGTATAGACTATTTCATTACCATGTTACTCAATGATTTATTAGTCAACTATTCTATAGGATAATTAAACAAATTTAGTTCTAAAGGATACTGATATTATATTCCTAGACTTTTAACCACTTGATTATCATGAATATATTTAAGACACGCACTATAGTGGGTACTACTCTAATATTTTGTATCTACGCGTGTCCTAGTAGAATATCAAAGACCCTTGTGTTTGGTATAATTAATAATGGAGTGGGCACTATGAAAGGGCCCACTTATGAAGGTATCAACTATATGCCAAACACTATAATATTTATGAATATGAAATTTCTTTGACAAATATAGAAGTATGTTTGAAACATCACTTTATATAACTAAGTGAGTAGAGGAGTGTAATGATGTACACATTTTTTATTGGTCCATTATCTATTGTAACACTATGCATGGAATGTTTATCACCATATACTTAAATAAAGAGTGTATGTCTACCCGAATCATCATTAAAAAAGTTCACTATCATCAAATGTGATCATAGGATGTGATTCTTATTTTATATTAACTTTAGTAATGATGTCATCAAGTGGATGCCCATATGTATAAAGATAAAGATGAACATTGTATGCATAGTGTACTTTAGAATTATCCTTGTTATTTTTTTGTTCATGATTTTTAACAGTATATTTTTATTTTTTGAGATTTGCATTGTCATTTTTTATGTGGATTATACTCCTTGGTAGGTCTACCAATATCAATAATATTTTCATCTATCTTGAATATTATTATTAATATTGAAATATGTATCTTGAGAATGCCCAATACATTATTGGTAGTAACAATATGATTTCCATAAACAAATTTGATTTTGGTGAAGAAAAGTCAAATTAAATTGATTTAGGAAAAGTGATGAGATTAAATTCAAGTAAATTTTGCAAAAATACATGCAGAGGTGAAAGTAAACTTGATAATTTCTACATTAGTGAAGCTTGTAATTGAAACTTCTCTATTTATTTCAAGATAACATTGACTATTATCTTTGGTTCATTATTAATTTTATTTGGTTTTCTCTTATAATTTTGATTGATTTAAAATTTTATATTTGAATTAGAAGGATAATTTGAAGTAAACTGAAGGTTATTATAAGTAAGCATCTTGACCTCATGATCTTTGACTATATGGCATATTTCATCTAAAGATTTTAAATTATCAATAATAATTGACTCTTGAATTGGAGATAGATAAATTTGAGGGAAGATACTTTGAATCTCATTGTTATCCATTTGATTTTTAATTTTTGATACCATAGTATTTTATCTTAGTAAATATTCACTTTGTTTGATTAGACCCTCATTTTATATTTATAATTTGAGAATATTAAATATTTTCCAAAATGTTTATATAAATGTGTGTTAAAAATGGATTTAAAAAAGGGTTTAAAAATCTTAATTATTGAAGAGGAAGACAATAAACCATATAAGGTTATATTATTTAATTTTTTTGTAAAGATCTATGTAAATGATTTTTCATTATTTACATAGTTTGGACAAACTACATGGAATGCATGTAAATGTTTTCTTGTGATCACGTTTTCATTCATATAAAGTAATATTAGGAGCCACAAATCAAAATATAAATATATAATATTAGATTTAAATTTCGAAAGGGTTTTGTAAAAAATAACATGAGTCTATAGAGGGAGTAACATGAGAGATAGTTTGCTCAATTTGAGATAACTTAGATTGTAATAAAAGGAGTGCATACTCAAAAGTAACATTCTTGAAAGTAATTAGAGTATAAATAGCATGATTAGGAATAGTCATAGACATATTTTGGATACCAAGTGATTTTACCAAACCAATGGATGACGTTATAAATGTAACTAGAGGTGTATAAATATGAATGGATGTAATAGTAGAATAGAAACATTGGAAGTAGGTGATTTGAAAACTTGAAAAGATAAATATTGTAGAAAACTTATCTTTATGATTAGGTTTTAATGACAAAAATATTATAATTATATTATTCACCTCATGCGGGTTATCTTGAATACCTTGACAAAATCAAAATAATTATTTTACTTGATTTTGATCCACTTCATTAAGCTCATGTGGATGAATATGATTTTAATGATGATTATATACACCATTTTCATATTCATTAATTTCATTATCAATTTAAATGTGAATTTTATTTGTATTATACCAAGGAGTTTGAATAGTATAATTATTAGTTTGAGTAAAAATGTCATGACTTGACATTGTAGAAGAAACCAAAGGAAGTTGCATAAATTAAATAAGAGTACCAGTTAGTATATAAATACATGTTAGAGGCATAAAATACAATGTGAATCAATAAAAATTAATGACTATGAATACAATACGAGCAAAAATAAAGGTATGAGGGAGATCTAAGTAAGGGTTTGAATGATTGTGTGTGTTCTCAAATATACTTGTTCATTAATTGATGAATTTCAGCCCGATGTTTTAGAGTAATAGCTATGAAGTTAAAAACATGGATATACCCCTCTACCCAATTTATGAGGTAAAAATGAGAGTAACTTCACTAGTGATACAATCCTCTCAAGCACACTAGAAATTAAATGGTAAAAGAGGATTTATATCTTATAAACAAGGGTTCATAGGTGTTTTTAATATATAATGAGGTACATGGAAATTAATATTCATGTTTACTATTGTACAAAGGATATAAGTATTGGGCTAAAATCTAGATGTCATTATGTATATAAAATATATCACCATGTATCCCTTCATGACAATCAGTAAGTAGATTTAATACTTATAAAACACATTTTGTAAAAGCATGCAAAAGCAAATATAAATTAAAGAGAAAATTATATATATATATATATCAGCAAATTTCAACCTAAGGTAAAAATAAAGAGATTCAATGTCAAATTTATCTAAGGTGATTGTAAAATTTATTCAGTGTCAGATTAAATTTAAGGTCAAATAAGATTGAGTCATTATGTGTTGGATCTATATCCAAGGTAGAAGGCTATTTTATTTTAGTGTAAATAATTTATATAAGTTTGAATGAAATTATAGGATAAAAATTAAGTAGAAAAAATGTAATGGTCTAAAAATAGAAGGTTAACTACAATGTTTGATCTCTTTTGAATTGAATTAATAAAATAAATATATAAACTATTAAATTTGATATACAAAAAATATACAAATATAGAAGTAAAATACTTATCTTTATAGAATTAGATATGCATTATAAATAGTAAATCAACCAATATATATTAAAAACTTACTCAAAATAATTTTATGTTGACTGTGTAAGTTGAATTTGACTGAAAACTAAAATACCTAAAAATTTAAACTATGCTAAGATAAGGTCGCACACCATTTTTCTATTAAAACCATGTTGTGTTTGATTGTTAAACTAATTTATCTATCTAGATATATGATCCTACATATGAAGTTTTTATGATTTTATGTGTGTTTATTTGGTGTGTGTAGGACTTGTAAAATAACAAGCCTAACTCCTGTATAATAAACAAAATAGACATAAAATGCCAAAATGAAGTAATATGGTTATGGGAATAGATAAACTACCCTAATAAAACCATATGTAATATGATTTATACCTACATATCAAAAATGGACCTTAGGGTACTAATTCTTAACTCAGGTCAAAAGTGAATACCAATAAAAAAGGGCCTCGGGGTGATGATATTCTCCCTTTTAGAGTGAGTTTGTGATTTCTGATTATGAAATTGTATGAATTTATAACTAAGATATTAATTGAAATGATTGAAAATTTATTCCATTAACTTACAATAAAATATATTAAACTTTTTCTACAGCCAATAAAATACATTAGAATTGAAATTGGATTAAATAGTGCTCTTTTTCTTAGTGTGTGTTAGAATTTCCATGTGATTTCTACATGTCTTTAAACAAGCCTTGATGTGATTATATAGGATACTATTTAGAATATTTACACTAATAAATTTTTATAAAATTATAGGAGGGGTTAATTTAAATGTATTAACTTTAAAATTTTACCACTGGAGTGAGGAGGATAAGGCCTTGTTAGTACACAAGGTTGTAGTGAGGCCTTGTCTAACCTAGTGTTGTTTTAAATATATTTTGTATAGTAATGAATTCTCTTGTATAGATTATAGCATAGCATAATGATGAATAGGAAAAGTGAGTTATAGATGTTAATATTAAAAAATTTCAAGTACTTAATGATTAATTTTGAGTTTATAATTATATTATATTGTTAAGTTTGAATAAAAATATTTTGATATTCAGTAAGATTAAATAATATTAATTAAGTAATTTGATCATTTTTTTAGAATTGTTGATAAGGGAAAATATCTATGAAACTTTAAAAAAGTGTAAGTTTATGCAAAAGAGTTTGGTATTTTTTGGTTTTGTCAATTTATAATATGGTTTAAGATTTTATGAATAAAATATAAAGTAAGAAAAATGAGTTTCCTACTTCAAGAAGTGTATTATAGGTAACTACTTATAATGTTTTAACAAATTTAATTTAAAAAATTTAAGATTTTTAATATTACTTTTGCACTAGTAATAAATTACATAAGGGGAAAATAATTTGGTTGGACAAGGTAAAACATAGATAGTTTATAATATATAAATAATAAGGTGTTACATAATATGCACTTATCAATAGTCCAAATTTTTGAAAACTATCATAAATAAATTGGACTGTATCAAGATTAAGTTGGATTTATTACAAATAAATAACATATTTCTATTGTATTTTTAATAAGCCAAAATTATTTAAAATGATAAAAAATAATTAGTAGTAGTAAATTATCATTAATAAATTAGACTTTATCAAGAATTACATGGACTTATTACAAATAAATCACATCTATCTAATATATTTGTAATAAGTATATACTATTTAAAATAATAAAATATAATAAAAAATTAGTGCAAATTATTACAGATAAATCACTTACATCAAAATCTAAAAAATAGTCAAAAGGTCCATGGTCTTTCTAATATCTTCAATTGAATCTATACATCCATTCAAACTGGTTCATAGACCATGAATTTTTAGATATTAATCCTAAGTGGTTTATTTCTTAATTTAAAATAATTCATACATCAATTAGGTGCTTATGTGATATGCGATTTAAACCACTTGGGATTTTTGGGATACCACATGTTAGCAATTGATTAGATCATTAACAATATTTTCAATCTAAATCAATTGACATCCTCATGACCATCAAATTTTATCTGATATCTGTGTACATGCCACATGTCATTCAAATGTGTTCTATTATAATATTTATAATATAATCTCCCACATAGTCAAGTTACTGAGATTGTGATACATGTTGCAATCTCAAGTTCTCATGTTATTCATGACTTCTATTTGGAATTGTTATCCTTTTTCATAGCTGAATCACAGAGATTATTTTATATGGCATAATCTCAAGTGCTTGGCCAAAGTGTAAATTGAGAAACTGAAAATAAAAAAACCATTTTTTTCTACGTAAATGTTGAATAAGAAATCTCGACACATAAAAGGGACATTCTGAGGTGTAAGCCCTAAAGACCTTTTCTCAAACATGGGAATGTTGAAGTGTATTTTATAATACATAAAATCTTAAGTGTAAATTATAATGTATAAATTTTGAATACCATTTGTTGTAGACCATTTTGAAGGATGTAAAATGTGAAGTTTAATTTGAAAAACCAAAAATCTAAAGAGGTTTTCATGATTCATGAAATGTGATCTAGCTATTTGGAATACACAAAAGATGAAGACCATTTTGAAACACAAAAATGTGAAGTGGATGTTCCAACAGTCAAATGCTATTAAATAAATGAATAATTACTAAAATAATTAATTATTTTAATAGAAAATATAAAATGCAAATATTGAAGTGTATTTTTGAAGACCCAAAATGCGAAGTGCCACTATAAATAATTATAAATAAATAAAATAATAAAATAATATACATTCCCAAAAAATGGACTAAATTTTAAAAAAAAACCATTCATATTTCTCATTCCAAAATTAAGGAAACACCATTTCAAATTTTACCAATCCTTTATCATTATTTTTGATAGTGCCTAGTGGGATGATGTATTTAAATATTATATTGCAATGCCTTTCAAAAAATAAGTGAGAACAAATGTATGACCTATCCAAATTTTATTTAGTTTCCAAGCATAGATGATATTGTCTATGAATATGGATGGTAAAATGTGTCAATTAGGTATGGCTTCCATTTCTTGTCCAAATAACCTAAATGAATTTATGCTTCTTTTGTATCTTTTTCCCCTGCATGAACTATGATGAACCAAGCTACATTGACCCTTCGTTCTATATATCCAATTTTTTTGTGGTACCTCAATATTTCATTTATATCTACCATCCTATATTATATATTCCAGTCCTATAGAATCATTAGGTTTTTTAAATAACATATTTTTTATTTTCACATCTTGAGATGGATCAAATGCATTTTTTGTTCTTTTTCTTCTTGGAAAAACATATGTATATATAGATGCTACTCCAAAATCAAGGGTCCTATCATGAACCATTTTGTGTAGATCTCAATGTAAGGGTATGTTATGGTGAGTTCTAGGCCAAAAAATCTCTTGTACATTCAACTTTAGAAGGGAAAATGTATTTTTCATTGTGTTATGGATGTTTTGGAAGTAATATGCTAGATCCTTCCACTTACTACTTGTGGTCAAATCAAATTCATTGAATTGTTATAAATACTTTATCAAGTTATATTTAATTTATTTTTCACTCTTTTTTCTACTTATATATAAGACTTTTGTAACATTAGAATATTGTGACATTTCTCTATTTTTTAAGTCTTTGAAAAATATTTTTGCCAAATTACCTTTTGGAACATTTGGCTCACCATTTTATTTTGTTCCCTATAATGTAATTGTGGGGATAATTTATATCTCTTATATATTTTTCAAAATGCATAATGGGTTGACCTTGTTCCATGCATAGAATAAATTATTGACTGTTTGTAAAGCCTACTATTTCATTTTTTTTCCTTCAGTTGGTAGTTATTAACATATTCTTTGAAATCCACTAATTATTCAATCAAATATGGTGAGAATTTTCTTATATTTTCACATGTCCTATAATTTTCCATAATCTCTACCACATCCATATATATTTCCTCTTTATACATTCTGACATGTTGCCAAATGTGTCATCAATTTCTTCATGGGTATGCCATACAGGGATAAATTTGACCTTGACATTGAACAAAACACATTTATACGTAAGGAGAGATAATTATTGCAACACAAACCTATACAAAAAAACATGAATTTATGAATTTATAAATGTAATATTAGTTCCATATAAGGTTTGACATTTTTAAAATATAATCATGGATGAAAGGTAGTACATGTTATTATTGTCCCCAAAATAATTTTCTAGTTGAAGGTATAGCCTGGAAGGAATTTTATTGAAGGAACCAATTTATTATGCTTCTTTTCTATATTTCTTGAATTCAAATTAGCAATTATTATACAGAAGTGCATCATACAATGGATAATTTTAAGGTCTAGGTTTATATAGTAAAGATCCATAAGTATCTAGAATTATTATTTCCATATCATTGAATCACTTATTCAAGGAGGTGATAATTAATTTAGACACTCTTAGAACATACATAAAAAAAAATGCCCATATCTGCCTTTACCATGACCATGTGTTATAATCGATTCCATTGACAAGTCTATTATTCTTTTAGTAACTACTTTGCTTTTTGTCACTATCCTTGACACAAATGTTTTTCATCATTCCATCTTGTCATGAATGACACCGAGGAACTATTCAAGGTATTTCTATGACATTCATTTGTGTGTGTAATACATTTATTTTACAAAAAGTATTTGATTTGAGTGCATCATGAATTGTCGATCGATACGATCGTCTTGATCTCTAGAGAGGGACCTAGAGTATTTTTGTTGAGTCAATAAGGTGAATGCTTTACACCTATAATTTTCATTATACATTTTAATGGTCACATCATCAAAATTAGTTCTTCAAATGTTATTTAGTTTTGGTTGGGATATTATTTCATATTCCATATATTGATGTGGTGCCTCATAAATTCTTTAGTGCAAGATGTTAGAAGATGTCAAACATTTTCTCATGATTTATCTATATGTATGTATCTTATTAGTCATGGAGAAACATTTGCAAAGTCTTCCACCAATTGGTCTCACAAATCTTTAGCTATAAGTATCTTCTTTTACGGCTTTTGTCAAAATCTCAATACATGGAATGCTTTTCATTCCCCATTTTTGTGATAATTTTGAATGTCAAGAAAGCTACTTCTCTTCAATCCATATATTTTAATCCAAGATTATAAATAGATATTTTACCCTAAAAATCAATGGTAATTTTGTTTTATCTTAAATAAACTAGTAAAAAGGGAATCCAAGACATGTTGCCTCCTATTTATTATTGTGGAATCAAACAACTTTATCCTTTCAGATTTTATCATCTAAAATGACAATCCTTATTGAATTTTTTTTCCTTATAACATCTATCTACATACATTATTGAAATCTCACTGTCTATGCTTTCATCAAACTCTACTTGGTTGAGTGAAGTGTTTGGCTGATTTCTTTTTCAGCCCAAGTAGTTATAAGTGTAAGTTAATTTTTTTGGATGCCTTTATTCTAGGAATTTTATCCAAAGAGTGACTTCATTATCAACTACATCCCAAATGTTTCCAATTTATTTCTCATTTGGTTTCATGTACGTTAAATTTATTTCTCTACATTTAGTGTCCACTATTTTTCTAGAAGGCTATCTAACAAGAGATGTTTTAGTTACCTTTATATTGTAAGTCTCAAAATGTTATAAAAATTGCCTTATGTAAATTCCCAATTCATTTTATAACATTGTGATAGGAATGTAAAAAAAATTTCCCCTGGTTGTGAAAATTCAACATAACTAAAATCATATTTTCATCATTTGCAAGAGTTGTACATTTTTGTAATAAATGTACCCTTTTCCCAAGAAAAGTTTTAATTAGGCTTTGAAAAGTGGTAGGATCATTGATATATCAAATAAATGAAACTAGTCAAGGGTTTTCTTATTATAATAGTTTTATATGTAAAACTAAATTGAAATTATCTTGTCTTTCTTCTATGTCATTCTCTATAGAAAACTTGTATGTGACATGCTGCATCATTCTTGTGCTTCATATAGTAAAACTATGAACTACATCCCCTAAATTATCTTCAAAAGCTACATGAAATGGAAGTGGTAGAGTCGAATAAAAATCCTTAGTCACATTAAAACTTACAAATTCAATAGGTATTTCCTCATTTTAGCATGTGGATGTGAGATTTATGGGTTCCAAAGATTCAACTTCTGGACTTGCAACTTTGTGTATTCTTCCTTCACCAACAACCTTACCATTATTTATGAGACAAACATAGTCTCCACATTGGAAAGCCATTGATGTATGATTTTTTAGCTTGGAAATTTAAAAAATACATGAGAAGAATTTTTAATTAATTTATTTATAAAATCATTCCTATGTATACCTATATGTAGGATATAAAGATATATTTATACTATAACATAAGCATAGAAATATGTTAAAACCTAAAAATGTTAAAAAGGTAATGTATAATTTTTTTTTTAATGACATGGTTTATGTCAATTAAAAAAATTAATATATTTTAATATCATATATTGCTTGCTTCAATACTTATTTCATCCTAATTTTAAGGTATTTCTTAGGAGATACAATTCAAACATACATAAGAGCGAAATAACTGCATATATAAAAATAGCTAATCAAGTCAATTTTCAACCATGTATTTTATTAGTATAAAAAATGATATTGAGTAATGGGGTTGAGTAGAATTATGGAAAATTATTATTTTATTGTATTTTTAAATCATTTATGTGATTTGAACCTCTGTAGTGGACCCAAAATTTTGAAGCTATCTCCTAGGAGATACCTTTCAAACAAGTGTAAAGGTACCCTTAATGTTTTTACAAGGCCCTTCAAGGTCTATTTGAAGGTAGTATTGTGTTATACCATAAAGGGCCTTGTAATATATTAAAGGGTACACATGGATTAATATTAAGACTTAATTTTTCAATATTCAAGTACATGTGGCATACACCCAAAAAATCATGACATTCCAACACTTGATAAATATTTCAAGTTCATCTAGTGAATGACTCTCCATGATTATGCTAAGTATATACATCTCATTTACCCAAAGACTAATATATTTAACATAATGTATGAAATGATTAAGAAAGTGGTCAAGTGAGATGATTTTAAATGGCATCATCCTGATCATCTAGAGATTGACTCAATGAAAGGCATTATACAAAATCTCCTTAGCATGTGACTTAGTATGATCCTAAAAAGTGGAACTATCCTATGATTTCAACATGATCAAAGTGTCACCATCTTCTGAGATAGTTAAAACTCAAATATAAAAAATAAAATTGAGGATCCAAATCCATTTACACCATTAATTCACATGAGTTGAATAGCCTTACATTCAATGAGGTAAATCTAGTGAATAGAAAGATAATGTATGCAATTTGTAGATCCAATTAGACTCATATTCCATTGAACTAACAAATCAAAAGTATGATTTTAACCCCTATTAGGAGAATAAAATGGATAGTAAAAGATACAAAAGGTATTATTTTGATATTCATGCATTATGTATCTATTCGTTAGCTATATGTATTTTGTCCTATCCTTCATAACTTGTAATGGGAATAGAAGATGAATAGTATCCTATTTTGGCACCAAAATATGAGAAGAATGTGAATATTCGGAGACTATAAATGATTATATATATGTATGCTTGTATGAAGAAGAGATTTTCACCTTTGTTGAGATCAATAAAGACTATTTGGTTATGGTTATCTGTTGTATTTCTTATTTTATTTCTTGCATGTACTTCAATTATTAATGTTTAGCTTATTTATTTCTAATATTATTTTGAATTATCCATAACCATTAATTAAGTATTGGTTTTTCCTAATTCCTATATAACACAATATAATTCATCACTATTATACTTCTACTTTCTATATTAAATTTAAATTGTCTGTACTATCTTGTGAACTTGAGTAAAACTTAGCTATCCTCATTCTTAGCATGGTCTTATCCATCAAGAGCCCCTATTAAAAATGGTTTGGTGTGTAGAAACAGTCCTTATAGAGGAAAATATGCTAATATGGTTACCAGGGAAAAGACACATTAAGACATGGTTAGATAAACAAGTACGGAATTTCACAAAAGAAGAATCTAAATGGACTTGTCTTATCATAAGTGAAATCATTCAGGAGCACATCTATGGAGAGATGTATGAAATTTTCTATTGGGAATTTCAAAATATACTTTATAATTAGTTGATAATATTGTAATACTATTACTTTAATCCTAGAACAAAAGAAACAATTACATGAACCAAAGAGAAAATAGAATAGTTATAAAAACTAGAAATTGACTAGATGAGAGTAATAGACTATTAGGTTACTACTACCATGGATGGATACATCATCGATTTGTAGTGCAATGATATATCACATTTGAATCTTCTTAGGACCTATTTATCTAAGGAATTAAGGGAAATTTTTTACATTGGCTACCTCTCGTTGTGAAGATGTT
Source organism: Torreya grandis (assembly GCA_037957365.1). Lineage (NCBI taxonomy): Eukaryota > Viridiplantae > Streptophyta > Pinopsida > Cupressales > Taxaceae > Torreya > Torreya grandis. The sequence goes on from JARHVA010003983.1 coordinate 942,950, forward strand.
AGTTATAGATAAGGCCATGGTGCCTAATTTAGCCAATATGGAGTAGTCACTTCAAGCATATGAGGGTGTGTGTGACATGATGTTGAAATATGGTTAGATGATTAAGGATTAAAATTGAATCCATAATGGAGACATGAAGAAATAAGTGTTAGAAGAAAAGTCTAGATTTAGAAAGAGAACTACGACAATAGAACAATTGGAATAAAAATAATAGTACCTAGGTAGATGTGAGTATTAGTAAGAGTATTAGTAGATTAAATGATGAATGAGTATGAATACATGATGATTTAATGTATGAATTAATTATTAATAAATAAGAGGGTGAATTTAGATAGATAGAGTGAGGTGATGAAGATGATATGTTCAAAGAAGAAGGTGAGAATAGTTTAGAAGTAGATGATTGACATAGTACACAACTACAAGAAAAGGGTATTTTTAGAAGAATAATTATGAAAATAAATATAACATGTTCATAGGTTAAACATAGGCTCAATTGTAGAGAATAATAATAAGTCATAGGAAATAACCATTCACCATAAGAACACATGTCCCCATAACCCAATCTTTTATATTCTAGTAGAAGTTTTTAACTAGGTAAATAAGAAGGTAATAGTTGTGAAGGACCATTTTTAGAGAAAATGAATATTTTAGGTAGATAAATTCAATAAATGTCAATTTTAAAGGATTTTAATTCTATCGATCTTGTTACAACCAATAAAAAGAATAAGTATAGAAAATCATAGTGCACAAATTGACTCACCTAGTATACAAAGTAGTACATAGGTAGGATCACCTACAATGTATCCTCCTATAATAAAATATATGAAATATATTTCATTGAAACCACTTGAAACTATTGGTCATCAAGGAGCACTCATAAACCTATAAATCTATGATAGGTCTATGAATCCTGAACAATACCTACTAACCTATGAGATGTGATGGCCAAATAAGGACATCACCGATGAAGCTATCAAAAAGTACAAGTTATTAGGGGAAATAGCTAGAAGAGAGATTGAGTTTATATACCAAATATACATATAGTATTAAATTCTAAAAGATAATACTGACTTGTCATAGAATTCAGGATAACGAAATTTTTGGATTCAAAATGAGAACTACGATAATAGAACATATATAATAAATAGAAGAATACTCAGATAGATATGATTAATAGTAAGATCAGTAGTAGATTATATGATGAAAGAGTATGAATAAATGATGAGTGAGATTATGAATTAAGGAATAAATAATAGGATTAATGTTAGCAGATACAACAAGGTGATGAAGAACAAGATGAAGATGAGATGTTTAAAGAATAAGGTGAGAATAGTTTAGAAGTAGATTATATATATATATATATATATATATATATATACTACATAGCTACAATAAAGGTTATTATAACAATAAAAATAATTAGAACATATTCATAAGTTTAACACAAGTTTAAGTGTAGAGATGAAGAAGAAGTCACAGGAAAGAACCAATCACTAGAAGAACACATGTCCCCATAACCCAATCTCTTATACTCTAGTAGAATTTTTTAGCTAGGTGGATAAAAAGGTAATAGTTGGGAAGGACCATTTTTAGATCATGTGAATCATTGGGGTAAAAAAATTCAAATAAGAACATTTAAAAATATGTTTAAGGTCATCAATCTTGTTGAAAGCAAGCAAACCAAAAAAAGAATCACAAAAAACATAGTGTACATGTTGACTCACCTCATACACAGAGTCATACATACATAGGATTGGCCAAAATTTAGCTTCATATGGTAATACATATGAGTTATATTCCATTTTCACCACTTTACATAATAGGTCATCAAGGAGGATTCATAAACCTAGAAATCTATGATGGGCCAAGGAATCCTGAATAGTACTTGCTAACTTGTGAGATGAGATGGCAAGCTAAGGCCATCATTGATGAAGCTATCAAGAAGTGTGAGTTATTAATGGAACTAGATGCAAGTTAAATTTAGTTCATATACCAAAGAGACATTTGATAGGCAAGTCTAAAATGTGTTACTTTCTTGTCTTAGAATTCAAGATAAATAAATGAACTAATCAGACAATATAGGACTTGAAGTAAATAAGGAAAAAGTTTATAAAATAAATTTGTAATTATGACCATAGATTATCTAATGTGATGAATAAGGTAGTATTTGACTTAGTAGATAATTTTAAAAATTCATGGCTCATCAAAGGATTGCACTTTAGAATCAAGTTTGCCATTGCAAAAATTCAATATGTTACAAAAGTATATGCTAGAGTTGTTAAACTATGTGTTGAACAAATTGAATATTATGGATAAGCTCTTCTTACCAAATCTAAGATTGAAAATATGTTGTAGGAATTTATAAATATAATGGAGCAATACCATGAGGTAGGTAGGCATAAGTTAAATCTATGGTGTATGAAATGTAAAAAGGAAGGACATTAAAGGAATGATTATGTCACGATCAAAGGAGAATTTTATGAAATTTGTTGAGTAGTGGGACATGTAATAACACAATTCCATATTTTACAATAATATGTTAAGATCCCATAAAATTTATATTTAAATTTATATATGTCAAAAAATCATGATGAATAAGACTATAGGGCTTTGCAAGACCTCAAAAGAGGCATCACCAAAAATGTATTTTCCATCCCTACATAAGAAATGTCCTCAACAAAGTAGATGATTCTAGGCCTAAAGACCAATAAAGGTTGTGTGACCTAAATATGTCCATAATGGATTATTAATTCACCATAGTATCAACCTCAAGGTCTAGCTAGATGGACCCCTCCTTCACCAAATTGGATAGATCCATCCATCTAAAACCAGTATGTAACACCCTAGAACTCATCCTTGATGTAGAAGCAAAAAATGAGTTAGACCCCACCAATTGTGCAATAATAATTTGGAATTGGAGATAATAACTAAGCACCAACATTAGAAAAGTACAAAGTAACAAGGAGGATATAGAGCTGGATATTAGTCCAAAAAAGGAGGAGATTGAGGGGGATATAGAGGTGGATACCTAAGAGGTAGAGGAAACAATTATCAGTAGCCTCCTCTACAATCCTAACTATACAGAGATAACTATCATGTACAATGGAACTACCCTATGAATCCTCAAAGATAGTCTTACTTACATACTATATAATCTCTAACTTATATGACATAGAATATTATCCTATCTTAGAGAAGCAAAGAAATAATAAGGTCATCCAAAATGTGAATATAGTGAGTGTGAAGCCAAATAAAATGCATTCTTGAATGTTATTACATGACAATAACACACAAAAAAGGTTTGCCTCCACTTGGGATGCCTCTAGATTAGGGAATCTAGAAATAAAAGTAGGATAAATACCCAGATCTAGATATAGAAAAGGGACTTATATATGAAGATGAATAGATGTTGAAAAACATCTAACATCAAGACACCACTAAAGGATATGTAGTAATATATGCACAAATGTATGGCTAGATTATGTGCATTATGTGTCATGAGGGATTTGTCACTATGATAATATATATTTTTAAACTTTTAATCACATTGTGCAATGAAGACATATCATAGAACATCATAAAGCTACCATATAATTTACTAGAGTGTACATATTATGGAAAAGCTAATTTGGTACATCAAAATAAATAATCCTTATGATGTTGATTCATGAATCGATATTTAGGTTCTTGGTTATGAGATTCTAAATGGTATCTTTGATTTTTGTAGCATGATCAATATGACTCCTAGGTATAAATGGGAAGCCATTAGATGATTGAATTTGAGTTATAGCCTAATAACTTTGAGCTTAGATGATTATGGAAGGGTTGAGAATATTGGTAGATTAGAATATGTGGAGATTAAAGTTGTATAATTGACACTATGAAGTGACTTTAAAATCATCAACATGAAGACCATGGCAACACATTACCCTATGTTGATAGGCAAGAAATGGGCGTATGATGGTCAAATGAATACAAACATAATGAAGAATCAATTAGACACACACCAAGGAGATATGTTTTTTTTCATCCCTATGAAAAGAACACACAAACTTTACATAATTCTAACTAAAATAGATACTCCATAAGTTGTGCAAGAAACTAGTTAGATATAGGTGAACTCTGAGGAAAATCCAAAATATCTACATTAATCTAATTGTAACTTATTCTATGAGAATATGAAACCTTAGGTACAGTTAGTTTTTAATCAATAATTAAAGACAATATAACAATAGAGGCCCAAAATAATTGTTATATAGTCATTGGCAAACCAATTTATTATAGAAGATTGTGTGTCTATGTCTGAAAAATACCCTATATAATCAAAATTTGACTTCCTCTATCAATATTATGATAAAATATATGATTAAATAAAGATGTTTAGAGAAGGAACTTTACCCTAAGTAATAAATTCATCTTTCAATAGAGACTTAGACATATACCTTCTCAATTAGGCCCAAGGTGATCATAAACTCTAACCGATGAGAATGGTCTTTGTGAATGATTGACAACTTACTATGTAATATGTAATTGAGGATATAAATGACTTCAATATATGTTTACAAGTTCACATACCTACCATCATTCAATGGGTTAGTGCTCTGAACTATGCTCTATAGAGATTTGCCATGACATGGTGGGTGATTCATCAAACTGACTAGCTCGAGTGGGATGAGGCCTGAAAAATCATGATTAGTAGGTTCTAACTACTGTAATTCATCCAAACCAATTGTATTTTCTTAAAATAACGTAAGTCTCCTAAAATTAATATTTATAAATGTGTTTAAGTATAGATTGAGGAACATGTGGTATTAAACTATTGGGTTCAAATTTCCCATTATACACTTGATTTGTTACTATCTACATCACACATGCATCAAGAGCATAGATGGGAATAAAAACATTGATCGTAGGTCCATAGTTATTTCATTCATACATTTGTATTTGAGGATGGAAAACCTCTTGTTCACAATACACTATAGAAAATCAAATAATTATTATGTCATGGGTGCATAGAAGACTTAAACACCATGATGGAATCCATTATACAAAAGAATGCAACCTCTAATCTTAATTTAGTATTATAAAGATATAAAGCTACTAAGAAAGTAGAACAATCTATTATGCATCCATGCCACTGAATACAAGACAAAGAAGAGGACATTGAGTATTCTAGTTTTGATGGTGATATGGATTTGACTAATTTATTTTTCATTGGATGGCTAGTAGAACCTCTAAAGGACCTCAATGCAGAACCTATTGAAGAAGACAAAATGCACATTATAAAAATAATAAAATAAGAAGGGAAACAAAGGGTACAGGAATCTATTGATGAAAAAAAGTGCAAGATTGTTTAAAAGCTTATTAAAAATCATGTATCAAACATTGAAACTAAGGAGGTTCCAAAATTGACAAATCTAGGTGATTATTAGATAGAATCTAAATTTACAAAGCTATATAGCTTTTGAAGGATTATCAAGATTTTTTTCCCACTAAATGTTAAAAGTGCCATGGACTTGTTCCACCTCTAGGTTAGATACATAGCAAACTAAAGGAGTGTATATGGCCTATAATAAATGGCCATAAAAGCAAAATCTGAACATGAAGCTTAAAGTGAAGGCTAAACTTGATAGAATGTAGGATGTAGGAATGAATCATATTGGGTAAGTCCCATGGTAGCTTATCCAAAGAAGACAATGAAAATTTTAGTATGTGTGGACAATTGTATTCTAAATTATTCTTGTGTAAATGATCCATTCTAAATTTCTTTCATAGATGAAGTTTTGGAGTATTTCATAGGACATTAAGTCTATTCTTTCATGGATGATTTTAGCGAATATCATTACATACGCATCACAAAAAAGAAATCCCAAATGAATTTTTCCATGGAATTATGATCTTTTTAATATAAGGTCATGCCTTTTATCCTTAATAATTCACCTTTGATGTTCTATCATACAGTGGTGACTGTATTCATGGACTTCATTCATGACATCCTAGAAGTCTATCTTGATGATTGGGTAGTATTTTACTTACTTAAAGAATAATTTTCTAAGTTGCACCTTATGTTAGAATGATATATATCTCTATGCATTTCATTAAATTTAAATAAATGTCTATTCTTTACACCCTTTGGTATTTTATTAGGATATGTACTATGTAGTAAAGGCATTTTGGTAAATCATGCAATAATTACAATATTCTTGAGTATGATTCTACCCATCAATTCCACTAAAGTACAATCTTTTCTGGGCCACGTAGGCTACTTTCTCGATTTTATCAAAGGATACAAAACTATTTCATCTCCTTTAAAATCCTTACTGTTAAAAAATGTGAAGTTTATTTAGACTTTAGAGTGTCAAACAACCTTCATCAAGCTAAAATAGATATTTGTTACTATGCCCATTATTGTTTTTCTAGACTAGAGCAAACCCTTTCAAGTGCATGTGGATGTTTTGCATATCATAGTATATGTTGTGATTGCATATCTAGGAAAGGGTGGACTTGAACATCTTATTAATTTTACTATTATTAAATTATCTAATGTAGAGAAAAACTACACAACCATTGAATGAGAAGTATTAGCCATAATGTTTGCACTATATAAATTTCAACATTATCTGATTGTAATGCCATTTGAAGTTTTAATTGATCATCAATCCCTATGATACCTTGTCAATAATCTAATGCTAAGAGGATGCATCTATCGATGGTTGATGTTGTTTTAGGAATTTTAATTCAACATTAATTTAAACATAGTAAGAGAGAATGTTGGACCAAACCATTTGAGTTGCATTATTAATGGTGAAGAATTAAAAGAACTACAAGAAGGCTCTCTTGATGTCCACCTCTTTCATATGTCTATGATTCTTGAAAATTTTGAATCCATTACCAAATTACTCGAATAAGGATTCTTTCTTGAATAGTATCATGAACATGATAAGATGTAGTTTGTTACTAGAGGCTTACCATATAACATCATCAATCAGATTTTTTATCACTTGGGGAAGGATGAAGTGATATGCAAGGTTGTTATGGAACATGACCAAACTCAATTCTTTAAATATACACATCAAAGTGTCATAGGAAGAAATTTTGTGGTAAAATATACTACTAGGAAGTTGTTACAAAGTGGGTCATGATAGCCTAATATCTTTCAAGATTCACATAGATTAATGTAACATTATGATGTTTATTAGCACATGGGTAAACCAATGCACAAAGATGAAATGCCTTTACAACTTGTTTTAGCTAAATAGCATTTTGAATAGTGGGGTATTGATTTTGTCATCTTGATTAGTCCATCGATCAAATGTAATAAATAAAGATATATCATTATTGTGACTAATTATTTTACTAAGTGGGTTAAAGCTACTGTAACACCTAGTTGTGGTGGAAAAGATGTAGTGAAATTTCTCTATAAAAACATCATTACAAGGTTCAAATGTCCTATAAATGTAGTCATCAATTGAGGAATGCACTTTCTTAACAATACCATCAAGGCTATAACTAAGGAATTTACTATATATCATCAAAAAATAACTATGTACCATCCTCAAGCCAATGGCCAAGCTAAATCTTCTAATAAATTGTTGGGTAAAATGCTGACAAAAATATATGGCATCAAGAGGGATGATTAGGGATATTACATTCATATGATTCTATGGTCATATCACATGCACTATGAGAGAGCCATAGGTTTTATGCCTTTCAAGTTGGTATATGGACTTGAAACAGTCATGTTGATAGAATACCTAGTGCTTTGTCTACACATTACCATGGTCTTGTGACTAGGGGATCATGACTCTCTAACTAATAAACTACTTGAACTGAATAGGATGGATGAGTATAGACATAGATTAATGTAGACATAGTAAGTGTACAAGTAGAGACATAAATTATGGAATGATAATAATTTGTGCCATAAAGAATTTCATAAAGATCAACTAGTGTTACTATATGACAGTCACTTTAGAGCATTTTTGGTCCAATTACTAATTCATTAGAAAGGGACCTCTATTATGCATGAATTAATGTGATAAAAAACCATGGTTTTAAGAGATATTTAGGGAGCTATTTTACCAAGGTGTATGAATGGTTGTAGGCTTCAGACCTACTGCTAATAGTAAAATTCATCTCATTCTACTAAGTGCATAGGTGTTGAGTAGCAACAATTAAGTTAGGATTTTTCATTTATGCATGTTTTTCTGTGCTTCTTTTTCTATCTATGTGTGTTTATAGATGATATATTCAGAAACATTTAAGAATCAATATACCAAGCAATCATATGTAGAAGGATCCATGTGTGCCACCATCGATACCAAAGAGGATAAAATGAAATAAATTATGTTTAGGAAAGGTATGTCAATATCCCATCAACAATATCTCCACCATATAATGGTCATCCATCAAGAAGTAAATGCTAGATCCAAGGGTCACTCAATATAATCTTCAAAAAATTGGTGGATCATCATCATCATCTACTTATACCCCCTATATGGATATTAAATAGCATAACAACATGACTCCACACATGTGCCAGTGATTAACTATCTTAATTAGTAGATTGGATAAAAAAATTCCATATCCACCATACATTCATGATGAGTGGATAGCTAAGCATGGTATTTATGGGTAATCTAAGAGGCAACAAGTTAATAAATTATAAGCTCAAAGACCCAAGTTGATATTTCATCCTTGTGCATATTTTCCATGATCTATAATTGAGTCGAGCTAGTTTTATTACACAAAGAGCAAAGAGTATTATAACTTCCTCACTTCCACTGGATACTTCACAACTTACCTAGGGCTTGATAGAGGCTCAAAAAAAGTTAATGGGTGTCAACATGGTTCTCAAGAGAACCAAACACAATGAATTAGAACCATTTGATTACCTCTGATAGGAAGAACACAAGTTGTTTCATCTAGATCTTGTTAATGCTATGAAACCACTTGCCCTCATATGTCTCCATAGATTCCATAGCCTAGATGTTTAACACCTACTTTAAATTCCTATCTTTAGTGATTTAGAGGATATCATTCAAATATTTCTAGGAAAATAAAATGATGCTAACATCTATCTAGGACTAAGTGTCACCATTATAATTAGCATAAAAGTCATGGCCTATGTTTTAAGCATGCCTTCATAAAAAGATTCTATCTCTATATATAAGATAAGAATGCCTCCCTTTATAAAATAAGTCTATGATTTGTATGTATATGGAAATATATGAATTTTTATTGATGAAATCCTAGATGAGACACTATACATTCTTTTTGAGTACATCACTAGGATATTTTGGTATATGACCAAGTCTACAAATCAAATATCAAAAGGTGTCAAAGATATCGCTCACCACATTATCAAAAAAAATGAACAATTCAATTGGATAGAGTAATTCATCCAAGAATTTTACACTAACATTGAGAAGTGTTCTGCCACTCCAAATTAGAAGTTCCAATAGTAGTTCTTCATCTTCCAACTCTGATTCACTTAATGGAAGTCCCTAGAGGGAGAAGTGCACCCTAACATAGACTATCGGTTAGTGAAACAATTTTGAAATATTATCTAGATGTAGGAGCATATATCCGTAACACATGAGGCTAACTTTAAATATTGATGAGAGGAATGCCTAGAGCTGATTGCAACACATCCCTAAGTGCCACTTGATATCATGCAATATCTAGGTCAACACAGATCTATCACTTTACTACCATGGGGTGTGTTCATAAAATTCCATGAGTTTTCATAGTCTCCCTTCCAACTACTCCCCTTTTGTCACAATGGATATGTCATAGGTTGAGGTCACTAGACTAAAAGAATTTTTAACCTAATGTCTGACTACACTATATGCCATACCATCTAGTGCAACCATCCCTATAGTGTAATAACTAGAGGAAGCTACTAGCTCATAGTAGCATAAGGTAAAGTACAATCCTCCCATGACATATAAGACACAAAACATAACCATGTAGACGGATGACCTAAAATTCCTAAGATCATGAGCTCTTGTGACCACCTCTATATAGGCATAAATGAGCAAGAAGTTTACTAGGTCATGATAGTAGACATGGTTGTAGATTTGAATGACAAGGATCAAGAGAAATAATTTTTAATTTAGAATGTTATATGCATGGTTCAAGTTCATAATTAGGTTCCCTCAAGGTTATGGGTGGAACTCCCATCTTTCCCACCTTCTATTGCTTTTGGATACTATCCAAGAAGAAGCAGAGTAGATATAGATGAGGATTAACTTATTTCATCCTCAACCTACATCAAGATTTAAAACTAAGGACATATTTGTATCCTTTTTAGAGAGTGCACCTAAATCACTAGTGTGTAAACCATGAATAAGTTATTGGGCTAGGGTCTCCCTTACAATATAAGAGTGCACCATTGGAAGACTATCCTCTATATAAGAAGCACAAAATGCCCCTACATCTACTGTACCACCACTAGAATGCAAACTAGTCACATTCAAGAGGAAGACATATGTTTCCATCTGATAAGTGTAACCCAATCATTCACCACTATCACCCTAAGTCAAAGAGGTTAAATATCTCACACTAGAGCAACCCACTGAAGAAGAATAACAATCCTTGATAGATGAATTAGCTCATGAAATAGAATGGTGAGTGAAAAAGGAAGAGAATAAGAGACAAAAAAAAGCAAAACAATAATAAGTTTCTTAACAAGTTAAAGAATCTAAAGCCACAAAAATGGCCAAAGATGTAGAGGTTGATATATAGAAGTCCATGGATGTGGCCGAGAAGGCAAAAGAAGTGGTTGATGTAACCCATAAGGCACAATTAAAAAGAGAAAGGAAGGAAAATTAAGATGAAGTCATTGCCAAAGTGAAGGAAAATAAAAGAGAAAAGACAATAGGACACAATAGACTAAACACAATAGGCCATGGAAGTTACAAATCATGTATAATATCAAGCAGAAGAAGTTATAAGGAAAAATAAATAGGAATAACATGAAGACCTACATCAACAATAGGCATAGGCATAGGCTCAAGCTTAAGAATAAGAACAAGTACAAGCCTAGGCTGCATAAGAACAAGCCAAGGCTATAACCCTAGTAGAGCAGAAGAATAATAGGAAAGTAAATGGAAGGCCTAGGAGGAACAAGAAAAGTTACAAGTTTCATAACAAGAGCTAAAGAAGAAAAAGGAGGAAGGGAAAGAAACAAAAGGCAAGTAAGTTGAAGATGTTTTGTAATAACTCAAGATAGTAGCAAAGGCCAAAACATAATAACAACAAGTACTAGCACAACCTCATATCCAACCAAAGTAACCCACATAGTAAGAAACACCAAATACAACTTTGATAGGTTTATCGCTACCTGATTTTCCATTGGGAGGTGTCTATGTTTGGGATCAATATAAGGTAGAGAATGTAGACTTAAAGGATCACCTTCATAAAGATATGAATATGATTTAGGATACCTGATCGAAGTTGGTCACTCAAGCAATTAGGGACCATGTTATGTCTAACTAGGGTGGGATCAAGACATTGGTCTCTAAGCATAATAAGGACTGATGCATAGCCCAAAAAATTTGCACATTTAATATATTGTCTAGAGCATGAATATTGAGGCAAACACATTAATAACCATTTTGGGAGAGTATTAAAGCATGATATATATTATAATACTCAAAGCACATCAGGTCACACAAAGTTTATAGGACTAGAAACAACACCTTGATGATTTTCTTTCTATTTCTAGTTTAGATTTATCTACAATTGTAACCAACAAGACAACCATGGATAATAAAAACACATCAGTGGATAAGAATGATATATCTCTCAAGGATATGTCCAATTCCAAATAAAATATGCATGATATAATTCTTGACTGATAGAGTGATCTTTAATATAGTTCACTCATAGGTCTATAGGCTAAATTCCATGCAAACAAGCTAGAGGAGCTATGTGGAGAGATCCCAATGAGGTTCAAAGATATTAAGGCTATCATGTGCATCTTGTTGTGCATGGTTTAGTAATTGATGATAATTTTTCATACTTACAAAAGTGACTTATCTCTATTATACAGTGGGGTTACCTAGATCCTCAACATTCTTGCCTACAAGCTACCATCTGAGCTTCAAAAATTTAGTGTATAGTGTAAGTCCATATATTATGGGCCTAAGGATCCTATTGGATAGTCATCATCTACTTTAATGCCACCTATTTTAGGCTATGTACTATGCAAGGCATAAATTCTAAAATTTTATACAATTTTGTATTAGGGATGACAATTAAGACAAGCTAGGCTAAGATGGTTGAAAACCTATAAAGGGTATCCACCTAGTTAAGATATCATATTAAAAACTCAAAAGGGTGATAGGTTACTATGATACTTAGTTGAAAACCCAAAATTGTAGCTAAGGAGTGCATAAGAGGTGAAAATTGGAAACAACACTTGATTAATTACTGTGAATCTTATTGTTCTAAGCATTTCTTCAATTTTTCCCTTTTGTGCACATTCAAATGATCCTAAAATGTTATCTTGGGATTAGATAACATTTCATGTTTGGGAAAGTGTTGGGAGAAGAAACCAAATAGTAAAATCTATGTAAGATAATCTTTTAATATTCATGCATTATGTATTTAGTTGTTGGCTATATGTATTTTATCCTATCTTCCATGACTTGTAATAAGAATAGAATATTAACAATATCCTCTTTTGGTGCCAAAGTATGAGAATAATTTTAACATTTAGAGACTATAAATGACTATACACACACACACACACACACACACACACACACACACACACACACACACACACACACATATATACACACACATATATATATATACATATATACACACACACACACACACACACACACACACACACACACACACACACACACACACACAGATATATATATATACACACACATATATATATACATATATATATATATATATATACATACACACACACACACACACACACACACACACACACACACACACACACACACACACACACACACACACACACACATATATATCTGTGTGTGTGCTTGTATGGAAAAGAGATTTTGACCTCTATTGAGATCAATAAAGACTATTTTGTTATGGTTACCCATTATATTTCTTATTTCATTCATTGCATGCACTTTCATGGTTAATGTTTAGCTTTTTTCATTATAAGTTTATTCTGAATTATATATAACCATTAATGAAGTACTGGTTATTCATAATTACTATCTAACACATGATAATTAATCACTTTTATGCTTATGCTTTCCCTATTGAATATGAATTCTTTGAACTATCCTATGTACTTGAGTAAAAATTAGTTATTCTCATTCTAAGCATGTTTTGATGCCTTAGCAACTTCTACAAATACCCTTATGAACCAAAAGTTTCATAACTACATAGTCATCTCCTTCTCATCACAAATTTCACCTCTTCCATGTATATATTCAATTGAAATAACAACATAATATACTAACATAGTGTTTGATGAATTTACCCTCAAACACAATTTCAATCACTTCTTGTCTATTTAAGAAGTGGACAAGTCCAAAGCTTGTATTCTATAGGACTAGCTATCTACATTCTCATAGAGGTAGCAAGATGACCTATTAGAAATCAATACAATGGGTATACATAACATCATAGCTAAACTCGAGGTAATGCCCTACATTGACTTATTGTTTGATTTATTTAAAATGGTAAAATTTCAAGAAAAATCTTGCACTTTTATAAAAATAGAACACTAGTGGCCCACCTTAGTGGCAAAGCATTCAAAAGGTACTATAGGCTATCTACCCTTGAGATGGAATATAAAAAAACTCTAGTGAATACCTAGATACATGAAAATAACATAGCCACCAAGATAAAATAATGGGCTCATGACCATAGTACTTTTGTAATTAGAGGCTTTATTTTTATTATCATAATAGCTAGTTTTTTATCAAGATTTGGAATTACCATGGCCCTATTAAATAGAATCTATGGTTTCCATAGAATGAATTATGTCAATGAAGTTTTAATTCCCTTTCTTGAGTTTATTATCACCTCCAAAATGATAATTTCCATAGGATAAATCATTAGTTAAAACATCATCAACACAATAATCAATCTAAACAACTCCCTAGATCACAACTTCTATTTGATGTTGTACATGGTGGACATTATAACTGAAACCTTTCATGCATCTCTTGATGAGCCTTGGGATCCTTCCCAAGAGTACCCCTATGAGTATGATATGTGAAAGTTTCAACATATTCCACATTCATAGGTTCAGGAGGAACATGGATTACTAAGACCTTATACCGAATGGTATACTAGGCCATCTATGGAAAAGATATGCCTAGGATCTCATATCAAATTAGGAAGAGTATAGGTAAGATGGAGGATTATTGGCTCTATCTAGATTGTAACATAATCAAGATATAGGGACCTATATCCTATCTTATGTATCTACCAAAGTAAGTCCCAAAAAAAAATTAGAACAAGAAATTAATACATGTTAGCTATCCAAATAGCACCTAATAGAGATCAGATTTGTTCAAGTTTGACTCGTATGTGGAATAGCATGGGAAGAGTCTAAGGTTATGGGATTCCTATAACTAGACTAGACCTCCAAGATTTTTTATGAGGCTATCTCCTTATATTTTATAATTTGGAACTTTATTTATAGAACCTAAAACTATTTGGGGTGAAAAGCATTAAGGAATTTGCATCAATTAAAACCTATTATAATATGTGGTGATGCACAAATAATTTATCATATCCACTCTTAAACTCAGATTCTTTATCACACTAATGGACTCTAAAAGAAGCTAGTGATACTTACTATAGTTTTGGTGAAATAATATTTCATATAGATGTCAGATTGATACACTCAAATTAGGGAGAAATGGAAATAAGATTTGGTTAAAGACACTTATATTTAGTTGTCCACTAGATCATTGAGAGATCAAAGATAAGACACATTATGTGACCTACAAAGATGTTGGAAATATTGTCATTGATGTCAAAGGTTTAGCATTATTGGTGAAAAAGGCCCCATTGCATTTAATGTTTTTTATCTTGGCTAATGTGAGTTAATATTTATTTAATATTAACTAATATATTTTTGGTTTCATATGAGATAAAAGAAGGGCCCATGGAGAAGTCGAAGAGCCAAGGGATAAAGATAAAAGAAGGATGGGATGCATTTTCCCATGAAGAGTCATCTTGGGGAATACCAAGAGTCACCAAGTGAAGAGAAAAGAGTAGGGGCACAATTTCTCATGAAGGGACACTTTGAGGAATATGAAAAGTAACCAAAGATAAGGACAAAAGTGGGAAGGATGTTTTCGATCATGAAGGGTCACCACATGACTTTTCAAAGGTTTGAATATGAAGGTTCATCCAAGATTGGTGCCATTTTCCATGAGGACTGAAGGGTCACAAAGGGGGAAGGCCAATGTTCATTTGGAAAGCTATAAATAAAGGCTTGAGAATCCATTTGTAATATGGGAGATAGAGGTTGATTTGATATTGTAATATCTAGCTTAAAAGAGCAATTATGAGAGATGAATATGATTTTTATTTGTTATATCTAGCTTAGAAGAGCAAAAGTGAGAGAGAGGAAAGAGATGTTGTATTGATCTATCATTTTTTGAGATAGCAACATTAAGAGATAGGTGTGTGGTATAAACAAAGGGGTTGGTGCTCCTATGGGTTGGTGCTCATGAATAGTAGCTGGGTTGGTACTCGGCAAAGGGGTTTGAAGCTCCTTTGGGTTGGTGCTCATGAATTGTAGCTGAGGTTGGTACTCAAAAAAGGGGTATGGTGCACTTGTGGGTTTGTTCTTACGAATATACTTGAGATTTCTCTCTGTGGTTTTTTGCACATTGGGTTTCCACGTTATATCAGGTGTCTCTCTCTATCTTGTTTGATTTTTATTGCATATCTTGAATGTTTGATTAAGTGGATTTTGATAAAGAGAATGTTTTATAAGATATATAATATACTGATTCAACCCCCTCTTATTATATTCCATGCTTAACAATTGGTATTAGAGCAGGTTCCTTTTTGAAAAGTTTTACAGCTTGAAGTTAGATCGAGAAAGCACGATGGTTTGGTCACAAGAAGGATTTTATACAAATAAGGCACCTTTGTTTGATGGGACAAATTATGCTTTTTGGAGAATGAGAATGAAGGTTCATTTGATGGCCCTTGGATTTGACATATGGAAATTAGTGGTGGAGAAATATGAAGAGCCATAGACATCTACAATTACTCCAGCAAAAAAGAAGGAAAGTGAATGTAATGCTAAAGCTTTAAATGCTATTTTATGTGGTTTATGTGAATCTGAATTTTTTAAAGTTATGCAATGTAAATTTGCTCATGAAACTTGGGTAAAACTTGACAATATTTACAAAGGTGATGGAAAGGTTTAGCAAGCTAAGTTGCAGACTTTTAGAAGGTAGTTTGAAAGTTTGAAGATGGAAGAAGAAGAAGATATAGCAAGTTATCTTTTATGAGTTGATCAAGTCGTAAATCAGATTTAAGGTCTTGGAGAAACATTAGATGAGTCAAAAGTGGTGAAAAAGGTTTTGAGATCTCTACCAATGAGATATGATGCAAAGGTTTCATCAATTGAGGAGATGAAGAATAGCCAATCTAAAAATGGATGAGCTTCATGGTATTCTCATGGCATATGAGATGTGGACATAACAAGATAAACCCTCAAAGAGAGAAGTGGCTTTCAAGACATCAAAGAAGGAAAAGCTAAGATTCAGGAATCAAGTGATAGTTCTAGTGATGATGAAGATGACAATGGAGTACTTTTCATTCATAAGTCAAAAAGAGGAATAGGTAAATATCAAGGAAAATTACATTTTAAATGTCTTAATTGTGGAAAGATTGGACATTTTTCAGCTAGATGCCTAGATAAAGTTAAAGATGATGAAGAAGAAAAGCCTACATACAAGAATTTTTTCTAAGAAAAATCTAAGAAGGGATTCAAGAAGAAGAGCCTGTATTCTAAAGATCCTAGCTCAGGCAAAGATAGTGGAGTCAGTGATTCAAAAGAAGAAGAGATTCTATTCATGGACACACATGAAGGTGATTAAGAAGAAGAGGAGGAAGCTGAAGTGAATATGGAAGGAGAACTCATTTGTGCCTTAGAAGAGTTAGAAGTTGTTCAGAAGAAGAATCAAATATTAAAGTGCCAGATCGAGAAAAATGAACAAGAGTCAAAGGAAATGATTGAAGATCTACAAGCACACTTTGAAGAAACCAAGAAGAATGAAGAAGTTCTCACAACATAGTTGGAAATAGAAAGAAAATATTGTGAAAGGTATGTTATTAAAATTGCCTCTTTAAAAGAAGATATTAAGAAAGTAGTCAGTGATAAAGTAGTCAGTGATTCAAAATTTGAAGATAACACTAACATGTTGAATAAGATATTAGAAAGTCAAAAAGCATATTTAGATAAGACAAGGATCAGTTTTGAAAAGAAAAAGAGCTATGCTAAAGCTCTTACACAAGAGGAAACAAAAAGGGGACAAGTGAAGAATACAGAGGACATTCCAAACAGAGAAGGCTAGAAGGAACAAAGCTATAAAAGGCAATTAGGTTAGAGATATATAGACAATTCTTATTTTTATGGCTATTTTATTTATTTTAATGGATATGGTCACAAAAAATTAGAATGTAGAAAAAGAGCTAACAATTTCATAAATAAGGAGAAGGAAAGTCAAGTAGAGTCAAGCAGAAGCCACAACTCTTTTGCTCCTCTATCAAGCTTTGATGAAGAGACCATAGTGTGCTACAAGTGCAACAACTTTGGACACATAGCTCAGTATTGCAGAAGTGTGTTCAAGTCAGTTTAGAAGGATCAGAGTTTCAAATCTCCATTCATTAGGAAAAAGGTTTAGACATGTTCATGGTAGAAGAAACAACCTAAAGATTCTATGATGGTGCAGACAGCTCTGCATGTGAGAGGTAAAGATCAGCCATGGTCAATTGATAGCAGATATTTGAGGCATATGATAGGAGATAAAAGTAAATTCATATCTCTAAAAGAGATCAATGGTGGTACAGTGAGATTTGGAGATAAAACCACTGCCAGGATAGTAGGAAAAGGTACTTTGAGTTTGGATTATGGTAGATATAAGACTAAGAATGTTTTATATGTAAAAGTTCTTAAGCATAATCTTTTAAGTGTTAGTAAAATATGTGATCAAGGATACACATTAAGGTTTCATGCTAAAGGTTGTGAGATTAGAAGAAAAGATTCAAATGAGTTGATTTCAGATGCTCAAAGGATAGAGAATAATGTATATTTTTTGTCAGATATCTTCTCAAAGGTACAATCAAAGGATACATTCAAAGATTGGTGAGAGGAGTTGGGAGTAATTTCTATTACTTCTTGCCATTGATGTTCAACATCAAGTGAGGGGGAGCTAAGTATTAGCTCTAGGTAGGCCCTTTGCCATTGATTTCAAAGGGGGTGAATAATAGGTACATCTATAGGTGCATAAAATAGGTACAGGGAATAGGTATAGGTTGCTATAGTAAGGGGGAGTTATTGTATGTTTTTAGATGATAGTATGTGTAGGTGACAGGATGTGGCAGTTTTAGGATTGAGGTTGCCATCAATGACAAAGGCGGAGATTATTGGAAATATTGTCATTGATGTCAAAGGTTTAGCATTATTGGTGACAAAAGCCCCATTACATTTAATGTTGTTTATCTTTGCTAATGTGAGTTAATATTTATTTAATATTAATTAATATATTTTTGGTTGCATATGAGACAAAATAAGGGCCCATGGAGAGGTCAAAGAGCCATGGGATAAAGACAAAAGAAGGATGGGACGCATTTTCCCATGAAGAGTCATCTTGGGGAATACCAAGAGTCACCAAGTGAAGACAAAAGAGTAAGGGCAAAATTTATCATGAAGGGACACTTTGAGGAATACAAAAATTCACCAAAGATAAAGACAAAAGTGGGAAGAATGTTTTTGATCATGAAGGGTCACCACATGACTTGTCAAAGGTTTGAATATGAAGGGTCATCCAAGATTGGCACCATTTTCCATGAGGATTGAAGGGTCACAAATGGGGAAGGCAAAAGGTCATTTGGAAAGCTATAAATAAAGGCTTGAGAATCCATTTGTAATATGGGAGATAGAGGTTGATTTGATATTGTAATATCTAGCTTAGAAGAGCAATTGTGAGAGATGAATATGATTTGTATTTGTTATATCTAGCTTATAAGAGAAAAAGTGAGAGAGAGGAAAGAGATGTTGTATTGATATATCATTTGTTGAGATAGCAACATTAAGAGATAGGTGTGTGGTATACACAAAGAGTCTGGTGCTCCTGTGGGTTGGTGCTCGGCAAAGGGGTTGGTGCTCTTGTGGGTTGGTGCTCATGAATAGTAACTGGGTTGGTGCTTAGCAAAGGGGTTTGAAGCTCCTGTGGGTTGGTGGTCATCAATTTTAGCTGAAGTTGGTACTCAGTAAAGGGGTATAGTGCTCATGTATGTTTTTTCTCATGAATATACTTGAGATTGTTCTCTGTGGTTTTTCCCACATTGGATTTCCACATTATATCTAGTGTCTCTCTCTATCTTGTGTGATGTTTATTGTTTGAGTTTTATTACATATCTTGAATGTTTGATTAAGTGGATTTTGATAAATGGAAAATTTTATAAGATATATAATATACTGATTCACCCCTCTCTCAGTATATTCCATGCTTAACAAAAGAAAGTTGATATCACTTAGGTTAAGCTTAGACATTGAATATGAAGATAGAATTCACATTTACATACTAAAAAAATACAAAAACACTAAATAAATATTAGAATATGAATAAAAAATACTCTATTCACCACTTTGTTAGTAATTTGACCTATCAAGGTGAAATTACTACCCTTATAAGATGAAACTTTCCAAAATCTGGTCAATAACCCTTGGTAGCTAGTCAAATTGATGATTTGTAGCCTAAAAGAGTAGATTTTGGTAAAAAAATGTCAAAAATGGTTTTAAAAATGCATTAATTATTTCAAAAGTATTTTCAATATATTCAAAAACATTAAAATTACTTAAGTTCAAAGTTTCAAGTATTGGGAAAGTGATTTATTATGCTTTCAAAGCCAAACGGACCACATTTTTCCCCCACACATGCTAAATTTTCATATTTAAAAGGATGATAAAGGTTTAAAAATACCAATTTTTCATGTTTTGGAAGTTATTGGTTCTAAAATCTTATATTTTAAGTGGTGGAGACTTAAGTTGGCTTTTAAAGGCCAAAATAAGGCTTATTTCTCTCATTCTTAAGCAAGAGTATGAATTTTGTACATATTGCATATATAAGGAGTAGGGGATATCAAGTTTAGGACATGATAAAGATTCATAAATAATTATATGGAAATTGATGGCCATATTTTCCCTAAAATTATCTCTTCCTTTCATTTGGAGATTTTGTACAAAAGACATGCCTACAGGTTTTTTGATATACAAACTACTGGAGGAGAGTACAGATCTCAATTTTGTGGTGAATAAACTAGATTAAAAGGGATTATTTATGGATAAATTTGTTCTTAAATTAGATTAATTAGGATCATGAACCAATTGGTTGAAATTATATAGTGTCTTGTAGCCTTGCAATGAGAAGGTTAACCAATTTTCTTCACTTTCTCTTAACTAAGATATCATTTCAAGAAAATTTCTAGTTGGTGAAGATTCCCAAGGATCCAATATACCTTATCATGGATTTATTTAGGTATTTTTAACATGTTTAATGGTTAAAATAAATATATTTTATAGGGGGATTCCATTTTTGCATTCTATGAGCTTCAAAAGTGAATTGTACTCTTAAAAGGAGAGATGCCAGCATCAAGAAAATTTGTTTGCATGGCCTCCATCATGTTTATCAAGATTTTAAATCATAATTATTATAGATTATCCAATATTCATAGTAATAATCTCATATTCATGATTTCAAAATTCCTAAAGAGGCCTAGATTAACATATTTTAAGGTTTTTTTGTAAATTTTAAGGTTTTATAGAAAATTATGTTTGAATTTAACCCTCTTCCCCTCGTCCAATGGATTTCAAAGTTATATGGTGTGATGATAATTAGTTTATATTTGCATATGAATCCTAAAGTTTATTTTGGCATCCTCCCTCACACTCCTTTCCATCTAGATGTTCTTCATCCCCATCTCACTACCATACACAAGCATTTCCCATTGTCTTCAATCCTTTTGTTTACCATCCATCATGTTTACATTATCCATTCATGTCAACCACCCTTACACCCATATCCATCACCTAGTTCCATAATTAATATTCCAATGGTTGATAAAAGATAATCATGACCATAATAAAAGGATACATGCATTAAGAAAACATCATTTTTAGTCATAAAAGAGACCTACAACAAGGTTACATAGTCAAAGTGTGGTCATATGGATGTTATGAGGAGTCAAAGTAAAAGAGATCTTGTTCAAGGTTTAATAAAATTGATCATCTATTATCATGAGATACTATGAGGATAAATCCATAATGGATGTGAGATAAATAAATTTTTAACATTGAATTTTGGAATAAATCATATAGCCATCTACAACCAAAAGGGGAATACAGTTGTGTTTTACATAAGGTGCATAGACAATGAGTGACAATGAAGATGTATCATTTTGGTATCCATACAAATATCTCATCAAGTAGATATTAATTAGGAACAAGGGAATTAGTCATGTATAATGACCTTTATAAGGCTTATGATAGTCATGATCCATGCAAATGGAATAAATATAGCCATATGTAAAGCCTTATGAAGATTATACATGATATCAAGTTATTCATGAAGTTATCAATAAATATAAGGTTTCTTAAATCCTTGAAAGTTACCATTCATGTCATGTGTCATTAAAAAATAAATCATTGGTTATATTTTAGATCACTTACAACCCTATAACCTAGGAAAATATACCCTATAGCCACCAAACATAGTCATATTTTATGTTTGAGGTGAGGTAAGGGACTTGTAGTGAGTTCTTAAGGGGTTTTATGCATAAGAGAATATTTCATGAGAGCATAAAAAAGACATTTGATATGGTTATCAACTCAAGGGCTAATTTAGTGTTTTTAATAATGTATATAGTCAAATTGAAAGCTAAAGCTAGCAAAACATCACCCTATATCAACCTTAAATGATAGACCATGTTTATAATTCATATCAAGAAGTTTGGTTCACTTTTATCAGGTAATTTGTGATTTTGAGGAATGTCATCCTAGTTTTTAGATAACAAATGATTTTTCATGATTTTTTGTCATAGATATAGACCCATAGTGCCCTAGATAATCTTATAGGCATGTATGATCATAGTGAAGTGGGTTATTTAAGGATCAAGGAGACCTATAAGGTGATGGAACATATTATACTATCAAGTAGCTTACCAACTTAATCAATATTTCAAAAGGTATGTATATGGATAATGAAGGGTATTCCAATAAAGGCATTCAAAACACTAAGGAGATACATCCATAGAAGCAAAAGATAAAAATTTCAAAACACTATTAAATAGATCAACATACTTCAATTTTGTTTCAATAGATCTTTCAAGAAGATATAAGGTTTAATAATAATACTTTTTGGAAAATTGAGGAAGGTTACACTTTTCATCACTCTATGCATGATACATGGGAATATGGTCTATTTAGGATAGTTGGAGGGGTATCTTAAGAGTGTCTTAGAGTTGGAATGAGGTCAATCCATACCTTTAGCTATATGAATGAATCTTAAGACTGTGAGAAGCTTTAAAACCATGCCAAAACCCTTATAAGAGACATATTTTCCCAAAGATTTTTATAAATGACTTAAAATGACCTCAAATGGATATGAAACCTCATAAACATCATCATACATTCCTGATACATCATTTTCATGCCTTTTTATGATGTCATCACTTGTAAAGGTTTCCCAAATGTGAGCTTAGAGGCCAAAATGAAGTAGTAGCAAGGAAATTCATAAAATAAGATGCTTTAAGATGATTTGTATAGGTTATTTGGAATATTCTTGGAGATTATATGATGATTTTTAGACAAATATAAAGACTTCATGTGGAAAAAATGAATAAATTTGTTCCCAGGATGTTAGATAAACATACAAGCCTGATCAAAATCAAGCCTACAAGAAAAAAATGTGGGATTTTGTTTGTTTCTAAACCTTGTGTAATTTTTTTAGTTATTTCATGGTGTTTTCCAAGTTTTTTAAATAAAAAAAGGGTCATATATTTCTATATTGAGGATTACAAGAGACTTTTAACTAATAGAAGTAGGTTATTATGCCTAGTTTGCTTGATAGGCTTGGCTTATCAATCAATTTTGATCTTTAGAATTTAATTTGGCTATCCTAGAGATAAAAATTAGTTTCCATTCTGCCTATATAATATTCACATATATATTCATTAATATTTTCGTGGAATCAAGTACCACTTCAAGCATGTTCAGTTTAAAGGGATTTGACTAGTCTTTACTAATTTGCTAATTTTGTGCATCTTTATGTTACACATCAGGTCTAGTTCACCTCAAGTGAACTAAAAAATAATATTTGAGTGTGTGTGTGTGTGTGTGTGTGTGTGTGTGTTTGTGTGTGTGTGTGTGTGTGTGTGTGTGTGTGTGTGTGTGTGTGTGTGTGTGTGTGTGTGTGTGTGTGTGTGTGTGTGTGTGTGTGTGTGTGTGTGTGTGTGTGTGTGTGTGTGTGTGTGTGTGTGTGTGTGAAATAGGTTTTTATAACTCATCAACGGCCCACCACCTTGATTTATATGCCAATATTGAGGATTATGCATTATTGGGAGACTTTGAAGATATTTACGGTTTTGATTTAATATTATAAATGGATTTTATATTGATTTAACTAAAGAGAACAATCCTTGTCTCCATTATACACCACATTGGCTAGAGGCTTTCCTTTTAGATATATATTATTATATTTGAAAGAATTTTGGGGGATCCATCCCTCTCTTAGAAACACCAAACTTTGTCAAGATTGATTTTTGTAACCATTTTAGAGAAATAAAATTAATGTTTTAGATTTCATTATTATGGTATAGAGAGTTTATATTAGTTTTATTTTCATCTATTATAAATTTATCCATTTTCAAGCCCTAATATCACATAACTATAGGATTAATCTGATAGTGGATAAGCAATGGTTGGTTAGTGCCTTTAATCAGGCCTATTCCACCATTTACATGAAGCCTAGATCAGTTGATAAAACCTCCTCATGAAATACTGATGCATATGAGTCTTGGAGTTGTAGGATTCAGTGGTTTGCTTATCTTATCAATGTTTTAGGAGCTCAAATAGAGTGGATGAACTAGAAATATAGGTGTTTCACCAACAATAGAGTAAGATTTCCCTTTTATTTTCCTTCTTTCCCTTTTCATCCCAATAATTAGTAGTTTAGTAAACAATGGATAGTGAAACATTAGAAGAGCTAGCCTCATAAAAATTTAGAGGTCTATTCTAAGTTTAGGCATCTCATACCTTAGATCATTCCAATTTTATTCTATCTGTGAAGGAGTTTCATAATAAAATCTATCAACCTTCAAACAATATGTTACCTAGGTTGCTAATAGTTCTGACACACTTGGTGGGACATAAATTTAGCCATTAGAGTTTATAGTTTGTATTAATATCACCTTTATAACCATTATATAGTATTCTTATAGTCATTATCTCAAGGTAAAAGTATATATTTGTTCATAATTTTAGTTATCTTCATGATTTTCTAGGCCATGGTAGCCTATAGAGAAGGATTTTGTTATTCTTGTCCTTCTCAATAGTTTCATATGATCTTCATGAGCCATATCAGCCATATGATGATTATGTAAAGATTTATCAATAGTATGAAAGCTCAAACTTGTCCTATAATAGTGATCATGAATTTTTTTATTCCCTTGATTAGCCTAGTCAAGTCCCAAGTTAATCCATCACAATATTTAAGGAAACTATATTTGGCTATAATAAATAGATTATAAGCATAGATACTAAGAAGAGATATGGATACGAGGTTTCCAAGCGTGAAATTTAGAAAATGAAATCTAATTTCTAGAAGGTTAAAGAGGAATTTGTAACTTTTATAAGGCAAGGTCAGTTAAAGGTTAGTTCTGATATTCTAGACGTAGGAGTTCTAATACTAAGAATTGAAGAGAGGCTAGTGGTTATGAGAAACCCTAGGGTCATTATAGTCAATAATATGTTCCCATAGAATTGCCCTTTTCCCTTTATGATAAAAAAACTAATCTTTATCATATTTCTCAAGAGTCAATCCAAACCTTGCCTAACTCTCCTACCTAGAAGTATATCTAAGAGAGGTCTTAGAACGTTTAATAAGCTTGTTATGAGAAGTATAATTTTTAGATTGAATGGATCATACAGGATCCTACATCTTCAAGTTTGTAGGAATAAATCCTTAGTGATCTAATCCATGATTTTTAGACTAGTTTAGCCAAGAAAATTGATCTTGTAAATCAACATCTCTAGTATTAAATGGCATATACAAAGATAAAATAACAAAAAACTCCTTCTTTCACACCCATGGATGCAAAAAGTATAGAAACATAGGTTTATAAACCCAAGTTCATAACTTGGAATCAAAGACCTCAGTTTGGAGAGAAACAAGAACATTTAAACATGATTCAAGATGTGAAGTTGAAGAGAAAACTAGAGATCATTCATCCTCCATTCATCTCTCCTCAAAATCCAAAGTCCTTTCCTTAGTGGAAAGATATTTAAGAAACAATGTGACAGAGAGAGGAGGTGATAGTTGTTCATGTTCGGTAGTCTCAAGAGTAAGAGAAAAATTAGGTATCTATGGCATAACCATTATATCTTTCTCATATTATTGAATAATTTAAGGGATCTATTATGCCTATTTTAGATAAGGATACTATCCTTTCTAAATTAAAAGAAGAATTTGTAGTTGATGTAGATGAAGATGAAATACTTTTGAATGAACATAACAAGGATAACAACATTGACACACTTAGTGTCAAGGAAGAAATTGATGAAGTTAAATAAGTTGTTATTATGATTGAATATAAATTGAGAGTAGATGATGAAATTAAAGAGTAATACATTATAATTATTCAAATTCAAGATTTTTTCCATGAAATCATTGATACAAAAATGGTTTTCATCCATCATGAAGATCAAGATCTTGTCGAAGTGATAGAAAATGAGTACCAAACAACAAAAGAATTTGAAGATAATTTACAGCCTTATGATCACAATGTAGACATTATAATTGTATTTAAAATTCATGAGAACAAGTCTTTATATTTTTTTGACATCTTTAATTAAGGTTATTCTATAGTTAAAGTGATTCAGTGTAGGTTGAGAGAAGGTCTATCATAAAACAAGATGTGGTTGTTCCCTTAGGAGATGACATGTTTGAGTATCTTAAGCATGGTTATCAACCTCTCTCATCATATTCAAATACTTGTCTAATTTTGGAAGCTAATAATAAACATAAATGGCCTCAAGAAGTCAAAAAATAAAATCTATCTCACATAGAGGTTAACCTTGCAAATATGACAAAGGAGATATAATAAGCTAGTCTACATAATAATGATTAGCACTTCATAAAAGAAGAAGAATTGAAGATGTTATTAAAAATTACATGGATATGATAGCAGTAAGATTGGGTATTAGATCCATATCATCACTCAATGTACCTAATAATGGATATTGGAATCCCAAATGTATCATCAAGAAGATATGAGCATCCAGTTGCTCTTGGATATAGAAGAGAGCTAGTAGGAGATGAAAAATACATTTCAAGGTTCCATGGTGCATCAAATAGATTTCCATTTGATCTTGGAGGAAAGCATCTTAATTCAGGTTAGTTGTTTTAGGATTGATTTCTCAATAAGTTAGTAGCATAAGAACTTATCTACGTCCCTTTTATTGTTTCCTTGTTTTTAATAGGTTAGTTTTCTCTACTTTCTAGTTTATTTGTATTTTCCCTTAAGACTTATTGTGTCAACCAAAAAAGGTGTTTCAAAACCCAAAGGGATCAGTTTACCAGTAAAGAGAGTTATTAAGTCAATTTTTTATACTTCAGTCTACCATTGTCACATGAAAACTAATGAGTTATTTTGACCAGTAGGTTGGTCAACCCCTGAGAGTCACCAAAATTATTCATACTTTGACTTGTCAAGGCTAAATTACTACCCCTATAACACAAAACTTTCCAAAATATATTCAATAACCCTCTATATCTAGTCAAACTAATGAATTCTAACCTAAAAGAGTACATTTTGGTTTTAAAATGTCAAAAATGGTTTTAAAATGGCATTAATTATTTCAAAAGGCTTTTGAATATATTCAAAAACATTAAAATTACTTAATTCTAAAGTTTAAAGTATTGGGAAAGTCATTTATTATGCTTTCAAATCCAAAAAGACCCCTTTCTTCCCCCATACATGCCAATTTTACATATTTAACATGTTAAAGGTTGAAAAAAGACCAATTTTGCATGTTGTTGAATGTATTGTTTCTAAACTATTATATTTCAAGTGGTGGAGACTTAAGTTGGCTTTTAAAGGCCAAAATAATGGTTATTTATCTCATTTTAAACCAAGAATATAGATTCTATATGCATTCTATACATAAGGGGTAAGGGATATCAAGTGCATTCCATGATAAAGATTCATAAAGAATTCTATGCCAAATTATGTTCATACTATCCATAAACTAGTCTCTTCATTTAAATTGGGGATTATGCACAAAAAGACATGCCTATAGGTTTTTGATAGTGTGAACTACTAGAGGAGAGTAAAGATCTCAATTTTGGGGTGAAAAAACTAGATTCAGATAGCTTCTTGATGGATCAATTCATTATTCAATTATATTATATAGGATTGTTAACCATTTAGTTGAAATTAGATAATTTTCTATAGCCCTGTAACCAGAAGGGCAATCAGGTTTCTTTAAAACCTAAAAGAGTACATTTTGGTTTTAAAATGTCAAAAATGGTTTTAAAAAGGCATTAATTATTTCAAAATTCTTTTGAATATATTAAAAAACATTAAAATTACTTAATTCTAAAGTTTAAAGTATTGGGAAAGTCATTTTTTATGCTTTCAAATCCAAAAATACCCCTTTCTTCCCCCATACATGACAATTTAACATATTTAACAACATGTTAAAGGTTGAAAAAAGACCAATTTTGCATGTTGTGGAATGTATTGTTTCTAAAATATTATATTTTAAGTGTTGGAGACTTAAGTTGGCTTTTAAAGGCCAAAATAATGGTTATTTATCTCATTTTAAAGCAAGAATACAGACTCTATATGCATTCCATACATAAGGGGTAGGGGACATCAAGTGCATTCCATGATAAAGATTCATAAAGAATTCTATGCCAAATTATGCTCATCCTATCCATAAACTATTCTCTTCATTTAAATTGGGGATTTTGTATATAAGGACATGCCTATAGGTTTTTTGATTGTGTAAACTACTAGAGGAGAGTATAAATCTTAATTTTGGGCTGAAAAAATTAGATTCAGATAGCTTCTTGATGGATCAATTCATTACTTAATTATATTATATAGGATTGTGAACCATTTAGTTGAAATTAGATAATTTTCTATAGCACTGTAACCAGAAGTGAAATCGGGTTTCTTTAGTTTCTCTTCACCATGACACCATTTAAAGAAAATTCCAATTGGTGAAGCTTGTTAGGGACCCAACCTACATTATCATGGATTTATTTGGGCATTTTCCTTGTTTAATGTTAAAACAAGGAATATTTGATAGTGGAGTCCATTTATGAAGTCTATGAGCTTAAAAATTGATGTGTATGATCAAGTTGAGAGATGACAACTTCAATTTTTCAAGAAAATTTGTTTAGAGAGACTCCATCATGTTTCTCATTTTTAATGAAAATTCCTAGAGATTTTATAATATTCATATCAAGAAGCTCATATTCATGCTTTTAAAGTTCCTAACAAGGCCTAGATTAACATATTTTAATGTTTCTTCGCAGATTTTAAGGTTTTTATAGAAAACTAGGTTTGAATTTAGCCCTCCTCCCCTCCTCTAATGGATTTCAATGTTATATGGTTTGATAATAATTGTTTCATGTTTGTATATGAATCCTCAAGTTTATCTTGGTATCCTCCCTCACACTCTTTTCCACTTCCATGTTTTTCATTCCCATCTCACTGACATACACATCCATTTCCCATTATCTTTAAGCCTTTCATTTACCCTCCATCATGTTTACATTCTCCATTCATGCAACCACCCTTACACCCATCTCCATCACCTAGTTCTATCATCAATAAGATAATGGTTAATCAAGGATCATCATGAGCATGATATAAGTATACATGCATCAAGTAAACATAATTTTCAATCATAAAAGAGACCTACAATAAGGTTACATAGTCAAAGTGTGGTCATATGGATGTTATGAGGAGTTAAAGTGAAAGAGAACTTATATAAGGTTTAATGAAATAAAGCATCTATAATCATGAGATAGTATGATGAGAAAGCCATAATGGAGGTGAGAGAAGGAAATTTTGGACCTTGAATTTTGTCATAAATCATATAGCCATCTACATCCCAAAGCGGAATACAATTATGTTTTGCATAAGGTGCATAGACAATGAAGATTTATCCTTTTGGTCTCTATATAAATATCTCATAAAGTAGATATGAATGAGGATCAATAGCCTTAGTTAGGTATAATGACCACTCCATGGCTTATGATAGTCATGATTCATAAAAATGGATTAAATATAGCCATATTCCAAAGCCTTATAAATATTAGACATGATATCAAGTTATTCATGAAGTTGGAAACAAATATATGGTTTCTCAAATCCTTAAAATTTCCCATTCATGTGATGTGTCATTCAGAAAGTAGTTATTGGTTGTCCTTAAGATCACCTATAGACCTAATACCTAATTAAAGATACCCTGAAACCACTAAACATAGTCATAATATAAGTTTGATTTGAGGGAAGGGAATTGTAGTGAGTTATTAAAGCATTTTATGCATAAGAGATTGTTTCATGAGAGCATAAAAAAGACATGTGATCTGGTTATCAACTCAAGTGATAATTGATGGTTTACAATTAAGTATATGGTTAAATTGAAAACTATAACTAGCTAAAGGTCACCCTACAACAAAATTAAATGAAGGATCATGTTTAAAAGGCATATCAAGATGTTTGGTTCACTTTTATTAGTTAATTTGTGACTGTGAGGAATGTCATCCTAGTTTGGAGATAGAAAATGGATTTTCATGCTTTTGTACTTCATGGATATAGACCTACAATGCCTTAAAGCATCTTAATAGCTTTTATGATCATAGTGAGGAGGGTTATTTAAGGATTAGGGTGACCTATAGAGTGATGGAACCTATTACAAAAAAGACCTTAATAAATCTTTCAAAAGGCATGTATAGGGATAATGAAGGGTTTGCCAATAAAGATCTATAAGCCACTACAGAGCTACAAGCATAGAATCAAAAGATCAAAATTTAAAAAATATTATTAAGTAGATCAACATACTTTAAGTTGTTTTTAATAGATCTTTCCAGAAGGTATAAGGTTTACTCATGATAATTTTTGGAAAATTTAGTAAGGTTACACCTATCACCACTATTTTCATGCTCCAAACATCTTCATCTCTATTCACAATCTGTATAGGGACACAATCAACATGCTACAATCAGGAATCAATGAGAAAGGTCTGAAGTTATAGAAAGATGAATGTATATAGTAAAATGGTATATTTAAGAAAGTGCATTAAATAATTTTAAATATCCTATACTCCATTAGTTCAACCTCAAAGAAACATCAAAAGCACTCTTGTTTGACAAAGCCACATATAGGTCCATTTTTAACTAGATGATCTAAGACCTCAGAGGAAGGCTTAAAACCCTATATGCTGTAAATAGAGTATGTAGAACATGGAAATAGAGAGTTGATGATCAGTTTTAATGAATTTAGGAATAATTATGAAATTTTCCTAAGGATTATGAGGCCTTATTATGGTTGGAAGTAGGTTTTAAGACCAAAAAAGATCTAATTACTGTTCTCGAGCCCAAGAATGCCTACAAAGAGATAACTTCGCATGCTCATACTATACATGAGAAGCTACATGGGAAGTTCAGATAGTTATGATACTTGGATGGGTCTCCTAAGAGTGTCTCAAATTTGGAATGAGGTCAATCCATTCCTCGATATGTTTGTACAAATATTAAGACTATGAGAAGCTTTAAAATACTGCCAAAACCCTTACAAGAAAGCTCTTTTCCAAAAAAGTTATATAAATTCCTCAAAATGACTTCAAATGGACATGAAACCTCCTAAACATCATTATACACTCATCATAATTCCATTTCATGCCTTTTACTTATGTCATCACTTGTACAAATTTTTGAAAAGTGAGCTTAAAGGCCAAAATCAAGTAGTAGCATGGGAATTCATTAAATAAAAAGCTCAAAGATGATTTTAAAAGGTTTTGTGAAATATTTTTAGAGATTATATGATTGTTTTCATATAAATAAAAATACTTCATGTGGAAAAAAATATAAAAATTGTTCTGAGGATGTAGGACAAACCTATAAGCCTAATTAGAATCAAGCCTCCAAGAACAAAATGAGGGATTTTGTTTGTTTCTAAACTTTGTTTAAATTTTATAGGTATTTATTGGTGATTTAAAATATATTTAAATTAAAAAAGGTTCATATCTTTATGTCTTGAAGATTAAATGAGGATTTTAACTGATAGATGTAGGTTGTTATGCCTTGATGACTTCATAGGCTTGGCTTATCAATCAATTTTGATATTTGGTATTGAAGTTGGCTATCATGTAGATCAAAAGAAGTTTCCAAGTTGCTTATATATTGTTCTTATATATATTCATGCATATATTAAAGGATTCAAGTGCCACTTCAATCATATTTAATTCAAAGGGAGTTAACTAGTCTTTAATATTTAGCTAATTTCATGCATCTTTCATGTTACACTTGAGCTCTAGCTCACCTTAAGTGAAATAAAGATGAATATTGGAATATATTTCCATTCAAGAGGTTTTAATAACTCCTCAAGGGCCCACCACCTCAATTCCTATGCCAAGAGTAGGGAGTATACATGTTTGGAAGACTTTGAAGATATTTAGGGTTTTGATTTAATAATATAAATGCATTTTGTCTTGAGTTAACTATGTCTCCATTGTATGCCACATTGGTTAGAGGATTTCATTTTGGATATATTGTTGGATTTTAAATCATTTTGGGGGATCCATCCCTCTCTTGGCATGGCCAGACTCTATCAATGTTAAGGTTTTTAAAGACATTTAGAGAAATAAAATGACTATTTTAGATTTCATTATTCTAATAAAGTGTGTTTATATTAGTTTGATTTGCATATTTGGTAAAAATTTCTCCCTTGTCAAGTCCTGATCTCACCTAACTACTAGTATGTTATTTATGTAGGGCATGTTTAGTACCTAATGTCACTTAATTAAGCTAATAGTGGATAAATAATTTATGGATAATGCCTTGAATTAGTCTTATTCCACTATTTCCCTCAAGCCTAAATCACTTGATAAAACATGTTCATGAAATACTAATGTATTAGAGTCTTGGAGTTGTAGGATTCAATGTTTTTCTTATCTTATCAATGTTTTAGAAGCTCAAATAGATTGAATGAACCAATAATACATGTTTATCACAAAAAATAGAATAAAATTTCCCTTTCAATATCCTTTTCTCCCTTTTCATCCCAGTAATTATTAGTTTAGTAAGTAGTACATTATGATACATCAAAGGAGCTTGCCTCATCAAAATCTAGAGGTCTGGTCTGAGTTCAGGGGTCCCACACCTCAAATCATTCCATTTTTAGTCTAGGTGTGAATGATTTTTAGAGTGAAATCTTTCTCCCTTCAAGTAGGGTGCTATCTAGGTTGCTAATAAGTACCTTAAAGGGTTCTCCTAGTAGATACCTTGAACATGCATATGATTAGAATTTTATTTTAAGGTATCTCATAGGGGATACATTTAAGGGCCTTATGATAACCTTAATATTGATTACAAAGTTTATTATAAGGGATTTAATATAACTTTTGCATGAGGGGGATAGTTAAGTTATGGCTATATAATTGAATGTGCAGAAATATTCAAAAATAATAAATGAACACCTTCTAAACTAGATATGCATTTTGTATTCATTAATGGTGAATTTATTATTTTAAGACTTATCCAAACACTAATTGACAAGGTATGTAATGATCATAAATTTCAATCTGAAGAGTTTAATTAGGAGTAGATTGTGTTATTATAAGAAATTAGGTTTAAATAAATTGTAAGGAAGATAGTATATAGAAAACACATTATATTATTTAAGATGTCTCATAATAGGGTAACATTGTGTAAAAATATTTGTAAGGAAACTTATTTCTAGGATATATAAATGGTTTTAGGCTTAAGCCTTACTACCTTTGATCTCACATTATAACATTTGAGAAGAGGTTGTGATCATAAGGTGCATTCAAATTCTAGTGATAGATCATTAAGGATAGTTGGTCATGACATGTTTGAGTATCTTAAGCATGGTTATCAACCTCTCTCATCATCTTCAAATACTTGTCTAATTTTGGAAGCTAAGAATGAACATAAATGGCCTCAAGAAGTCACAAAATAAAATCCATCTCACTTAGAGGTTAGCCTTGAAAATATGACAAAGGAGATACAATAAGCTAGTCTACATAATAATGATTAGCAATTCATAGAATAAGAAGAATTGAAGATGTTATTAAAAAGTACATGGATATGATAGTAGTAATATTGGGTCTTAGATCCATATCATCAATCAATATAGCTAATAATGGAGATTGGAATCCCAAATGTATCATCAAGATGATATGAGCATCCAATTGCTCTTGGCTATAAATGAGAGCTAGTAGGAGATGAAAAATACATTTCAAGGTTCCATGGTGCATCAAATAGATTTCGATTTGATCTTGGAGGAAAGAATCTTAATTCAAGTTAATTGTTTTAGGATTAATTTCTCAATAAGTTAGTATCACAAGAAATAATCTACGTCCCTTTTATTATTTCCTTATTTTTCATAGGCTAGTTTTCTCTACTTTCTAGTTTAGTTGTATTTTCCCTTAAGACTTATTGTGTCAACCAAAAAGGGTGTTTCAAAACCCAAAATATTTAGTTTACCAGTAAAGAGAGTCATTAAGTCAATTTTTTTATGCTTCAGTCTACCATTGTCACATGAAAATTAATGAGTTATTTTGACTAGTAGGTTGGTCAACCCCTGAGAGTCACCAAAATTGTTCATAATTTGACTTGTCAAGGCTAAATTACTACCCCTATAACACAAAACTTTCCAAAATATATTCAATAACCCTCTATATCTAGTCAAACTAATGAATTTTAACCTAAAAGAGTACATTTTGGATTTAAAATGTCAAAAATGGATTTAAAAAGGCATTAATTATTTCAAAAGGCTTTGGGATATATTTAAAAACATTAAAATTACTTAATTCTAAAGTTTAATGTATTGGGAAAGTAATTTATTATGCTTTCAAATACAAAAAGACCCCTTTATTCCCCCATACATGCCAATTTTACATATTTAAAAACATGTTAAAGGTTGAAAAAAGACCAATTTTGCATGTTGTTGAATGTATTGTTTCTAAAATATTATATTTTAAGTGGTGGAGACTTAAGTTGGCTTTTAAAGGCCAAAATAATGGTTATTTATCTCAAAAAAAGCAAGAATACAAATTCTATATGCATTTCATACATAAGTGGTAAGGGATATCAAGTGCATTCCATGATAAAGATTCATAAAGAATTATATGCCAAATTATGTTCATGCTATCCATAAACTAGTCTCTTCATTTAAATTGGATATTTTGCACAAAAGGACATGCCTATAGGTTTTTTGATAGTGTGAACTACTAGAGGAGAGTACAGATCTCAATTTCAGGGTGAAAACACTAGATTCAGATAGATTCTTGATGGATCAATTCATTATTCAATTGTATTATATAGGATTGTGAACCACTTAGTTGAAATTAGATAATTTTCTATAGCCTTGTAACTAGAAGGGCAATCATGTTTCTTTAAAACCTAAAGGATTACATTTTGGTTTAAAAATGTCAAAAATGGTTTTAAAAAGGAATTAATTATTTCAAAAGGCTTTTTAATATATTCAAAAAGATTAAAATTACTTAATTCTAAACTTTAAAGTATTGAGAAAGTCATTTGTTATGCTTTCAAATCGAAAAATACCCCTTTCTTCCCCCATACATGCCAATTTTACCTATTTAACATGTTAAAGGTTGAAAAAAGACCAATTTTGCATGTTGTTGAATGTATTGTTTCTAAACTATTATATTTCAAGTGGTGGAGACTTAAGTTTGATTTTAAAGGCCAAAATAATTATTATTTATCTCATTTTAAACCAAGAATATAGATTCTATATGCATTCCATACATAAGGGGTAAGGGATATCAAGTGAATTCCATGATAAAGATTCATAAAGATTTCTATGCCAAATTATGCTCATACTATCGATAAATTAGTCTCTTCATTTAAATTGGGGATTTTGAACAAAAGGACATGCCTATAGGTTTTTTGATAGTGTGAACTACTAGAGGAGAGTACAGACCTCAATTTTGGGGTGAAAAAACTAGATTCAGATAGCTTCTTGATGGATCAATTCATTATTTAATTGTATTATATAGGATTTTGAACCATTTAGTTGAAATTAGATAATTTTCTATATCCCTGTAACTAGAAGGGCAATTAGGTTTCTTTAGTTTCCCTTCACCACGACACCATTTAAAGAAAATTCCAATTAGTGAAGCTTTTAGGGACCCAACCTACATTATCATGGATCTATTTGGGTAATTTTTTCTTTTTTAATGTTAAAACAAGGGATATTTGATAGGGATAGTCAATTTATGAAGTCTATGAGCTTAAAAATTGATGTGTATGATCAAGTTGAGAGATGACAGCTTCAATTTTTCAAGGAAATTTGTTTAGAGAGGCTCCATCAAGTTTGTCAGTTTTAATAAAAATTACTAGACATTCTATAATATTCATATCAAGAAGCTCATCTTCATGGTTTTAAAGTTCCTAAAGAGTCCTAAATTAGCATATTTTAATGTTTCTTCACATATTTTATGTTTCTTTTTATAGAAAACTAGGTTTGAATTTTACCCTCCTCCCCTCCTCTAATGGATTTCAATGTTATATGGTGTGATAATAGTTGTTTCATGTTTGTATATGAATCCTCAAGTTTATCTTGGTATCCTCCCTCACACTTTTTTCCACGTCCATGTTTTTCATTCCCATCTCACTGCCATACACATCCATTTCCCATTATCTTTAAGCCTTTCGTTTACCCTCCATCATGTTTACATTCTCCATTCATGCAACCACCCTTACACCCATCTCCATCACCTAGTTATATCATCAATAAGATAATGGTTGATCAAGGATCATCATGAGCATGATATAAGTATACATGCATCAAGTAAACATAATTTTCAATCATAAAAGAGACCTACAATAAGGTTACATAGTCAAAGTGTGGTCATATGGATGTTATGAGAAGTCAAAGTGAAAGATACCTTATTTAAGGTTTAATGAAATAAATCATATATATTCATGAGATAGTATGATGATAAATCCATAATGGAGGTGAGAAGGAAATTTTGGACCTTCAATTTTGTCATAAATCATATAGCCATCTACATCCCAAAGGGGAATACAATTATGTTTTGCATAAGGTGCATAGACAATGAAGGTTTATCCTTTTGGTCTCTATATAAATATCTCATAAAATAGATATGAATGAGGATCAAGGGCCTTAGTTAGGTATAATGACCACTCCATGGCTTATGATAGTCATGATCCATAAAAATGGAGTTAATATAGCCATATCTAAAGCGTTATAAATATTAGACATGATATCAAGTTATTCATGAAGTTGAAAACAAATATATGGTTTGTCAAATACTTAAAATTTCCCATTCATGTCATGTATCCTTCAGAAAGTAGTTATTGGTTGTCCTTAAGATCACCTATAGACGTAATACCTAATTAAAGACACCCTAAAACCACTAAACATAGTCGTATTATAAGTTTGAGTTGAGGGAAGGGAATTGTAGTGAGTTATTAGAGCATTTTATGCATAAAAGATTGTTTCATGAGAGCATAAAAAATACATGTGATCTGGTTATCAACTCAAGTGATAATTGATGGTTTACAATTAATTATATAGGTAAATCAAAAGCTACAACTAGCTAAAGGTTACCCTACAACAAACTTAAATGAAGGATCATGTTCAAAAGGCATATCAAGATGTTGGGTTCACTTTTATTAGTTAATTTGTGATTGTGAGGAATGTCATCCTAGTTTGGAGATATAGAATTAATTTTCATGATTTTGTACTTCATGGATATAGACCTACAGTGCCTTAGAGCATCTTACTAGCTTGTATGATCATAGTGAGGAGGGTTATTTAAGGATTAGGGAGACCTATAGGGTGATGGAACCTATTACAAAAAGACCTTAATAAATCTTTTAGAAGGTATGTATAGGGATAATGAAGGTTTTTCCAATAAATATGTACAAGCCACTACAGAGCTACAACCATAGAATCAAAAGATCAAAATTTCAAAATATCGGTAAGTAGATCAACATACTTCAAGTTGGTTTTAATAGATCTTTCAAGAAGGTACAAGGTTTACTCATGATAATTTTTGAAAATTTAGGAAGGTTACACCTATCACCACTATTTTCATGATCCAAACATCTTCATCTCTATTCACAATCTGTATAGGGACACAGTCAACATGCTACAGTCAAGAATCAATGAGAAAGGTCTAACATTATAGAAACATGAATATATAGATTAAAATGGTATATTTAAGAAAGTGCATTAAATAATTTTAAATATCATATAACCCATTATTTCAACCTCAAATAAACATCAAAATCACTCTTGTTTGACAAAGGAACATACATGTTCATTTTTAACTAGATGATCCAAGACCTTAGAGGAAGGCTTAAAACCCTTTATGCAATAAATATAACATGTAAAACAAGAAAATTGAGAGTTGATGATCATTTTTAATGAATTTAAGACTAGTTATGAAATTTTTCTAAGGATTTTGAGGCCTTCTTATGGTTGGAAGTAGGTTTTAAGACCAAAAAAGATCTAATTACCATTCTCGAGCCCAATAATGCCTACAAAGAGATAACTTCACATGCTCATACTATACATGAGAATCTACATGGGAAGTTGATCTGGTTAGGATAGTTGGATGGGTCTCTTAAGAGTGCCTCAAATTTGGAATGAGGTCAATCCATTCCTCGATATGTATGTACAAATCTTAAGACTATGAGAAGCTTTAAAATGCTTCCAAAACCATTACAAGAAAGTTATTTTCCCAACAAGTTTTATAAATTCCTCAAAATGACTCCAAATGGACATGAAACCTCCTAAACATCATTATACACTCATGATAATTCCTTTTCATGCCTTTTACTGATGTCATCACTTATACAGATTTCCCAAAAGTGAGCTTAAAGGCCAAAATCAAGTAGTAGCATGGGAATTCATGAAATAAAAGCCTCAAAGATGATTTTAAAAGGTTTTGTGGAATATTTTTAGAGATTATATGATGGTTTTCATACAAATTAAAAGACTTCATATGGAATAAATTAATAAATTTATTCTGAGGATGTTGGGCAAACCTATAAGCCTGATTAAAATCAAGCCTCCAAGAACAAAATCAGGGATTTTGTTTGTTTCTAAACTTTTTAAAAATTTTATAGGTATTTATTGGTGATTTACAAGATTTTTAAATTAAAAAAGGTTCATATATTTTTGTCTTAAAGATCAAATGAGGATTTTAACTGATAGAAGTAGTTTGTTATGCCTAGATGACTTCATAGGCTTGGCTTATCAATCAATTTTGATCTTTGGTATTGAAGTTGTCTATCATGTAGGTCAAAATAAGTTTCCAAGTTGCTTATATATTTTTCCTATAGATATTGATTCATATTTTAAAGGATTCAATTGCCACTTCAATTATATTGAATTCAAAGGAAGTTGACTGGTCTTTGCTATTTAGCTAATTTCATGCATCTTTCATGTTACACTTGAGCTGTAGCTCACCTTAAGTGAAACAAAGATTAATATTGGAATATATTTCCATTCAAGAGGTTTTAATAACTCATCAAGGGCCCACTACCTCAATTTATATACCAAGATTAAGGAGTATACATGTTTGGAAGACTTTAAGGATATTTAGGGTTTTGATTTAATAATATAAATGCATTTTATCTTGAATTAACTAGGTCTCCATTGTATGCCACATTGGCTAGAGGATTTCATTTTAGATATATTGTTGGATTTTAAATCATTTTGGGGGATCCATCCCTCTCTTGGAATGACTAGACTCTCTCAAGGTTAAGTTTTTTAAGACTTTTAGATAAATAAAATGACTATTTTATATTTCATTATTCTAATAAAGTGTGTTTATATTAGTTTGATTTGCATATTTGGTACAAATTTCTCCCTTGTCAAGTCTTGATCTCACCTAGCTACTAGTATGCTACTTATGTAGGGCATGTCTAGTACTTAATGTCATTTAATTAAGCTAATAGTGGATAAATATTGTATGGATAATGCCTTGAATCAATCTTATTCCAACATTTCCCTCAAGCCTAAATCACTTGATAAAACCTGTTCATGAAATACTAATGTATTAGAGTCTTGGAGTTATAGGATTCAATGTTTTTCTTATGTTATCAATGTTTTAGAAGCTCAAATAGATTGGATGAACCAACAATACATGTGTATCACAAAAAATAGAGTAAGATTTCCCTTTCACTTTCCTTTTCTCCCTTTTCATCCCTATAATTAG
Source organism: Torreya grandis (assembly GCA_037957365.1). Classification (NCBI taxonomy): domain Eukaryota; kingdom Viridiplantae; phylum Streptophyta; class Pinopsida; order Cupressales; family Taxaceae; genus Torreya; species Torreya grandis. The sequence continues at coordinate 982,920 of JARHVA010003983.1, forward strand.
TAGTTTAGTAAGTAGTACATAGTCATACATCAAAGGAGCTAGCCTCATCAAAATCTAGAGGTCTCGTCTGAGTTCAGGTGTCCCACACCTTGAATCATTCCAATGTTAGTCTACGTGTGAATGATTTTTAGAGTAAAATCTTTCTCCCTTCAAATAGGGTGCTATCTAGGTTGCTAACAAGTACCTTAAAGTGTTCTCCTAGTAGATACCTTGAATGTGCATATGATTGGAATTTTATTTTAAGGTATCTCATAGGGGATACCTTTAAGGGCCTTGTAATAACCTTAATATTGATTACAAAGGTTATTATAAGGGATTTAATATAAATTTGGCATGAGGGGGATAGTTAAGTTATGGCTATATGATTGAATGTGTATAAATATTCAAAAATAATAAATGAACACCTTCTAAACTAGATATGTATTTTGTATTCATTAATGGTGAATTTATTATTTTAATACTTATCCAAACACTAATTAACAAGGCATGTAATGATCAAAAATTTCAATCTAAAGATTTTAATCAAGAATAGGTTGTGTTATTATATGAAATTAGGTTCAAATAATTTGTAAGGAAGATACATAGTATATAGAAAGCACACTATATTATTTAAGATGTTTCATAATAGTGTACCATTGTATAAAAATATTTGTAGGGAAACATATTTCTAGGATGTATAAATGGTTTTAGACTTAAGCCTTACTACCTTTGATCTCACATTGTAACATTTGAGAAGAGGTTGTGATCATAGGGTGCATTCAAATTCTAGGGATAGATCATTAAGGATATCTGGTCATAACTACATTGGTCTTAACTTAGTCTAGGAAAGTGATGCTAAAAAGACAAGTGTTGTAGAAGGACCACTAATGGTCATGTAATATCATTAAGGATGTGGTGTTTCAAAAAATTACATCTATGTTTGAGGTAGATTGAGTTGGGATGCAAAAGGTGGATTAATTAAATTGAGTGTTTACATGAAGTGACATAGGGTCACATCAAACACACACTATAGCATAAATTAAATATGTGGGAAACAAAAAGATCACTATCAAAGCCAAACTATTAAAGATGAAGAAGAGCACTCATGTGTAGGAAGTTAGTGTGATTTAAGAGGTTTATAAGAGAAAATTTGATGTTGAGAGATATAAAATGAAGGGGGTGAACATTGCCAAAACGTTACAGACTTTGAAAAGTAAGTATTCTACTATTTTCTCTCAACATACTCCCATGCATAAAAATAAAAAAAATAGATTTTGGTAGAACAATACAATCAAATAGTGTAAATTATAGGTATACTCATGGATAGGATTAAGTTATTTATCCCACTCATAGATTCATATAAGGATGAAATGGGGATTGTGATAGGTATTTGAAAAAATAAACTTAATGGCCTAGATCTCTTTGAATTTGTGTAAATGGCCAAAATTACTCTCTTCACCCCATTAACACAACTAGGTGCATAAGCAGGAGCTCTTGCACTTCAACATCTCCTTCAAAGTTTTAATGTATAGAGGATAATCAATATACTTACATTCAAGTAACTAGATGAGGTCATGTATACCTTGTTAAGAAGATACAACTAGGGGGATATTACTTTATCCTAAGATATCACCATCTAGATTAATGTGTAGATCATGATGAGAGACATAGGCCTTTAAAATTGTGGGAAATACTTATTTACATACAAGTCCAGCATAATGCTAATTCATTTAGTTGTCTAAGATAATTTATCCACTATGGTAGGTAGATGAACTCTAATTGAATAAATAGAGGATGTTACATTGCATATTCTGGTACAGTGTATAACAAAGAGGTTTTAGTAGATAATGAAATATGCCAATCAAGAAATAAAAGGAGTAATTGACATTGTGTATCATATGATACAACTGAACGAGAACTTAAATTGGCCTAAGTTTCTTGCATCCAAGTTTACCATTAATATCAATAAGGTAATTTTAAGTAGATCAAAAAATTTCCAATGTTAGTTTATGGTTTTGTTGTTATGCTTCAACCAATGGAAGTCATCACTAGGCCAAGTTAATGTTACTATGGAATTTTGTCCTACTAATACCCTCATAAGCATCACTTGGACTAAGTTAGGCTAATATTATGAGTGATTGGGGTGGTTTAACACATGGTTTCTTGAGTCTCTAGTTTTAATTAGGTCACACCCTCAAATAGCATAAGATGTCATGCAGTATTTGAGGTATCATGCATTAGTAACTAAGTTTTACAATGTTATTCAAATCAAGGTTCATGAGTTGACCATGCCAACTATGACTCCAATGCCCTTTTTTATCACAATGGTTGAATCACAAGCTAAATTATGGAGTCAAAGAGACCTAGTCATGAGGTTAGTGTAGCCTATTCAAACCATCCCTCTAAGTGCACAATAGCTCAGGTAGGAGCGAACACAACCATAACTAGTTACATAACCACAAGCCTCACCATAACAATCTATAACTCCCCCATAGTAAGAAAAAGGTAAACAAAAAGGACTTACGTAGAGAGCCTCACCACCACCATCCATAAAGAGATCAAGGAAAACAAAGTCTTAGCTAGGCATCCCACATGTTCTAAAGATAACTTGTGAGTATGATCTCATAAAGTTGGGGTTTGATTAATTGGAATTTATTCAATTCATGATCGGAGACATAAGCCAAGAGGTCTATAATAAGGAGGATGAGAAGGAATACTTTTTTTGGAAAGTAGTGCACATTTTCCAAGTGTGGAATAAGATAAGTAGAGACATTTTGGTCGATATTATGAAACCCCCTCCCTCTATTACTTTGGATGAATTAGGTCAAGAATAATATTGATGCAAAGTTACAACAAATTTTTTCCAAATAGATCCAATAGTTGGTTCATCATCTACATAGAGTGTAAATCCACTAGAAGAAGGTATCTTGTTATGACCACTTTTTCATAGATAATGTACACTTCATTAGGCCAAGCCTTGACCATCATACAAGACTGTATGTTATATTTTAAAGATCCAACCATAACAAGAAGTTCCCATGAATTTAATTATAGGGGAATGAGGAGACACAAGGATACATTTGTCCCTTTGATTGAATCTATAATTTTTTTTTGTAGATGGGTATGGTTATGGAATCAAAATATTTATATTACTCACAATATGATAGGAAAACATATTATTTATATATAATGGAGTGACCTTTAAATACCACTGTGTTGGATCTAGTAGAAAAAATGGATGTTAGAAAGGATGCGCCAGATCTTGAAGAGGAGGATAAAAATAAAAAAAGAGAGGAAAAAGATAAAGGTAGAGAAGAACACAAATAAAAAAGAGGCCACAAAACATGTATCTATGCAAGAATCCAAATGTGCATAACAAGAACAAGATAAAAAGTGTGTTGAGGAGGAAGAACAATAAAAGAGGTATTAAGAAGCTGAGGTTAGGAAAAAAAATGTCAAAGAAGCTCAAGCTTAGGGAAAGAAAGTTGAGGAAGTAGAATCCAAAACGAAGAGAAGGGAACATGAAGACGTAAAATGTAAGGATCAAGAGGTGTAAGCTACATAGAGAAAAAATAAAACAAAAAAATATGAATGAGAGAAAGATGACAAATAACAACACCAAAAGGAGGAAGCCAAACATAAGGTAGAGATGTAAGTTTCCAAGTAAAAATATAAGGATGAAGCCAAAGCTAAAGCAAAGGTTAATGAAAAATATAAGGTTGACGCATGTTCCAAGGATAAAATTATGGTTAAATAAATGGTTGAGGAGGCAACCGAAATTCAAATTTAGGTTTTAGCCATGGCTCAAGTTGAATCTGAGGCATAGATTGTGAAATAAAAGAAAGGTAAGGAAAAATCAAAATCAAAACACACAACATCCCACAAGGATAAAACCTAATAAGGTGCACTAGAGGAGACTTCACTAACAAAGTCTCACCCATCTACCTAATCATTGTAGGATCTCGCTACCACATCATCTCCTGATAACACTTTTTTGATTCCATTGGATAAATTTTTTCCATCTCCTATCATAGTCAAATCCACATCCACCATGACATTATCAAATCAAATTGAAGGAGCAATTACATTACACAAATATATTATACAAAAAGATTCAAACTTGGAACATATTATTTTTTATCTACAAGAGGATTAATAGGAAGAACAAAATAAAATTGCCAAGGTTAGGCAACTCATCAATGCTACTTCTCGTACTCTAGTTATGCAAGTCCTTAGTGATCAAGTAATGTCTCATGAAAAATAAATTATTGCATTATTGACTCAAATAAAAAAGGATTGGGTTACTACACATAAATTTCATACCCAAAAGTAGGCTATCCATGATAAAATGGAAGGAATTTGAAAACTACTAGAGGCATATATACAGGTCCTAAATACTGATGCACACCGAGCTAAGTTCATAACATAAAGAATGATTGATTAGAGATATCACCTTGACAAATCCTTGGATTTTATGAAACTATAATTTAAAATTATGAATAAATATAAAGTTTTAATGAGTGATCAAATTGATATTAGAGAAACATGTATCAATGCATTTGAATAATTTTTAGATTCTAGAAATATTGTGATGAAGAAGCTCTAGGTCTAGTAGAATGAAACAATGAATAACACATTTATATCTATTTAGGCCTAATGGAATATAGTCAATTTGGATGAGATTATGTTATATATCTATATTAATATATCAAATTTTATATATTTACTTATCATCTTAGAATAATAAGATGTGTAAAATTTGATGGTCATTCAGATTTCACTATGCATTTTACTTACCATGGTGTAGGAAGTAGTTGATAATAGGAAAATACTCAAGAATTAACTCTCACAAGTTGAAAAAAATATTTAACATATCATATGTTAACCTAATTTAATTCCACCATAGGATATCCATGAAATTTTGTATAAGAGAAAGCTAGATACAAAGGCACAGTCTGAGTAACCACAACCTATATAACAACCTAGCCAAACTTTGACACCACCTCCATTGTAGGTGAATGCATAGTTAAAGTTTTATATTTTAAGAAAAAAATCTTATTTTTAACATATTTATATGTACTATAAGTGGGGCCAATTTTTTTGGAAACACTAACCCAGATGACTACCTAGTTAAAATAGTCTATAGAAAACTAGAGAGGGCAATAGGCGAGTACACTACTTAGTTTAAAACTTGAAAGGGAATATAAGCAATGAACAAATGGTTTAAATTGGTAAATGACACCTATAATTATTACTACCACTTTTGTGAAATGATAATATTTTATATATTTATCCAAGATTAGTGTTCAAATTTTATCTTGGGACATAACAATAGTTTAATTCTAGAAAAGTGTTGGATGTAGATTAGGGCCTCATAAAATCACGATTGTATAGTTTATGGACACGTGCATAGGGAATAATTTTTTCATATATATTATCATTTGATATATTTGGACTTGTTATCCAAGTGATATATATAATAATGCCAAGAGTCTTCCTTTTTGTATGCCAAAAAGTTGTAATTTGAAGAGATAGATCTATGTAAAAAGATATATATATATATATATATATATATATATATATATATATATATATATATATACAGTGTTATGATTTAATGGAATATGGTTTTAATATGTGATAGAGATAAATAGACTAGTTCTATTATTATTTTCCTAAGATTATTTTATTTATGCCTAGTGCATAGTGTTTAATCTATTTTATTTTAGCTTTTTCTATCTTCTATTATATTTTTTATGTTCCAAAATTGTTAACACTGTGTTAGTTTATTTTTATATTTTTTTCTATGTATAAAATTGAAGATTTTATAAATTCACTCATGTTATTATGATTCTTTTTGGTTTCATGTTGTGTAATCTATCCCTATAATTAACATGGTATGGAGAAATTATAAGAAAATCTACTAACATTCCTTGAACATGCACATAATTGGAATTTATTTCAAGGTATCTCTAAGGAGATACCTTAAATGGATTTATAGTACCTTCAAGTGTACCCTAAAGCATGTTTGAAAGCTATAAGGTATCTCTTAGGAGATACATTTAAAAAAATAATTAGGGTACCCTTGAAGATACCACAAGGCCCTTCAAGATATATTTTAAGAGATACCTTGGAATGGATTTTAGTACATTTAATGGGTATCCTAATAGATACCTTGAAAATGCAAATGATTGGAATTGTCTTTCAAGGTATCTCTTAGGAGATATCTTAAAGGGCATTGTAATACCTTCAAGGGTGCCCTTATGCATGCTTGAAATGTATCTCTTAGGAGATACATTAAAGGTAACCTTAAAGGTACTAAAATTCCCTTCAATGTATCTTTTAGGAGATAATTTGAAGGGTTTTGCATTACCTTCAAGGGTTCTCCTATTAGATAAATTGAACACGCATAAAATTAAAATTTTCTTTCAAGGTATCTCCTAGGGGATTACCTTGAAGGGCCTTGTAGTGATTTCAAGTGGTATCCTCATAAATACATTTAACATGCACATAATTAGAATTTTATTTCAAGTTATCTTTTAAGAGATACCTTGAACATGCACATGATTGGAATTTTATTTTGAGATATCTCCTAGGAGATACCTTGAACATGCATATAATTAGAATTTTATTTCAAGGTATCTCGTAGGAGATACCTTGAAGGGAATTTTAATAACTTCCATATTTATTTCAAATGTAATTTTAAATGATTTTATATAATTGTTGCACCTTTTTAAAGAACCTTAATTCCAACTTCACTTCAAATGACATGTGATAGTCTTGCATGCATCAGTGAATTATTCATGTATGTTTTAAACTTTGTATAATATCTTTTTGATTTTGAAAAATGAATAGATAATGTGACCCAATGGGATTTTTCCAATTCTCACACATTCATAGAGTTCTATCATATGAATAAGTTACAAATTTCATGACTGTATGACTCAATCATAACATGCCACATGGTGTCTAGTCATTACCTTCTGAGGCTTCTATTATTTTATATGTCTTACAAAAATATTATACTAAAACATCATGAGACTTGGCACTCAGTCATTCCACACAATCAAGATATAATATTTTAATTCCATAATACATAGATTAAATGATAAATTGACACTTGTAAGTAAGTTTCTTAGTCTTAGATAGCTAGATATGATGTGGAAGCCATGTGGCATTTGGGAGTAATGGGTTGATGGAACATGGGCACATATATCATCACAATAATACAATCAAAATAAGTCATGTAACTAAATGACTGCATGATCAAATCATAATGTGATACTTAAAAAAGTGGCATGGAATTTTGGTCTATTAAAAATTTCATATAACAAAGCCATACAATAACATGAGCCAATAAAAACATGCCACTTACGAAACCAACAGAATTTATGAGGTCACATTAGTATAAGGTTGAAAGGAGATGATTCAAGTAATAATTAAAGTTATGAGATCTAATGGAAGGGAAACACATGACAATATGTCCCATGGATGGGTATACTAAGAGTTTCGTATAATAAAACCATGCAATAGTGTGACACAATGTAATCCTACCACTTGGCAAGATATTAAGGGTCTTAAGACCACAACAACCCAAAAAAAATGGTCAATATAGGAAACATTAAAATGAGGTGTGATCCAATCCAAATATTCCACATGCCAAAATATCATACCACCTAGCTAGATACACCAATATCTAAAGCAAAAGAGTTGAATTCATGAAGAGACACCTAGTGTTAGGCATGTGTCAAGACACTTGAAGGACATATTTTTGTCTATGATCACTAGTTGTTGGTACAAATTAAATTCTAATGGAGACTTATTTTAGTAGTTATAAAGCCAAGCCACCTCAAGAAAAAGTCAAACCTATGATGAGAAGACATGTGAACAAACCAAGAGAAATAATTCACTAATTCCCAAAAGTGAATTTCTAAAGTCATTAGAACAAAACCAAAGAACCACCTAGGTTTTATGTCAAAGTAAGTGAAAGAAACTTTCCATTTATGTCATGTATGTTTTAATTCAAAATTTTGTGAAAATCCAAGGTTTAAATCTCATTGTCTTAAAGTTTAGAATTGACCATTTATATCTATTAAAAAATCCAAAATGCTCTATATCATTTGATAGAATAAAATTTGTTCACTCATTTAACATCTAGGAAATCTATGAACTCATTAATAAATATTCAAGAAACCATGGTCGATGAAAGACCATCTAGAGCCACCAAGTCAATTTTTTTTTTTTATATATTCATATGGGATAAGCATAGTCTTTCAAGACACCCACTTCAATGCAATTGCATTAGCCATAATGGACAAACATGACAATGACGTATTTCACCATGTGGAGAGGATGGTAGACCATGATAATGATGATATGTAAGCCCTTTATGTTACAAAGGAAAGGTATTACATATTGTCACTTAAGTATAGAGGATTACACAAAGCTGCATCTAATCTCAAGGTTCCCCCCTATGTGGAATTAATCTACCAAGTTTTTGTTCACTTTAAGTATGTGGATGACATGTTCAAATTTGTCAACATGGGCAATGATATCTCTTATATATCTAGATTGGATTTTCAAGCCTATCGTGACTTATCCAAGCCTAAAATTATTTACAATAAATACATTGTGACCTAATGGATCAATTCACATAATATCAGAGAGGTCTTTAGAAGCTAGGTAGAGAACTTGGGAAGGTTCATCAACAAGTCTAAAATTAATTAGATTCACATCACCCAATTCAAAAAAGGGATGAGAATGGATATGACCATGATGAATATGTTTAATGGAGTAGAAGACATTGGTAACATAGATGAGAATTGGGTTTTAATAATATTTATGATTATAGATGACTCTATGACCCCTCCCCTCAAGGATATCATCTCCTATAATTTGGCTACCAAAATCAAGATCATGGCCAACCAAGGAAATCATTTATATATGATTTCCTAATTGGTTAATGCCATCTATTCCACCCCTAAGTTATCCCAATTTACCAATTTAAACCCAATAATGAGATGTACCATCACCTATGTCTTAATAAAGGTTAGAATTTACAAATACAAATAAGAGATGTGGGCTATTACTAACTAGTTCTACCTGATTATATATAGATCCTTATATGAAAAAACTATACCTATGATGTTAGTAGAGATAATGGAAAACCTTATCACATTAGGAGGATATTCATAATATGCATATTTCAGGATAATTAGATTTGAGGGAAGCAAGGAAGTCTTATTCAGATTGCCCACCATATTGTTAGACAAATTGGCTGAGCAGGAGATTTCCTTATAAATACACATAGGAGTGTATGGAATTTGAAAAATAAGGAAAATAGGGCCAATCCACCCCTAATTGGAAAACATCAATTGATTTAATATTAAAACATGGCATTCGATCATAACTACTACCAAACTTAGGTCTGCTTTCAATCTAGATAAATATACCAATAGGTAATGGGACCCTATGCACTTAACATTCAATCATTGTGTTAGACATGAGGAATATCTTAGTATCACATATCATCATAAGATTTAGGATGGAGACAATTTATACCTTAATATAATTGACAATTTATAATTCAAGTAGAGGCTAAAGGCTATTGGGATCATGCATGTGAAAGGAAGACTTGATGGTGCTAGTTTTTTCCATTATTCTAGCACTAGGATACTCAAGCAAGAATGACAACATATCCTATCAATACTCATAATATTTAAGAATAAGGTACATATAACTAATAAATTAGTTGATGAATACTCCATGCATTGTCTCCTACTTTGAAGAAGGGAGGGACTAGCACTAGGAAATAAGTTAGGCGGGATTTTACCTTAAAGATCACATTTAGTAGCATGTGATAGGTTAAAATTTATACTAAAATGTAGGATAAACCTTCAATATGAATAGTAATAGATCCTACTCTACCAACTTCAACATCAACATTACCTCCCCTTCCTCCTACTAGAGAAGGACCAAGTTTTGCAAGCTAGGAATGTATTACCTTACCCCCTCTTTCTTATATAAGCATCCCTTAAGTGTATTTAAACCCCCCAAATATATGTCATATCCACTGCTAACTTTACAGGCCCCTCACTAGACCTATAATTAGGCATGTAAGCATGTCATTACCCACCATCACCCATTTCACCATACCAACCACTTCTAAGGTCTTGGTGATGGAAAATTTCCCCCCAATCATGCTCAGCCCTATGCTTAGACCTAGCCCATAATTTGCTAAGAATAGGCCTAATCTCATCCTTCTACAAGTTCCCCTATTCTATGTTAGTTCTTCAACTATCACTAGTGCTTCTTCATTCCCTTGCTTTACATTCATATTTGTCACAACCACTAATACCTCTCATATGTCTATATTCCAAGGGATGAATATAGCTCAACTATTATGTCCCTCATCAAATCCCCCAAGTGGTTCTTTAGATAAATCATATATTAGGGAGATACATCTAAACACTATGGGGAACCCAAATGAGGTCATAATGGACCTTCCCTAGGCTACACTAAAATTCAACAAGTAGTCTGGGGTAATGAAAAGGGACTAAAAAATAATGTATGAATCATAATAAACCTTATTTTAGATGACAAAGGCAAAGAAGGATATTAAAAGCTAATAATAGTAATATGAGGAGGAACCCTTCTTATCTCTCTAATCAATTATGTATGTGGCTACTGAATTGGTTAAGGGAGTGCATCAGAGAATGACTAACTTAGATAAATAACATAAGGCCACCTTACTAGAGAAAACAATAACAAGATTGTAATGGTCCATGGAAGAAATTTTTGGTATGTTGAATACCATGGCTTAGTACAAGGTAAAGGGAGATGAAATATATATAAAGTCATAAAGGCATAAACTATGTATGGAGGATATGCCATCAAGATAATAAACCTAATGAGGTTAATCAAAATGAATAAATTTGATGAACTAAACCTAATTCCCTTGGAGTACATGAGCATTGCCCAATCCTATGTAATTGGTAAGAGATATAACTTGAACTATTCAATTGAATATCTGAATTTCCTAGGGAGATCCCTTATGTAACAAGGTGAAAAAGTTATCACCTTACTAAATGATGCCAAAATGATACACTTTACTAGCAAAGATGTATTCATAATTATCATGGATGCCTTCAAGGCTCAAATATAGAACTTCATGGTGAACTTTAAAAATCAAGCCATTGTAAGAGGGGTGACCTTGAAACAATAGATGGTAGATTTAGCTACCTTTAACAACCAAAGAATAGATAAGGTTGAGGCCATCAAAAAACCTATGGGACCTATCATAAGTAGGCATGATGTAATGGTTGAGCTCACATCCAAGCTTCTAAGAAGCCTATCATCAATCTGAGATTAATCGATAGTGACTACAAAAAATTCTCCCAATGATGGAGGGTATAGGTTAAGGCCCAAAAATAAACTTTCACCTCAGGAGCCACCTCCTCATCATCCTCTCCTAAAATTTATTCTTCCTCAACCAGTAATAACACTCCATATTCTTCTACAATAGGATCTTCATCATCCAAAATACTAGTAGGATCCCAACCCAACTCCTTAGAAACAAAATAGCCATTTATTGGGTTCCTTATGAATAGGAAACATGTCATATGGTCCCTCAAATTTCATTGTAAAACATTCCTATATTTTGAATAGGGAATATTATTTAATTTTATGACACAGGAGGCCTTGTTTATTGATAGGTTATATGCTACCTAGTTTAATTTTTTACCTACTAAGGCATTCAAATCATCTATATATAGGGGTTATCCCCTCCACTATAAACTAGAGATATAATTTTAAAGCATCATTTTTAGATATGTGCATTATATTCACATTCAAATCCCCATTTCACTTATTATATTATATGTCTAAGCACTAGGATTTCATAGATATTAGTTTCATTTGCATTATTAGTAGAATAAATCAGAGGAGAACTATCAGTATTTTTTGTTGTAAAGAAACTTTCTTTTCTACCCTACCTTACTCCCTCTTTTTGAAATTTTTAAACATGAATCACTTTAGATTAATTCTCATTATGTATATACATTTTTTTGTTTAATAATTTTGTCTTATATTGGAAAATATAAAGTAATTCACATCATAAGACAATCAGGTAGACTGTGCCACTACCATATTCTTATTGTCCCTACAATAGGGTCTGGTTATAGACTAGAAGTGGTAACCACAAAATCTCTTCTTAAATCCAATTGAATCCTTAAGTGTTTTTATGACCTACACTATAATTTTATAAATTTTATTCTATTTTTTGTATTACATCCTTGACATAAACATACGTCAATAATATGAAAGGACCTGAGGATGAATCTAAATATTCTCAGCCTACTAGTTCCTGCCATACACTTTTAGGTATTAATAGTCCTCCAAATATTAAGTTGGTGGGTTTCCTCAAGAAAAAAAATTTGAATATATTTATTTAATTTTAGAATACATAGAAATTCATGAAGAGTAAGTTGGCTACTCAATTGAACTATTTCATTTATCCAACTCTAGAATCTCAAATCCTAATTATAGGTGGGGGTATAGTCAATTGTTCTAGTAAACGACATAGTATAAAGCTATGGGAGACTACCTATTATATTATCTTATGTTTTCCATTTTTGTATTATAGAACTACTTGACTCCTATGACATCAATAAGTCTTTTTTGGGTTATAAGCTAGTCTTTTTAGTTGGTATAGGTGATTATCTATAATTTTTCAAATTTGAAACTATTAAATGTATTAGTTACTAAGATTATTTAATTATAATTATTAAAAAATTCTAGATTAAATCACCCTAACATTCATAATTTGAGTCCCTATTGGTTTTCCACACATAATTAAATAAATAGTAATCAATAATAATAAGTGTTAAATAAACCTAATCTCCACTATTTCGTTATTTAAGACATTTGCTAACAATAATATAGGTAGACTATCCAGATTTTAGTGATTTAATAACCTAAAGTGATAAAAGAAAATGAATAAAAGGGCCAAATCAACATAAATAAATTCCACATTTTAGATATAGTAAAAAAAATATTAAATGCTATTAATGTTAAACACCTAAAAATAAGGATCTACAAAAATGACATTAACAAATATGGTCAATGCTTTAGACACTCTACAACCTCCTCTATTCTGATTATTAGTGCTCTATAGTGTATATTCAAAAAAATCAGGAATATGTAGGAATATGAATATATTTTCTCAGGCATGTTCTATGGTTTTTGTTCCTCTTATAAATATGCTGAAATTATGCATACCCCATTTTTTAATGTAAATTTGATTGTCAAATTCTTTGGGGGCTTCTTCATCTTTATGAACTCAAATTCACCTTGGGAGTAGTCAAGTCAAATTGAATGTAAGTGATATATTTAATATATTAAAATGATATTTATATATATTATATTAAAATATATAATATTTATTTAAAATATATACTAAACATTTAATATAATCCAATATAATATTACAATATTATTTAATATATATGTCAATATAGTTTATAAATCAAATTATAATTATGTATTATATATGTTAGTATAATATACTTAAATTTATAATATAATTTATATATAATATTACTTAGTTTAATATATAAAAATATAATTATAGTATACACACACATATCATGACATATAATGTATGTATATATGTATTGGTAAGAGGAGCTATGTAAAGTAAAATAATCTAAATAATTGATAGTTAAACCTAGTAATTCTAAACCCTTGACAATGTAAACATAATTTCATCTAAGGTAGTTATGGGCATAGACCGATCATGATATGAATCACCATTAAATGACTTAGTATATGTTGGCATGCATTCTTCATGTAAATTTTTTTCCTCTTAGCATATAATCTCTACATTAAAACTATAACTCCCTTATTTTTTATCAAGGCACATATATATTCACTAGAAAAGGAGCTCAAATATGGATAATCACATTTTGTCTTGGTTATTACAATGGACAAATTACTTTTGTTAAAATGGCTTTAAAAAAATTAAAAACAACTAAGAGAAATTTTGGGTTTAGAAATTGGATAAAAATTTAAGTGGTCATATATGTTCCAATGACACCATTTATTCCATGTATTCTTACTATGCCTAGTGATGATGCATTATCAACTATACCACCACAAATAATTTCTCTTAAAGATAATATTAATGTTACATCATCAAAAAATGTGGATGAAACTCCACTTAATATTATGTAGGATCTTATTTGTAAATCACTACCATTGGTTCCAAAGTTTCAGTATGATAATTTTATTTTTATTTCCATATTTATGCTTTTGTAATTTTCATTATATGGTCTTAAAATGAATTATTAAACATTTTATAATTATTATGATCCACTATATGTAATGAAAAACCCATGGTAGGAGACCCATAAAGTTTATTTTATTAGGACTCATATAATGTTTGAAGCTTATATCTCAAGAAAACACATCTATTACTAGAATACATATGGCCCTAGCATAAATAAGAATATGCATTCTAATCATATACCCATGGGATATTTTTATTTATATCAACCTCTATATGAGTAGGGAGAGATATGAGTTGACATTTGGCCAACTTATTAATAAGAATCACTAGAGGCTTTGTAAATCTAGTAATTTTTATGTGTGGTGCATTCTGTAATATAGCTCAATGTGCCATGTTCATTGTTTGATGGTTGTGTAGCATTGAATAATTATTATTTTTAGTAAAAATCATCCATATGAATATTATAATACAATAAAATAATACACCACATAATATATTTATCATAGTGTCACTCCATGGTGCATCAATCCAATTTTCATGCCTCTCCATAAATGTGCATACAATAAATTAACACACCTTTATGTATATGACGTAAAACATCACTAATTATTTAAAATTATGATAGGAATCCATTATTTGGGCATTTAAAATCTTACTATAACTGCTAAATATTACCACAAGAAGATATGGTGGGCATATTATGAATATAGTAGTTTTTTTGCATGGTGGATTCTATAACATAACTTGATGTGTCACTTCCATATTTATTGTTTGATTGGTATCACATTTTGGCTCATTCAAATTAACTTTTTAAGATGGCTTGATTTCAATTTTATATTGGATATGGACAATTTAGTTTCCTCATACTTTAGCTTGTTTAATGTAAGGAGTTTCATTTTTCGGTCATGTTCAAGGTCACACTTCATTTTTCTCATAATTAGAAAAGTTTTAGTGCCATAAAGTGTGTTTGAAAGGGTTAAAATGATACCTCTAATGAAATAGGGTTATGAAATACATATTATTATTTAATCCCTTATTTGGATGCCTTTCAATGTTCTTCTCAATGATTGATTTTTTTTCCTCCAATGCTTTAATCATTTGGTATGACGATTGTGAAAAAGGCCCACCTTGGTTCAAAATATTCATTTAAGTTGACATCAAGGGGAATGAATATATATTCCCACTCTATTCATGATCAATTTTTGATGTGATTAATGGAGCTAAAAGAGGAACATCCTCCATATTGGTCTCTATTATATTTGATATCTGACCATGTCAAATGTCTATTGTTTTATAAGTGTTTAAATTAATTTGTAGAGTCAAAAGTGTAAATTAAAGAAAGGAAACTTGCTATCATAGGTATTTTTATTTGTGAATTTCATCTCAAAGGTATTCTAGTGGGCTAAAAATTAAGGAGTCAAATCCTTACTAGACAATTTAATCATGTAAATTAACAAATATAAATAAACATATTTAATAATAATTATTATTATAATTATTGATAAAAAAATTGTAATTATTTTTATATTTAAAAACTATGTTTATTATTATTATTATTTGTATTTATCATGTTTAAATCTTTAAATATTTTCACAAAATAATTTATGTTTAAATGTTTTTCTAGAGTGGTTATTTTTTCCCTCCTTGTAAAATGAAACATTTTTGAATGGAATGATATTTTAATAAAATCCTTATTCGTATTCAAATGTTGATAAATAGGAGTAAATTCATAATGATAAAAATATTTAAACACTATCATAATTCCATTGAAAATATTTTAAGTATTTTCTAGAAGTCTAAATATCTCTAAACCTAGATAAGGTTCTATCCTCATCTAACTATATCCTATAAATATGAGTTGTTTTTCTTGATTAAGAATTAAAATAGAAACAATTACCAGATGGTTGTGTATAATTGACTAATTATTTTCTCTTAGTAAACCTTATCCATATGCATTTATAATACATAGAACTAATACATTACATAATATAATTAGCATAGTGTGACTCCATGGTGCATCCATCCTATTTCCATGCCTCTCCATAAATGTGAATACAATAAATAAACACACCTTTATATATATATATATATATATATATATATATATATATATATATAAAGTACAACATCACTAGTTATTTAAAATTATGATAAGAAGCCATTAGTTGGGCATTGAAACTCTTACTTTAGATTCTCAATACTATCACAAGAAGATATGGTGGACATATGTGACCCATAAAAACTATCCATAATAAACTAAAGTCCAACCATATTCTATATGATTAGTGACATATTGAGATACAAATATTGAAGAATGTGTTTAGATTATTTTGATTATATGTGCCTTATAATAAAATAATTTGAGGCTACGATTATATCTATGTGTAGAGTTTCAATAAAATAATGAAATTAAAATAATAATATTTACAAAATAATTATAACAAGGTCAAATGTATGTATGTATAAAATTCTTAAAGGAATATAAAATGTGAACATGTGGGTTCTTATGTTAGGAAATTTATTAAAAAAATTCCATACTTACACTTAAAAATAATTTACAAGTTAGACACACACCTTTGTAAGTTATTGTAGAAATGAAATCACATTATCAATGCATATTCTTCTCTTACCTGTATAGATGTAGGAGTATAAAACGAGGTTAACAATGAAAAAAAACAAAATATATTCGTTACTCAAGAATATATATATAAAATTACATAAATATACATAAATGGAAATTTATAACATTCAAAATTACATTTGTATATATAAACATCAACCAAGTAACTATAGAAATATATGAACTACAAAATAGTTCACAATCTAGCTAGGAAAAAGATGGTATTATCTCCTATTAAACCTAAAAAATTACATATATATTATTGTCATTTATATTCAAAATAATTATTATCTTTGTAACACTATCTATAATTTAATAGGTCCAGCAAAAAAATTACATATCAAATCTAAAAGATATTTGAAAAGGTGTAGGTGAGATTTTCAAACCAAATGTATGTTTCATAAAATCATCAGTAAAAACAATATCATCTATCCAATTAGAAACACCACCATAATTTTTTGACTTCAAATCCTTCTCTTCATCTAATTTAATTTTCATTTCATACAAAACCACAAGATATACACTAGTGTGGTCGAGTAGTAGTGTTATTTGGGCCATCTCCATATCCACTCTCATAAGCATCAATATGGAAAAATTAGCTCGTATGTTACACGAGGGTGTCAATAAGTGCCCTAAGTGCATGTAAACTCTCAATATCTACAACATCCTTAATTTTTAAAGGAATTGTCTTAGGCTAAAATGGCTATTTCATAGTGACTCTCATAGGTTGATTAAGCACATGATATTCACCCAAACTATCATGTCTAAATCCTTTTAACTCTTAATAATAAAACTAATAAAGAATTTCATTAAAGATATTAAACTTGCAATAAAATTTCCTCAAAAAATATGAAGTAAGCTCATTATTTTTAGAAGGCAAGACATAATAAACTATACATCATTAGTCCCAAAAAAAATTTCTCATCAATTTATGGTGGCATTAGTGGATTGGAAAATGTTTGAATTACATTAAAAGTGGCACATTGGTTTTTGGATTAGTGAATAATGAATAATTTTTTATTTTTTTCCTTTTTATATCTCAAAACAGCTATTAAAAATTTTTTATTTGAAAAAACCCAATTTTTTTTGAAGTTACATATCAGAGTATGCATTAGGATGTGTAACACACACAAACCTCACTTACTAAAGTAAGTCATACTCACTTAGAATACTAGTGCACATGCAATAGAAAGGGTTATACTTATCATTCCATGCCATCATTGGGTCAGTAAATCCCATGCCATGGGAACAAAGAAAACATTGTCCTAGCTGACAATCAAGAAAATATCCAACATGTTAAACATACACTATAACTAGTTATAAATTTTAATACGTGTAGATTATGCAAGGTCTCTAAAGCACACAAAAATATATCATTTGAATGAAGATTTTCCAATCCATTTACAATAATGCTTACCATGATCTTAAAGGATGGAAGAATATACAATCATGTCTTACTTCATCATCTAAAAGGTAATGATTCAGCAGAAACCAATCCTTAAATTATTATAAATAATTCTATACTAGCAAATATCCAATGAGATACCATAATAAAAGGGAGATAACAACACCAAGGGTACATGGTAGCCAACATATAAATTCCATAATATTAATTATTTTATCGATCTATACTTTAGGTAAGGAAAGCATAGTGGCATTTTAAACTTACACAATTACCTAAGTAATTCCAATCATTCATAGAATAAACAATTCATTAAGTATGATTAAATTTTACAAAATCATCCTCTCTTACAACCAAGGAGTTTATAAAATAAGTAATCCCATTTTTGTTTAACATCAAACTAACTATATTTAACATGTTTTGGTAATTTTATTTTAAATAAGAGCAACTAGAAGGTAAACATTCAAGGATGTATTTTCCAAACATAACCAACATCGTAGAATAATATGGTTCTTATATGCACTAGAATATGTTGTTCACACATACAAAAATTTCTATCATGAACCAATCTATTGAACACCGAAGAATCAAGGTTGTTACATGAATTAAACACACAAGCCAAGATCTCATCAAAATCAATGCAATAGTCAACAAGAAATTCGAGTCAATAAGGGGAAATATAATATGCATATTCAGCTCATAAGAAAAATAGACAATACACATTCCCAACCCATTTCATTTATATAAGCATTTAAATAATGAAAGCATCATATATCATTACCATCTAATTCACATTATAGGTGTTTATATGATTCCTTTCTCCATTCATGAACTAGAAAATTTCTCTAATATTGAAATTTACATACTCTCATAATACCACATACAAGTTGTAACACCCAAGGAGTCTTTATATTCCATACAAAATTTGAAAACCAACTACAAGTATTTCTATATTCTCATGTCAAATCGAGATTAATTCCAATGTCTATAAAAAGGAAATGAGTGTATGCATATGTATCAAAAATTAATAACCAAATAACTCTCAATAGTTATCCTCTAGTTTAAGATTCCAACTTAATAGTAATCTTATCCAATATACTAAAGTAGGTCTAAACACCAAATTAAGTAATCTAATTTATCTACTGAATCTCTACACCAATCATTACTAGGATGGTTCAAATGAATAGAATATATAGAAATTTTAGAAGATTTCATAAGGAATAAATGCCACACTAAAGAGTGGATAACCTCAATTTCCATACTTTTCATAATGATAATGGTAAGAAGATTCACCAATATAGCATTAGTATTGGTAATCAAGTATGATTCAAGGTTAAAACCCAAGTATGTACAACTAATTACATTTAGAATTGGAAAGTAAATATCCATATATTATCTCACATTCAACATTATAAACTTGTACTAATCATTCATGAAGGATTACTATCCATATACAATGTTAGCATACCACAAGTCAAATGTAATTAATCCAAAAACTAATGAAAATAATTACAAACTCATATACTAATCATGCTACATAAAATAATTATAAAATTTAATGCTGATAACAAAATAAACAACACATAATGAAACATTACCATACATAACATGCCTATCTAAAAATTCATCCAAGAATGGATCAACAAGACCAAAATAGGCAAGTGCTCCTAACTAGCCCTATGTGCCCAACCATCAATAGCCCTTACCACCCTAACCATCATCTGGATGGTGGTTTTGGAAAATAAGGTCAAGTAGTAAGTTTTGAATAGGTTGGATTCTAAACTAGTCGACATTGTAACATAGTAACATAACACTAAACAAAAGACACAATAACCATTCTAAGGTGAGATGAAAATAACCAAATAGTCATAATTATAAATTATAAGTGGGGAAAACTAATTATAGGTTGATGACGTATATAATAAGGCATTAAACAACCAATATGTTACTATAACTTCTATAATAACCAACTTGGATCCCCTCCAGGTATGCAGTCAACCCATTATCCACCTGGCTACAAATTTATAACCCATGCATGCAAGCATACTAGGTAATGCTTTATTATTCAATTATGCTCTGTGAATGATTTAAGAAGGGTACCCTTCATGCACACAAATAAAAAAGGCACAACATACAACTCAACCATTATACTCCACCAATTTAAGCTCCAATAATAAAATTAACCAAACATGAAAATTAGGCAATACTACCATACACCATTCCCAAGGTAATAATCTAATACAATAATTAATTAAGAGCCTAGAATCAATCAATAAATTTAAAACAATCTAAAAATGACAATAGTGGTTCCATTAATCATACAAATAATGAATTAATTTTTAGCCAATAATAGATATAGGGAATTTAGGGGATCATCATGAGGTCTCTTGACCTCATATGATCCTTGAATATTAAATTTAGGACAAAATGAGTTAATAGACAACAAGCTATTTAAATTATTTTTAATTAGAACAAAACCCTCATTGTAAATTGGTGATTCTAGTAGGATCTTATCTAATTTCTAAGGTTCAATGATACATAAGTATATGAAACTCATCTTAAAGCCACAACTAAAATTAACCACTTAAAATGATTCATGAAAGGTTCCAATGAAAACTAATTATAGGTAATTTTTTTAAAAAATGAATTAAAGCAAGAGAAATACCCTATCCAATTTATTAAGTGGAAGGAGCCAGTCAACTTATCTTTAACATAGGGAATTCAACATAAAATAAATAAATAAATGTACATCTCTCCAACCAAGGAACATCCATATGGCCAAATTCATGCCATAGAACACAATTTCACTACTGATTGAAGAGTAAAGTCTCAAACCAAAGATTGATTTGAGGGTACATATTATCCAAGAATAAAACTTAACCCCTTTTAATTTTAAGAGACTTAGATTAAATTAGTTTTATAATGGAAATTATAATAATATTTTGAAACCATAAATTCCATAATAGGATCAACTCTTTTACAAATTCAAGTCCCAAATCAATTTTTATTTAGAATAGAGGATACAATGATAATCTTGAATATGATTATTCAAAAATAAAAAAAATTAAAATGATAATTTGGAATCTATCATAAAGAAAGGTGAATATACCAAGGTCGATTTGGTTAAAATATATCCTTTTATATTGATAATCAAATAATTTGTTTAAATATTTAAATAGAAACCCTAGGTTGATTTTCCACCTTGAAAGGTTATACAAAAAACCATAACAAATTTTGTCTTATGATCAAATAAAACCCAATTGATTATTCAAACGGAAAAATATAAAAACAACAGAGTCAAATTGCATTAAGATTTAATATAACTCCATGTTATTTTATTTACATTTACTCCATGAATCAATTTTTCTAGGTATATAACCACCCAAAGTAGGGTATGGCATCCATCATGATATATGTATGAGGGAATATTTTATGTATAAATAAAATTTACCAATCTAAGATCATTGGTCAAACCATGAGGTGAATTAAAGTAGAATTTTTTCATTTAAGGCACATGAGTGTGCAATTAAACCCAACATAACTATGGTATTCCTCAAAAAGGGTTCATCAAAGCACATGTACTTGGCTAATATAAAGTGAAACAACATGATTTATAAGAGAGGCCATAGCATACACAAATTAAATTAAATACACAACCCATTTACATTAACATATTTACTAGGTAGGAGTTTATCCAAGTGAGTATTTTTGGGAACCATATAATAAAATAAATCTACATTTTATTTTGAGGTTATATCCAAAAGGGTAATATCAATCTATATTGATTTCATTAACAACATTATCCACTCAGGGAAATAAATAACTTAGTTAGGAATGGCTTACCTTTTCTATGAATGGAAGAGGAGTCTAAAACATGCTAGGGATTACCTTATTCCCTTTAGTAATGAATCGATCTTCACACTAGATCCAACACCTTGATAAAATCCTAGTTCCTAGCTCCAAAACCCCTATGTATATATTTCTCCCTCTTTGATTATTTCCTTCCCCCACTGCATTTTTCACTCTATCTTTTCCCATGTGTATCTCTTTCTCATGTACCCCTCTATGTATATCTTTCCCTTAATTTTATTTCCTCTTTCCTACCATTCTCCTTATGCCTCCCTTCTTCCTCTATGTGTTTTCCTTCCCTTCTCCCCTACACCTCCCTCCACCTACCTCTCTGACTTATTTTCTTTCCTCTCATTTCATTCAACATACTCCTTCAATAAAGAGAGAAAAATATCCCTTTTTTCCAAAAATGTTGACCCATTTATCTCCATGTGACCCACACCATCTAATTCCTATGCCAATCGTCAATAATGACCCCTTTTATAAAAGTGGGTCAATAAAAAAAAATTAAACTTAAATAAAAGTAGTTTAAATAGTAATACAAATGTTATTTAAAATTCCACTAAATAATAAAATAGATAAAACAATTAATAATAATAATAGTAATAGTAATAATAATAATAATAGATATTATTTTAAATGTTATTAACTGTTTTAAAAGTCTCAATGACTAATTAACTAGGCCATTAATAGTTACCACATCACTAGGGTATAAAAACACATGCAAGAGGGGTGTCATGGGGAGGTAATCCTAGGAGTCTAAGATAAATGACGGTAAGTCCAATGAATATGGGGAGGTGAGGTGTACATGGAAGAGAGAGAGATAAAAGGGTGAGTCTGATTAGATGCAAAAGAACACTAGACACATATGCAGGGTACAATAATAATATGAAAAGACCCAAAACCAACCATGATAAGGTAAAATTAAATACTAATACACAAATAAATAACATTACTCACTAAATGCATGACACTAATAAGGAATACCAGGTTACCTATCAAAACTCATTCAACTACTCATAACCACTCTGTTACCCTAAAAGTTGATGTCAACATTTGTAGACACCTAAAAGTGTCCACCAATAACCTCCAACCAAGATTTTGACCAATTTATACTAGAGTGTACAATTAATCCTAAAAACACTAAAACACATTAAAATATTTGAACCTATAATATACAAGTGAATATTTTGGCTAGAGTATCATAAAATGACATAATGTAATTTATGAGACAACTAACCTTGATAAGATCATTTCAAGTCAAAATGACATTTTTACACCTAGGTGATCTGGATTACTCTTTTCTAACAAATTTTTTGCATTGGACACATGCCTTTGTTATTTTTTTTGACAACATCCTAAATGGGATAATGGATCCAACACATCTAACATCACCTTCCAATTCTAATCCAATCAAATTTTGAGCCAATAATATGACATTTTGACCAATTTGATTAATTTGTGCACCAATGACCAAAATTTGCACCAAACTTGATAAATCATGTTTAAATATAATTAATCTAAATCAAGATCCCAATTGAGAATTCCATGAAACTTGTTAAATATTTCTCCTTAGAAATTGATTATGAGTTTTTTCATCATCAAATGACATAATTTCTTGGGAAGATATCCCTACGCTATAAATATATAAAATATTAGGATTAATCAATGCCTCTTTAATGCCTCTTTATCCCAAATATTTATGAGGGCATTTATTGGATTTGGAATCCAAAATCAAATGGATTATTAGCCATACATCTTCATCTTGAGATGGACAGCTCAGGTTCATTTTGATCATTTTGCAAAATTTATAAATATCATGCCTTGACTATTGAATTTTAAGTTTTTTTGGTGTAATGTTATAATGCCAAATAACCCTCTCAAGTTATTGATCTAGTGTTATCATGAAAAAATGTTGAGCCAATCCAAATAAATCATAAATTTATTGGTGCCTAGGAGATATGAAGGTAGCCAAACTCAATTTATGAAGACCTCTTAGGCACAATCTGAGCAAGCCACTTAAAGAAGCTATTTGGATCATCTAAGGAAGGTGAAGGATTTATTTGTCTTTTACATTATAGTTGTGTTTCTACATTTAGTTTTGTTATTATAGTCCCCCCTTGAGGTAGGATTAAGGCATGACCATTAGTGTGTTTTATTTGGATTTGATTCCATTCACTAACACTCTACTAATCTCCCCATATTTCCATCTTATGTTCATAAATGACACGCTTTATGGGACCTTTTCACTCTTGAAAATGGTGGGACATTGCTCATAAATGGAATCATAAAGTTCATCTATTGCCATTGAATTTGTAGGCATGTGGGACCTTCTCATTTTTTGATAAGATGTTACTATGGCTATAGATTACAATGCCTTCCCAAATAGGGGCAAACTGTAGACACCTAAAAGTGGCCACCAATGACCTCCAACTAGGGTTTTCACTAATTTATACCAAAGTGTATAATTTGGCCTAAACAAACTAAAAAACATTAATATCTTTGAACCTATCATATTAAAGTGCCAATTTTGGCTAGAGTATCATTAAATGAGGTAATATAATTTTTATGACAACTAACTTTGATCAGATCATTTTGAGTCAAAATGACATTTTTGCACCTAGGTGCTCTAGATTGTTCTTTTCTACCAAGTTTATTGTATGAGACACATTCCTTCATTTTTTTTTGTTGAAAACATCTTAAATGAGATAATGGATTCAACACATCTAGTATCACCTTCTAATTTTAATCTAGTCAAATTTTGAGCCAATAATATGATATTTTAACAAATTTGATTAATTTGTACACCAATGACCAAATTTTACACCAAATTTGATAAATAATGTTTAAAGCTAATTAATTTGAATCAAGAGCCTAATTAATAATTCCATGAAACTTGTTGAATATTTATTTTTGGAAATTGATTATGGTTTTTTACATCATCAAATGAAATCATTTCTTAGGAAGACATCCTTAGGCCATAAATGCATAAAATATCAGATTAAGCCCTGTCATTCCTCTTCAAGTTTAATGCCTCCCATTCTTCTTTAATGCCTCTGTATCCTAAATATTTAAGAATCCATTTATTGTATTTAGCCTCCAAAATTTAATGGAATCTTAGCCACACATCTTCATCCTGAGATGGATGACTTAGGTTCATTCTGATCATTTTTCAAAATCTATAAATACCATGCCTTTCTTATTGATTTTTAATTTCTTTTGGTGTAAAATTAAAATGCCAAAAATCCCTCTCAAGCCATTGATATAGTGTTATCATTACCTATTTTTGAGCCAAGACAAATATATCATAAATTCATTGATGCCAAGGAGAGATGAAGGTAGACACACTATATTGATGAAGACCTCTTAGGCATAATATGAGAAAGCACTTCAACAAGCTATTTGGAGCATCTAAGGAAGGTGAAGGATTTTTTTGTCTTTTGTATTCTAGTTATGTTTTTTTCATTTAGTTTTATTATTATGCCCCCCCTTGAGATAGGCTTAATGTGTTAGCATTAGTGTGTTTTGTTTAGATTTTAATTCATTCACTAACACAATACTAATCTCCCCTTATTCCAATCCTTTGTTCACAACATCCAGCCTATCTCATAATCAACACCTACAACAACCAAGTGTACCCATCAGTAATATCTAATCCAAAAGTTGATAAAATAATAAAGTAGTGATTAACTATAATCAAATGTCTATTACATCAAATAATTCATATATCATCAATCATAAAATTACAACATGATAAATACATCACTACTATCAAATATCATAGTGTTAAAATCTAACAATATGATCCAACTAAATAAGGAAGTGTAGAAATCAATTATACACATGATACTATCAACACATAAATAGTCATGTAAAAGTACAATGGGGTTGGATCATAACATCTACCTTTATTAGAGAGGAGTCATCTCAGAAACCATATCAAAAATATAAAACCCAACTATCCATGAGGACTTAATCACTCTCTATACAAAGGTTTCATCTACTCACCAAAATATTAATTAAAAAAATCATCATTACATAACAATAAGCAAGAGGATGTAATAATCCATCTAGGTAAAATACATTTTCTATTCCTATCACAATCATAATTATATCCATAAGAAAATTATTATCAACTCACATGTCATTTTACAACACTAGAATAATTATAAGTAGCTATCATAAGTCCTTATAACATTAAATGCTCATATACACATCTCCACTAAAGATGTAATCAATGCTCTAGGATGCCTAGGTCATTTATTAATATAAAAAAATAGATAATTATCACTTGGTAAAATGTGTAACATCTCTAAATATAATTTTATTATCACACATGCTAATGGTATACCACCTTTTTAACATAGTTTCAAAAAAACCATTAAAATTCAGCCACCTATATATGAATCAATTTCTAAGTGAACAACATTGCCAGCCATGTAAACAAATTTTCCCATCTAAACAAAAGCCAAGAAAAGAATTTGTTTCCTTCTAAGCACACATCTTTCAATTGAAATATTTTGAAAGATAGGTATCTTTGAAAACTTTCTCCTATATAGATTTATTATTTTTTTGGGAACCAAACACTAGCTAGACATACCTCTTATCAAGAGGAGAACATACCATAGAAAAAATAAAACTTTTAAGACAATTATTGAAAACATATATCTAAACTTGAAACACTGTCTTTACTAACACACATTATGCCTTATGCATAATTTAATCAGCATTCATCACATAATGCTACCACATGATAGTAAACCATTTGGAATTGTTACTTCTAAACCAACAAATACCATTCAAGGGATAATACAGTGTCCCACACTATTGACAATAAACCAAAAGAGAAACCAACCTAGGCCTTACATGCCACCAAAATGTTTATGACATTCTCTCCAAACACTTTGTGATCTTAAATAATTGTTATAGGAATCATAGTCCCACCATCTTACTACACTTACCTCATGCCAACAAATAGAAAATAAAGAAATAAGGGTACCCAGGAATATAAAATTTTCCTGATCAGGACTTATAAATGTTCATACCAATAATAAAAATAGAATACATTTTAGTCATGCATTAAATAATATAAAAATATATTAATACCAAAATATATGTATAATGTGTATAATAAGGGAATACCTCAATCATAGCATGTTTGCATGCACTTGCCAACACATGCATGCATTTTAACAAGTACATTCTTGATTATTTGCATAAATGCCCACAATGTAGGACCAGTTGGTGCTTCACATGACTTACACAATGAAAATTCTCCTAGTTTTTTTTAACAACAACCTCTGAGAAGTAGCTAAAGGATCACTAAAACATAAACATACGATAATGTAGGAGGTTCCCATGACTAATATGTGGCTCTCATGGTGCACACTCTTAATGAATTAGGTGGATACCTCATGGAAAAGGGTGGAGTGGGGTTTTAGCCTACGAGAGCCTCCAATCCATATCATATACCTAGTATAAATCATTATGTAAATAGTGTCTCTTTTTCCTCAACCTCATACTTGCATTGATGTTCATAGATAGAATAATGATGTAGGATTACAAACACAATATGAAACTATACCTTAGCAGCCTAAATAAGAGATTTGGATTCTAAAGAAAAAGTTATAGTATAAAAGTGATTAGATTGACAATTGAAATTTTAACAACATAATATCACATACATTAGGACAACAATCTAGATAGTACAAAAAGTTTAAAAATTTCATGTGGTTAAGCATTTTCACACCTCACAAGGCTTATACAATATATAAAAATTATAATGTACATGAATAATAGAGTTGTGAAAGATAGGTATACATTCAGGTGTATGTAACTTTGTCAATGTATTTTCCATATTAAAATATTCAAGCACATAGCTTTGTGAAGCACAAGGGTCCATGAATCTACATCAATCTACCTAATGTGTATAAAGCATATAAAAGACATCAGATACCTATCAATGGTATCACATAATCAATCCCTAATATTCTTATCTTGCTCAAGAAATTCAATCACACTCACCCCATTTAGACCTCTATGCTTGAACCACACCCTTGGTCCTCCCAAGATACCATACCTCAGCCTCATGTTATAGTTTTCTCATGCAAGTAATAAATGGACATCTAGGCATTATCATATAATTTTAACAACTTTATATTTTGAATCCAATTTATGGAATAAATCCAACACATCAAAGGTCAAATTGAGATTTTTTTTAATTAAACATCAATTTGGGAAAAGGTGATCTTAGCCAAGGGTCAAGGTGAATATAAAATCACTATTGTGGGATTCATAATTCCCACAATCAAGAAGTTCAATCAGAACTTGTAATAACATCGTTATGGATTTAGGATGTATCTGATGTCTCAATAGACATCCCCATAGGTGTCAAGATGAATTCAATTCTAAATAAGCATCCCCATGGGTGTATAACCTAACTAGGATAGCTCAACATATACATGGAACTAACTATATCCATGAATAAAATATAAATCATAGTCATAAAACTGATCTATGATTGAATAATCATGACAAAAATAGTTAGCTTCATTATTTTATAGAGTTATGAAGCCATTTGATTCAAAAAGTGAATTATAAGGAAGCCAACAATATCAAGCCTAACTTAGCTAAAATACATAAATTTTTAGCATCACATAAGCTTATCTATTTATAGAAGGTATATCAGTTACCACTCAGCTAACCAAGCAATAAATTAGATAATAAGACCTTCTAACTTTTCTTAAATTTCCACCACCTTGGATGATCTAATACCTCCTAGGAATTTGCATCACAATCTAATTAAGGTTTCATTTTCCCCAATCACTTATAGTGACACCCAGGCCAAGCCAAAATCTATGGTTATTTACCACATCTATTACCACAATGACATTGCAAGAATATTATGCATAACAAACTTGTTGTAAGAATAAAAATGAGTTAGACAACCTTTTTATCCACAAGCAACTCAGCCCATGAAGATGTTTCCACTTGACTAAAACCATATAAGTAAAAATATTGGATAACACACCCATGTAATTTCATAGGTTTTAAACATCTCAAGACAATCCTTTTTGTGAGAGGAGAGATCAAGATCTATTGACTTGTTCAAGAAAATCATTAATTTTTGCACCCTATTATGCCTTCTAGGTTTAGGTTGAACCCTTAGTAATCATCGGGTCATAATTTTTTAATTATTTAATGAAGGCTTTCCCATATAATCTAACCATAGATACATAGACATTATTTTATAGATTCTAAGAGTGAAGCTTGTATCATCTAACTCCCATTCACCCACCTATTTAAGTCAATGGTTGACATCTGAGAATTTCCCTAATGCAATTATATTTAGGAAGGGTTAACCCTAATCATTTATTCCATGTGATACAAAAAATATTATAACATAAAACAAAAGTAACTTAACACCTTAAATTTTATCCTAAAGGCTAAGTGTCTTTGGAATTAACTCTTAATCCACTTGATTGGGACAACTCATTGGTCACCATGTAGCAAATTTAAAAATACAAGAAATCCCTAGAGTATAAACCTAGATACAATACGATATGAAACTACCCCAATTTATTTTTTGAAGTTACATATTAGAATATGAATTTGGATGCATAACATACCTAAACCTCACTTGCTAAATCAAGCAATACTCAATTAGCATACTCATGCATGTGTAACCAAAATTCTTATAATTAGCATTCTATTCCATCGTTGGGACAATTAATCCCATCAAATGGGAACCAAGATGACAATGTCCTATATGAAAATTAGTCAGATATCTAGAATGTTAAACATACATCATAACCAACTATCAATTTGAATACATGTATATTATGCAACGTCTCTAAATCACACAAAAAGATATCATTTGAATAAATAGTTTTCAATCCAATTAAAATCATGATAGTTGTGATCTAAAAGGATGGAATAAGATGCAACCATGCCTTATTATATCATCTAATAGGTAATGATATAGTAGCATCCAATCCTTGGATCATTATAAATAATTCTATATTGGAAAATAGCCAATGTGACACCATAACAAAAGGGAAATCAAAACACTTAAGGACATGGCAGCCAACATATAAATTCCATAACATTGTTTATTTTATTGACTAATAATTTAGGTAAGGAAGGCATTGTGACAATTTTAACTTATGTACTTTGCTAAGTAATTACAGTCATTCATAAAATCAAAAAGTCATTAAGTATGATTAAATTATACAACATCATCCTCTCTTACAACCAAAGAGTTTAGAAAATAAGTAATCCCAATGTTTTTAACATCACACTAAGTGTATTCATTGTGATTCAGTAATTTTATTTTTTATAAGGGAAATTAAAAGTTAAACATGCATGCATCCACTTTCCAAACATACCCAACATCATAGAATAGTATTGTTCTTATATGCACTAAAATAGGTTATTCATTCATACAATAGGTTTCGTAATGAAATAATTTATTGAACACCTAAGCATCAAGATTTTTTCATGAATTAAATACACATACCGATCTCTCATCAACATCAATGCAATACTCAATGGGAAATTATAGCCAACAAAAGGAAACACAATATGCATATTCAGCCCATAAGAGAAATAAACAATACACATACCCAACAAATAGAAGTAATATTCAACATGTATGTCTTTATCAATTTCATTTATATAATAATTGAAGTAAGGAAAGCATCATATATCATTACTATCTACTTCACATTATATGTGATTTTAGGATTTCATTCTCCATCCATGAACTAGCAAATTATTCTATTATTAAAATTTACATAGTCTCATAATACCATAGACAAGTTAAAATAGCCAAAGAGTCTCTATACTCCATACACATATTGAAAACAATCTAAAAGCAGTTATATATTCTCATGTTATATCAAGATAAATTCCAACATGTATAAAAAGGAAATGAGAGTATGCATATGTATCCAAAATCAATAATTAGATAACTCTAAATATTTATCCTTTAGTTTAATATTCTAACTTACTAGTAATCCTACCCAACATACTCAAGCATGTCTAAACATCAAATTAAATAATCTAATTTTTATACTCAATATCTACACCAATCATTACCAGGATGTTTCAAATCAAGAGAATATATATCAAGTTTATAATATTTTGTAAGGAATAAATGCCATACTAAAGAGTGCATAACATTAGTTGCCTTACTGTTCACAATGATAATGGCAAGAGGATTCACCAATATAGAATTAGCACTGGTAATCAACTATCATTCAATGTTAAAAACCAAGTAAATAAAACTAATTAGATTTATAATTACAAAGTAAATATCCACATATTACCTCACATTCAACATTATAAATTTGTAATTCTCATTCCTAAAGGATTCCTATCCATATATAATGTTATCGTACCATAAGTCAAATATAACTAATTTGAAAGCCTATCAAATAAATTACAACTACATCTACTAATATGTTTACTTACAATAATTACAACATCTTATGCTGAAAAGAAAATAAACACATAATAAAACATTACCAAACATAACATACCTATCCACATTGTCATCTAGGAATGGATTAGTAGGACCAAAATAGATAATCTCTCCTAATAAGCCCTATGATCCCAACCATCGGTGGCCTTTACCACCTTAACCATCAATTGGATGGTGGTTTTGATAAATAGGGTCAAGGATGAAGCTTTGAGTAGGTTGGATTCTAAACCAATGGACATCGTAGCACAATAACACAACACCAAGTAAAAGACAAAATTGCCATTTTGAGGTGAGTAAAAAATAACCAACCTATCATTGCTATAAATAAAAAGTTAGGATAACTAATTACAAGTTGTAGATGAATATAATAAGGGATTAAATAACCAATCCATTACTATATCTTCTATAATAACCAACTTGGATCCCCTCCAAGTATGTGGTCAATCCATTAGCCTCCTAGCTGCAAATTTATAACCCAAGCATTCAAGCATGCAAGCATACCACTTCATGCTTTGTTATTCAATTTTGGTCTAGCAATGGTGATTCAATAAAGGTACACTTCACATAGTCAAAGACAAAAATCACAATGTATAACTCAACCATTATATGCCACCAAGTCAAGGTCCAATAATAAATTCAATCAAACATGAAAATTAGGCAACATAGTCATATAACATTCCCAAAGCAACAATACAATATAATAATCACTTAAAAGCCTATAATCAATCAAGCAATTTAAAATAGTCCAAAAATGGTAGTAGTGGTTCCATCAAGCATATAAATAATGAATTTATTTTTAGCTAATAATTGATTTAGGGAATTTAGGGGATCATCATAAGGTCTCATGACCTCATATGATCACCATATATTAAAATTGGGGAAAATGAGTTAATAGATAACATGTCATTTAAATAATTTTTAATTAAATTAAAAGCCTCATTAAAAAGTGGTGATTTCATCAGGGTCTTATTTGATTTCCAAGGTTTAGTGATAAAAAAGTATACATAACTCATTTTAAATCCACAACTAAAATTAACTAATCAAAATGAGTCACTGAAGGTTCTAATCAAAACTAATTACATGTAATTTAAACCAATTTGAATTAAATCAAGAGAAACACCCTAACCAATTTATTAAGTGTAAGGAACTAGTAGACATGTCTTTAACATAAGGAATTCAACACAAATAAAAAATAAAGTTATATCTCTCCAACTAAGGCACCTCGATTTGGCCAAATTCATGGCATACAACACACTTGCCCAACTAGTTCAAGAATAAGGTCTCAGCCCAAAGATTAATTCTAGGGTACATATTATCCAAGAATAAAACTTGACCCCTTTTAATTTTTAGAGACTGAGGTTAAATTAATTAAATATTGGAAATTATAATAACATTCCAAAATTGTAGATTCCAGAATTGGATTAGATCTTTTACACATTCAAGGCCAAATTTAATTTATCTTTGGAACAAAATATATAATGATAATGCCAATTCTAATTATTCAAAAATAGAAAAATATAAAATGATAATACATAATCTATCATAAAGGTGAATATACCCAAGTTGATTTGGTTAAAATCTAGCCATTTATATTGTCAATTAAATAATTTTTTAAAGATTTAAATGGAAACCCTATGTTGATTTTTTAGCTTGAAAGGATATACAAAAAATCATAACATAATTCTACCTTATGATGGAATAAAACCCAATTGATTATTAAAATGGGAATATATAAAAAATAATAGATTTAAACAACATTCAGATTTAATATACCTCTAGGTCATTTTATTTAAATTTACTTAATGAATCAATTTTTATAGGTATACAACCACCGAAAGTAGGGTATGGTGTCCACCATGATATATGTATAGGGTAATATTGCATATATAAATAGAATGAAGTGATCTGAGACCGTTGGTTAAACCATGGGGGTCATTTAAAACATAAGAGTGTGCAATGTAGCCTAATAGAACTATGGAATTCCTAAAAAATGGGTTCAACAAAACACATGTACTCCGCTAATATAAAGTGCAATAGAAATATTGATAAGAGATACCATGGCATACACAAATTAAATGAAATATACAACCCATTTTTAATAATGTATTTTCTAGGTAGAGGGTTTATCCGAGTCAATATTTATGTGAACCATTTAATAAAATCAATGTACCTTTTATTTTAGGTTATATCCAAAAATGTAATATCAATTTATATTGATTTCATTAACAACATTATCCATTCATGGAATTAACCATATTTAGTAAACAATGTATTACCTATTCCTTGTATGGAAGAGGAGTCTAAAACATGCTAGGGATTACCTTCTTCCCTTTAGTAGTGAATCGATCTTCACTAAGGATCCAATGCCCTGATAAAATCCTAAGTCCCATCTTAAAACCCCATACATATATCTCTCTCCCTCATTGGATATTTTTTCCTTCCCCCATTACATGTTTCTCCCTATCTTTTCCCATATGTATCTCTTTCTCCTGACCCCTCTACGCATGTCTTCCCCTATGTTTTTTTGCCCCTTTTCCTACCTTTCTCCTTACACCTCCCTTCTTCTCCTACTCAGTTTACTTCCCTTATACCCTACACCTCCCTCCACCTACCTCTCTAACTTTCACTTCACCATACTCCTTCAATTAAGAGAGATAAATTTCACTTCCTTTCCAAAATCATCAACCCCTTTCTCTCCCGATAACCCAAACCATCCAATTCCTAGGCCAATGGTAATTAGTGACCCCTTTTCAAAAAGTGGGTCAATAAAAATATTAAATATAAAGAATACTAGTTTAAATAAAAATATATATTATTTAAAATGCCACTCAATAATAAAATAGAGAAAATAATTAATAACAATTTAAATTATAATAATGATAACAAATATTATTTTAAATGCTATTAATTATTTTAAAAGTCACAATGATCAATTAATCAAGCCATTAAGAAATACCACATCTCCACAGTAGTAAATCACATGAAAGGGGGCATGTCATGGGGAGGTAGGAATAGGTAGATCCCTTATGGAATATGAGATAAGTGAGTGTGATTCTAATGAAGATGTGGTGGCAAGGTGTATGCGGTAGAGAAAGTGAAAAGGGGAAGTCCAATCAGTTGGGAAATAACACTAGATATACACATAGGGAACAAAAAAATATGACATGACCAAAAAAAAACCACAATGAGGTATAATAAAATACGAGTACACAAATTAATAACATAACTGACCAAATGCATGGCATTGATCATGAATAATAGGTTACCTATCAAAACTCATTTGACTATTTAGAACCACTCCATTATCCCAAAATTTGATGCCAGCATCTAACCAACTCATAATTAGCAACTGTAACCACTGAATGTACTCATTAGTAATATCTAATCCAAAAATTGATAAAATGATAAAGTACTAATGAACTATAATCAAATGTAAATTACATCGAGTAATCCATACATCATAAGGTGTAAAATTATAACATGATAAATTCATCATTATAGTCAAATATCATTGCATCAGAATCTAATAATACGATCCAACTAAGTAAATAAGTACAAAAATAAATTATACACATGATACTATTAACTCTTAAATAGTCATGCAAAAGTACAATGGGGTGGGATCATAACATTATCATAGTAGGAATTACATCTCTCTCTATATGATTCTTATCTATCAATTTGACATGTTACCATTTAATCAAATTCACCTATA
Organism: Torreya grandis; assembly: GCA_037957365.1. Classification (NCBI taxonomy): domain Eukaryota; kingdom Viridiplantae; phylum Streptophyta; class Pinopsida; order Cupressales; family Taxaceae; genus Torreya; species Torreya grandis. Next base: position 1,018,256 of record JARHVA010003983.1, read on the forward strand.
ATAATGACTCTAAGGTATTTTACAAACAAGTATGGTAGGGGTTGGTTGAACAAGGATATGTCATTGTCCTAATTAATTCCTTAATATCTATTTTTTATATTATATGTGTGACTAAAGCCTCTTGATTACATGGGGGTTATTATGGAATTGTAGGAGGGTTTAAAAAAATTATGATTTCCTATCTTCATATTCACTTCCCACATTTTATTCTATATTTTAGTCAATGATACACAACCATATGAAAGTTGTTTCTATTTTGACTCTTAGTCAAACTAAACAACTCATATTTATAATCCATAGTTAGAGACATACACTTTCAAGAATTCTTGGATGAAACTAAGATGCTATGAAAATAATATAATATATTATTTTTACTTAGAAATGAGTGAACAATAAAGAAATAAAATAGATTTTTATAATATTGAAATTGGTTGTTCATCCCATACTAAAAATATCAAATTGATAATATGAAATAAAGATTTTACAACATCTATATGAAGAAAAGAATGGATGCTAATTTCAAGAGTGCACATACATGCATCTTACTATGCATTACAAAAAAATGCCAATGAGGCCATGATATACATGAGTAAAAAAATACCAGTATTTTCTATAGAAATTTTTGAACCATTCTCCAACTCACTTTACAACACCTTCATCTACAAAAATATTTTCCAAGAAACACATCTCACAGTCAGACCAATCATTCTTGTCTTAAAATGGAAAATTTCCAAATTATTTATTTTGCAAATGAACCAAAGGATTTTAGTGGAGAAATAAAGTCATATTTAATAAATTAAATATAGATTCATTGGTGCTAAATAAATTTTGGCTTAATTTTAATTAGTTCAATAGAAAAATTGTACATGGTGAGATTGAATTTCATCTCCGAATACATCATGGTTAACTAAAATTTTATTTTCATTTTATAAATTAGAATATAGATTAATTTGTATAAACTATATGTAATTTAATAATTCATAGACTATTTATAACCAAGTTTGAATTAGAAATACAAAATTAATCACTCATATTATTTTAAATTTGATTGTCCATATGCTTTATTGTCCATTGTCATGTGCCAAGTGTCATCTACACCTCCAAATTTGATGTTTCATTATATGTGAGTTTAAATTCATGATATGTGGTTGAAGATTATATTTTAATGCCTAAAAAACATTAATGTTTGTTATATTTTCTATTCAAAGTAATCTACCTCATATGATGTGCACATGGTGATGTGCCACAGAGTTTTAAATCCATACATGTGAGCACATTTTTGACCCCCTCTTGCAATGAATTTTAAATGAAGCAGAAACTCATACCATTTTGATGTTACATGGAATTATTTAATACATTAAAGGCAAACAAATTCATTTAATTTTGCTAAAAATTTAATATAAATGTATTGAAATATATAATATTAATTTATAAACTATATTAACATATATGTTATATGATATAATAATATTTATTAATATTAAAATATATTTTACAAAATATATCATTTATATATAATATTATTACATAATTAATTATTTTAATATATATATATGTATATATATATATATGTATATATATATATATATATATATATATACATGTATGTATGTATGTATATATATATATATATATATGTATATATATATATATATGTATGTATATATATATATATGTATGTATGAATATATATATATATGTATGTATATATATATATATGTATATATATATATATATATATATATGTATGTATATATATATATATATATATATATATATATAATTTATGATATATATTATATGTCAACATTTATAGAATAACTAATATTGTGTGTGTGTGTGTGTGTGTGTGTGTGTGTGTGTGCGTGTGTGTGTGTGTGTGTGTGTGTGTGTGTGTGTGTATTAGTAAGAGGTGTTATGTGAAGCAAAAGAGTGTAAATTGACAATTAAACCTACTAGTTACTCAAAAAAAATGAAAATGTTAAAATAAATTCATCAAAAGTAATTGTGGATGCAAACATATCAAGATCTAAATTACCATGCAATGCTTTAGTCTACAATGGCTTGCATTCTTCATGTGAATAAATAGACTCTTAGCACAATCTGTATGTCAAAACTATAACTCCCTTGGTTTTGATTAGGGAGCATATGTATTCATTAGATAAGGAGCTTAGTTTTGGGTAATCAAGTTTTATCTTGGTGATTATAATGGATGAATTTCTTTTCTTATAATGGTGCTAAAAATATTAGAAGCGACCAAGAGGAATTTTGGGTTTAAAAATATGATAAAATTTTGAAGTGGACATATATGTTCAAAATACACCACCTATTCCAATTTCTATGCCTACTATTATACCAACAATACTAATTTCTCCTAAAGATATTATTAATAATGTTACATCTTCAAAAATTGTGGATGAAAATCCACTTATTATGCACAAGCCTATTATGTCTACATATTTACCATCGGCTTTTTATTTAAATTATTTTGGAATAATGGAGTTTTATTCCTATTTTAGTTAAGGGTCTAGATTAATAATTTAGTACCTAATATAGAAATAAATACAATCCTGATTTGTGTAACTATTTATCTTTTTCACATTTTTGAAAATAGAAATAAATAGGAATAAATATAACTTACCTAGAAAGCAGATCGATATGACCAACACAGAGGTTGAAAATGGTTGTACAAGACTAGGAAGGTGTCATGGAATTGAATCTATATTTCATTCAATAAAAGGATAAGAACACCAAAATGTGGACATGCTTTGGTGTTCAACATTATTTTCTATTCCTACTGCTATTGTACAAATATATCACAGAGACATAAAACATTTTGGGTAGTTTTATTGTTCATATGTGAGTATGCCTATGAAAAATTGAGAGTTTGTTGTTGATATAACTCACTATAGATCTGATTTTATCTTAAAATTCTAACCCTCCATTATGCTTGATAAAGCAATATTTTATTCACTTGAGAAAGTTGGGGAGGGGGGTAATGTGTAATATGTATTGAACATGCAATCCACACCCCTTTTTTGGGCATGCTGCCTACATACCAATACTTCAAAGAGGGATTAAGCCATATTTAGTTCTCCCACCTAGTGTGTGTTTTTGAAATAATGTGATGTGGATGAAAAATGCCAAATTGATAGTGGTTGAGGTGTCTAGGGACTAGTATGATGATTTGAGTAGGTTTACAATTGTGATGGGTAATTATGTGCAAATAATAAGGTAGTTTGCCTTAGTTTTTTATTTGATTTGTATGTTTGGTCACCTCCCTTGTAAATGATGTTTGAATGGGATTTTATAGGGAAAAATTGGTAATGCATTAGATGTATTTATGATAGGTTTACCTAATTAAGGATAAAGAACAGATGAAAATGACCATCAAGGCTCAAAGTGCAAATGGATAGGACCATAAAAAAGTGGATGCTTTTGCGTCTAGCATTGTAATGCAAATGGGGAACTCTCACCCTATAGACTTATGACCTAGGGGAATAAGATTGACATAGGGAATATTATTTGGATGAGGTGGAATGATTTTTTAGAAGGCTTTAGATGATTGGAAATGAGTAAAAAGGTGTTTAGAAGGGTCACAAGAACATGAAAAAAGGACCTATGGATGGGGTATCACAAGGCACACTCAAACTAAAATTTTGGACATTTTATATGACTACATTTTCCCTCCCTTTATTCTAGTGTTGTAGCAAAGCTAAATACTAAGTTAAAGGAAAAGTAGAAAACATACCTAAATTTACCTACAAGGGTGAAGCCCATAAAGATGTGTGATGTTGAGTGTGCATAGAGAGAGAAAAACATGAAGCGTAAATCTATAAGATAAAATAAGGAGTAGATCAGTTCTTATTAGACATGCTATGTCTGAAGTAAGAAGGTAGAAAAGGTGGGTTAAATGAGAGAATAAGATAAAGGAACAAATACACCTCATCGAGTACATGAGCCAATATAAAACCTGTTATAATGTTGAGTGTTGCTGAGTAATGTTGTGTATGTGTTGTACAAAGAGTAAGATCAAGAATGGGTTTGAGTGCTCAATTCCTTGAGGATGGCTCAAGAATATAAAGGTTGGCCCTTTAAATCCATAATCACCCACTACGTAGTGAAGATATATGATTATGCATGTGTTAATCGATGTTTGGACTATGTGTCTAATTACTTTCAGTAGGTGGCTTAGGAATACAAGGGCTAGTTATTCCTTTGGCTCCATCATTTCCCACTATGTGTGAATTATGAACTGATAACAACATGAATTTGTGTGATATGAGATGGCTCATGAAGCCCATGATTACTTTGTAATATGACAATGTGTCATGGATAGTTGAATGTGTACTGAGAATTAGGACAATCTTATCCATTTTGAAAGGTGGAGATTAGGCTTGTATGAAATCCACTCTAAAACTAAGAACTATGCTTATATGAAAGCCAATTAAAAATGATGCCAACCACCTATAGATGGAATAAGGAATGAAACTATTAATAATACATGGGTAATATAATGAACTAGAAATAAAAGAAGGCAAATGTGTCATACACATTTTGCCCAATCACTAGTGTTAGTAACATGGATTATGATTTAGAAATTGTACCGACTACCTAATCTAAAATTAGAAGTGAGATCCAACATTTCATACACGATGCCCCCTATATCTAGATAATATAAGTAAAAATGTAATCAAACTACCCAATTTGAAATGGATTGTAGCTGACAAAATTGTAATTGACCTTACATTTCTATTTATTTTTTTTTAAATTTTGGGTTTTTGATTGTTTGGAGAGGATCACCAAAAAGTGGACACTTTGGTGTCTGACATTGTATTCAAAATGGGGCACTCTTTTCCTTTACTAGTTTTCATGACTTTTATGTGTTCATCATTGTTTTTTTGGTATGTTTTACATGTTTTGAATTTTTATTACTATTATAAGTGTTCTAAAAATTGATTTTTGATCGGTAAAGGGCTCTTATCTCTATGACAAAACCCCTATTTCCCCCCCTCTTCTGAGGGTATTAATAAACACCTTGTAATGACTTCCCTTAGAAGAAAGAGCCTTATAAGTATGTAATGCTACAAAATACATGATATAGTAATGATAATAAAAAATATGTCTCAAGATATAACATATTTTATGTTGGAGATTGTTAGATCAATATGAGTATGCCTAGATAGATGTAGCAATGTAATATCATGTACAATATACTAAAATAAAACTAGAAATCTAGTTAGTTTTCAAGGAGGGATGGAGCATGATGTCTATAATTACATACAACAAGGTAGGATAATGTATGATGTGGATCATGGCATTGAAAATAACTAAGAAGAAAACAAGTATGTAAGTCAAGAAGCAAGAAACATGCAAAAGAGGCTAAGGGGAAAAGCAAGCAAGGGACATGGGCACATGTCACTCACACTAAGAAATCAAGCATATAAGGAGTGTTTAAATGCCCACATACACATAAAATTTCAAAAAAGAAATATTGGCACAAGGGCCACAAGAACATGCAAGAGTAAAAGTAAACGACATTGGCAAATGTCCTAAGGAACACACAAGTAACAAAATAGGAATTGAGAAATGCAATCACATCTAGATACTCAAAGAAAGAAAGGAAGATATGTAAATTATATAAATACAAGAAGTGAATGTATGAAAAAAATTAAGCACAAGACTATGTAGATACTAAGAAATATACAAGTGTTATATAATAGTGAGTGTGAATAAAATAATCCATGTAAGCTAGTAAGTAATGAACATCAATTATAACTAGAGTGTGTGGTGTAGGAATGACATAACTTGGATGGTGTAGTCATGTAGAAGATGCCCCTAGTGGGTAGATATGTCGATGTATGTATCGAATGTAGATGCCTCATCAATGGGTAGAGTGAAGCAATCAAGGATCTGTTTATCACTGCACACACTCACAAAATATTAAATGAAGTATTGTAATGTAGATAAATTGACAAACAATAGCATAAACCAACAAAATGCGAGTCTATCATGGTAATTAAAATGTAAATCATGGATAATACCTATAATTGAAATTTTTTTAGTGTTTTGATTTATTTGAATGTTTTTATATTTTGACATGTTATATTGTTTTTAGTATTATTGAATAATCTATTTACATGTAATTAAAAAACACTATGTATAAGAAATTTGAGAAATTATGTACAAATAAACATAAATAAATTATGTAAAATAATGTGAGTAAAGCAATATGTACACCATGACATATAGACTAAACTAGAGGGGTTAAAGGGTTAAATGATGGAGCCCATCAGGGATGGAGATGGAGTAAGGGATCATGTCCATCATCAAATACCTCAAGATCATCATCATAACTATCATCATATTTCATAGGCTCTATATACATGGTGGATATCTCCTCAAGTGTCAATAATATTTATGATCTTTGTGTAGTGAGAGATCTATCACTTGTAGTGGTGTCATCCTATTGAAGGAAAACTAAGGGTCACTCTAGTGGTGAAGATGTTGTTTCTCCTTTGCAGTGTTTAACTCTGGTAGGAGGTAGCCTTAGTGGAATTGGTAGAGCTAGTGCTAGTTGTGATATAATAAGAATAGTACCCTTAACCTATAGTTTATCTAATCTTTGTGGAAAAGATATACATGTGTCTATGCCATGGACTAAGATTTTTTGAAAGAGATAAAATGGGAAACCATCTTATTGTGATAACTTGCTAATAGATATATATTGTTTTATATGTATTGTGATTAATTCATGATCAAGTAAAATTTATAGTATATTATGTCATTGATGTTGTGTGTTACCCATCTGAATCTAAATGACTCACTCTATATCCATAGAGGTAACCATGTGTATTGTATGTGCCAAGTGATCTATTTATGGCTACTAATGTGGATTATATCTTAAGAGTGTAGTGTAATATGCTAATAATGATGTAAGATGTGTGATGAGGTCTCTAGAGTCATTTAAATACTCTCTTGGGCTAATTGGTGTAAATATCAATCCATATAAATAGTCATATATTAGTGTGGGTGTCATATCATCATCTAAATTAGCTGTTGTAGGCTAGAATTATACCCTTGTGGGAGAGTTTTTTAGGCTCTCTCAATCCTAGCTATAATATTGGAATAACCTCAGGATTTGGGTATCCTGTACTAAGGTTAAACCTCTAGGATTTTTAATGAGGCTAACTCCTTAAATGCTTCACTTTGGCTTGTTTCCTACACTAAAATCTATTATTGACTAAGGAAAAGGGGAGAGAAAGATGACATGAAAGGGAAACCTAAGCTAAGGATGGTGATGCACCAAAATATGAAATGATCCACTTTTAGCTTGGAAACATTAACAACTACTAATGAACCTAACCAAGATATAGAATAATTTGATCCTATCTCAAGGCCACAAATATAAGTATTTTTTGTGGAGGTTAAAGGAAACCTTGCCATTTGACAGACATAAATAGATAGGTCTGTATGAGACACTATAAACTTGTGACACTTCAAGAAAGGAACCAATGTATAACACATCACATAAATTGCAAGAACCAAGAGAATTAAATCAAGATACATAGATAATCTATAAGTGATGAAAATTGGCATACCTATACAATTTAAACTCCAATAATGTATACTTGAATTCCAACTAGAATAAAAAAATATATATATTATTATTTCAAGAGAGTGTTTATAAGGTGATTTTGATAGAGTCACTCCATCACCAGTCAAGAGATCCTTTTGAGACTCAAAAGCCTCTATATATAGTAGAAAAGGATGAGAGAAGAAGGGGATTGTATGAGAGAAGGGAGAAGGAGGTCGTAAATGGATGCAACCACCATTATTGTCCTTGAGATATTTTGTATTCAAAGCATGCAACTACCCTAATGATGAGATAAACCATCCAAGATCATTGTAAATATCCTTTAGCCCATCATGGATTCAAATCTCCCTTTTTGGAGTTGAGAGACCCATGTCGAAGGTAGTTGCATGTAGTCTAGATTCAAAGATATGGGTATTGCATGTTCCTTCACTTTGCATGTCCTACATGTATAAGGATAAAATACCCATATCTTTGAATCTAGACTAACCCATGCTACTTTTATGTTGAATGGTTATTTTCTAGAGATTATGGCCATGTCAAAGGATGAGGACCTCTGCATTAATTTCACCTACAAAATCTTGCTTTAAAACTTAGACCAGATCTCTTCTATAGATGGAAAATGAATCTAAGGACATTAATTTTCTTGTATCCATTTATATCGATGTGCGTCCATATAAATCAAAATAACTACTTATAGGGTTTCAAATTTTGACATTTATCGGCCCATAATGGGATATTTGAATCCCAATAGCTATTTGATGAGCTTGAACATTGACACTAGTGTGAATTTCATGTTCCCATTAAACACTTTCCTATGGGCCCTTTTATTTTAGATTTTTTTTTGAATAATTTATGTAGAATTTTTTCGAGAAGGAATGATACTTCAAACTTTTTTAGAATGACCCTTCAGATTTTGAAAGGTCCTTTCGACAAGTAACCTTTCTGAAGGAAAAGTATCATTTGGCCACTTTAAAAATTCCCATTTCTAAAGGGAAAGTACCCTCTGAATGTTTTGTAACTATCCTTTAGTTATTTGAAATGAACTGTCAGCTTTTTCAAAAAAGATCCTTCAGACAAATTTGCTACGGCCACGTTCGTGAAAGAAAAGTGATTGCGACTCTTCAAAAGGTCCACTTCCTCAAAATATACTCTTCATAAATTCTAAATAAGATAATTTGTCATGGAAATGACTCTTTGTAAAAAAAAATTGGCCTTTTAGAACTTGAAAAGGTCCCTTTTTGTTGAGAAAGGTGCCCTTCGACATTTTGGGAAATGCTCTCTCAATTTTTTTTGTTTCGACACTTCTTCATTATGGAATTCCTTCAAAATTTTTTCCTTCATCTTTTTTAAAATACCTTTCAAATTTTTAATCTTGGGAACTTTTTTGAAAAGGTGCCTTTGGACTTCTTGTTAAGTATCCTTTAAAATTTTTGTTTTGGACCATTTTCTTGAGAAAAACCCTTCAAGAAAATTGTCTTGGCCACTTTGGGTTGAAAAAGATATCCTTCAAAACTTTTTCTTGGTACACTTTTAGAAATAAAAATATTTTAGGACTTTTCTTTTGGATGAAATGTTTGAAATAATATCGATACTTAGCCAAAAAGACCCAAAACAACTCTCCTGAAAGAAATAGGTCTTTAGGGAAATTATTTTAGAATAATTTCCCTAAAATAATTTAGTATTTGTATTTTGTTTTGGACATTTTTTCTGAAAGAATTATCCCTTTATATACATTAGATTGACAACTTGTCTGAAATAATTCAACGCTTAGCCAAAAAAAGCCATGAAAGAAACTATCTTAGCAAAGAAAAAGATGAAAGAATTCTAATGTAAAGACTTGGCCCATAAGGCTTTGTAATTAACTTTTCTAAATTTTGTAAGCCCTTCAAGACTTGTTCATAAAATTATTGTTTGACCCTCAAAATTTAGAATTCTACTCATCTTACTCATCTAGGCATAAGCTTGGTATGTGGGCCAAAAAAATAGCCAACATCTTTGGCAACTCTCAAGGAAGCATCACTGTTATGCTTGAGAACCTAGACTACTTGCCTTGTCTAGTCTATTAGGCATGGAGTTATTAGCCTCTACAACTAAGCTGGTCTAAAACTAGATATAAGGCTGACCCTTTTTGTAACTTCCTCTTGAATTAATAAAAATAACAAGAACAAAACAAAAATTGTGCCCAAGGCACTTAGGGAAGGGAAACACACAACTAAAAATATGTGCACAAGGTAATTAGGAGAAAACATGAAAAGCTCTACAAAATGTACAATATATACAATGGCTATAAATTATTCTAATATTAAGGATTTAGATGAATCCCATTGACTGGGGTTGGTAGTACCTCTCCATCTAGTTGGATCGGTTAAAAAGCATTATGATGTTTACATTTGTGGATCAAATAAGGACCAATCCACAAGCTATCAAATTTAGTATGGTTGCCTAACTTGGCCTTATTTGAATCCCACTTGAAGACTAGATCCCATTTCTTAAATTATCTTATTATGACTCTCTTCTTGAAGGCTTTATTGAATTGAACTTGATGTGACTATAGTGTTTTCATTGCAAGGTCTCTAATTTCTTCAAGCTCCATGAGTTATGCTAGTCTCACATTCATGGGCTCATCTTCCATCAACTCCAATTGATGGGCTAGTTTTAATGCAACAAACTCAACATAAATGGGCAACTTGACCTCCCTTTCATATATTAAGACACATAAATAATTTCCAATGTCACCTTTAGGAGTGACCATATCTTCCCATAATGATGTCTTTAGTTTAGTATCTCATGTCCTCTAATTCTCTTACAAATTTCTCTTGATGATTCTTAGCAAATATTTATTTGTGGACTCACCCAGTCCATTTCCTTGAGGATAATAGTTGGAAGAGGTGTTGAGGTAGATTCCCATCTTGAGAGCCCATTCATTTATCTTTATATTAAGGAATGCTAATGTATTATTAGAAATAATAGTGGATGGAACACCAAACTTGGTCACAATACTATCATAGAAGTGTAGGATTGCACCTTCATTAGCTTCTTTCAATGAAATGGCTTCCACCCACCTGGTGAAGTAGTTGATTGTAGTAAGCACCCATCTATGCCCTAAAATTGATGGAGGGTTGATCATTCATATTAATTCTATCCCCCATTGTATGAAGGGTTACTATACCTAAATTAGGTTGAGAAGAAGGGATACCAATCTTTACTTACCCATAAAGAAATCACACTTTTACAACTTTCTTACCCATGCATATGCATCTTTGAAGAAGTTGGACCAGTAATAACCAACTCTCATCACTTTTTACACTGTAGTCCTTGGATCAAAATGGCCTCCTATAGGCCCATCATATAATTTCTCCAAGAGCCTTGTCACTTGGTAATCATTTATGCACCTTAAGAGCACTCCAATGAGGTCCTTTTTTGAATAAAAACCCATTAACCAATGCATAAGGTATGGACTAATGTCTAAAATACATTCTTTTTACCTTATTTAGACTCTAAGGGCATTCTCCCATTAGTATAAGATGTGCCACATCGTGGAGCTAGCTCTTATGAAGTAGAGGTACCTCTACCTATGAGTTGTCTTGTATCACCATGGAAACTTCTTTGTCATCATGAAGGTCATCAACCATATGCTCACACAAGCCTTGACCTCTTACTAGCTTAGTGACCTTGATCTCCACATCATACTCCATGACCTTGGTAATCTAACCAACCCTCTTTTCATTCAAGTCTTTGTTAAGAAAGAAGTCTCACACTCCATGATGAGACACCATAAGACAAATTTTGATATTGGAGAGCATTATCTTGAAATTTTTAAGGCTTATTACCATTGAAAGAACTTATTTTTATATAAAATTATATCTCACCTCATACCCCTCAAGCCCTTGACTAAAAAATGCTATTGGCTGCTCAAGTCCTTCACCATCTTTTTCTCATCAACATATCTAATATATTGTAAATATTGTTAAAGGCATACAATATGAAATATTTTGAGAAATCAGGATTTATGAGTGTGGGTGCTTGGGCAATGGCTTGTTTGATAGCCTCAAATGTTGATTTACCTTCATTTGACAAAGTAAACACTTGGTTCTTATTAAGCATGGTACTGATGGGTTTGACCAAGTTTACAAAACTAGGTATAAACCTTCTCACAAAGTTTATTTTCCCAAGGAAAATTTGGAGTCCCTTCTTATGTTTGGGTAAGGATAAGGCTAGGATGGCACCTATTCTATCAAGATCAATAGCTAATCATAGCTTTGAGACAATATGCCCCAAGATTTTTCCCTCATGGACAATTGACACACACTTCTTAGGATTCAAAGATATCCCATACTCTCTACATATCTTAAATATCAACCTCAGGTGGTCCATGTGTTTGTTGGCATCCTTGGATAAAACTATGATGTCATCCAAGTAGACAAGCACCATCTTATTTAGAAATCCTTGGAATGCCATGTCCATTTCTCTTTTAAAAGTGGCCCTAGCATTTGATAGGCCAAAAAGCATATTCTAATAACCATATGTGCCCCATTTGCTGGTAATGGTAGTCTTGTATTGATCTTCTTATCTTATCAGCACTTAGTTATATCTTGAGTACCCATCCAAAAGAGAGAAGCATTCCAAACTAGCAACCATTTGATGGAGTTACTCTATGGATGGTAAGGGGTAGTGATCTTTCAAAGATACCATATTTAGGTATTTTAATTCAACACACAATATTATGTCACCATTATTCTTACTCACAAGTATCAGGTTGGCTACCCATGATAATTGCTTAATGAGAAAGATGATATTAGATTCAATTAACTTGGTCAAATATCTCCTCACAATATCTTTTCTTTTCAAGTTAATGGACCTTTGTTTTTTACTTCATAAGCTTAACATTATCCTCTAGTTTTATAGTATGTTGGGATAACTTTATATAAAAACCTTTCAGCTCACTATATTCCCAAGTAAATATGTTTGAATATCCCTTACAAATTTTAATAAAATCATGTATTTCTACCTCATTTCTTACCTTCCCAAGCTTGAGGATCTTGTCCTCGAAAATAAGGACTCTTTCATAGTTCTCCTCATCATTTGACATCACTACCTTGTATTTCCTCATAAGGTCTCCCTCATGGAAAATAATTTCAAGGGTGACCATCCCTTTAAGAAGTTTATTATATTTCAATTGAAAAAATTGATCCTCATACTAATGTTGAAATTTACCTTGGTTCATTGAGGAAAACTCTACTTCCTACTATAAGAAACAAGCAATTTATTTGTCATTTTTAAAGACCTACCAGTCAACCTCATTATCTAGTACTGATGGCCTCACCACCATATTAAAATGTGGATAAACCTTGGACTCTTTTAAATTACTTAGAATATCAAACTAGGCTCCAAAAGCTGCCAAACTATCAACATACTAGTTCTAGTTCCTTGGTAGAACTTGAATGTCAAAGGTTTCAAAATCTTTAATTAGGTCCCATACTCTATTTTTGTTGGACCTCATCAAAATATTGTTCATAATTTTCATGCCCCTAACTTGGTTCACTATAAGATCACTATCCAAATATACTTGTAACTACTCAATTCCCCTCTTAATACTCTATTTTTGTTGGACCTCATCAAAATATTGTTCATAATTTTGATGCCCCTAACTTGGTTCACTATAAGATCACTATCCAAATATACTTGTAACTACTTAATTCCCTTCTTACTAGTATATTAAAGGCCATGGATTAGGCCTTCATATTCTACTACATTGAAGGAGAAACTAGAATGGAACTTATAAGAGGAGAAATAGTTATCATCTGAAGGGGATACTAGCATTTCCCTTGCAACTACTCCATTTTTTCTCCTTAAACCATCAAAGAATAGCTTCCACATACCATTGAGGTCTTCTTTAGGTCCAATGAGTTAAGGCATGAGTTGATTTTATTCATGTAGCAAATAGACACCCATGTCTCTTTCTTCAACACCTTCTAAAGGGTTGAGAAATTTATTATCTCCCCATATCTCATCCAAGAATAAATCTATAATCTCCTCAAGATAAGTATTTATTTCTTGACCAATTATAAATTCATCCTCATCAAGGATATTAAAATTGAAATTTATGATATTTTTTTGATGAGGCTCAATGTGAAATTATGCCATGGGCTTAGCCTTGATTTATACCTTAGTCTGATACCTTGTTCTGAATGCCATGTATGACCAATATACTATTATATATCCTCTTATCTTTACCTTGAATTCTCTAGATGATCATAGAGAAAAACAAGGATGCACCTATAAAATCAACACATCTTAAGCCACTGAAAAACTAGGATAAGCATGTAGGGTCAAGCTGAGACCTCTGATAATACCAACTAATTTGGTGGAAGATTGATCAAGATGAAAATTTCCCTTAGATTAAGGTTCATACATTAAACCAAGCTAGTCTACTATTAACTATGGCATCACCAAAGTACTTTCTCTATTATCTACCATGTAATTATGTACCAAGGAGTCATCAATGATTAATGAAATGTAGAGAGGAGTATATTTTACCACCTTACTTTATCCTTATCCCATAAGACATTAGGTTTCATTGGTGAGGACCTCAATTTCTTTGTTTGGTTATTTTCCTATAATTGTAATACCTATCTTGGATAGACCTTCTTGAAGTATATCCACTTAAACGAGCATGAAAAGTGTGTCCAACATTGATACACACACTAGATTTCTTCATTTTCTCAACAATGTTGATTGGTGGACCACCAACCTTCACCTATACTTTGGGAGCCATAATTATTATCTTTTAAATTTCCATGTTTTATGGATCAAAATGGGTCCCTTGATTCTAATTCTTTATAGATATTGGAACCTTTAGATTAATAGTAGGTCCACTTAGATTTGATAGTAATGGGGTAATAGTAGGGGAATCTTTGACCACCTCCCAATTACCATATATATTCTTTCTTTTAAACCTTGTATTAGCTACCACTAGAATGTATGTTTGGCTAGAACTAGCCTACTAATTGGGAGCATAACACTCTTCTTTCTCACTAATGACCATTGTAACATCTAACTAGTTTAGTACCTGATTAGATCTTTGGTCTTATGGAGATTATTTTGGTTTTATCATCATAGGGATCTCTATGTTTTGATGCATTAAGGCTTTATTGTATCCATAAGCAGCAACCTTATACCATTGGTCACTGAATGCCTAACTAAAACCATTACTTAGTATAATGGATTGCCCAAAAGATTGATCCCAATGTATGGTCCCTTTATCCTCTTGAGCCATATTTTTTGAATAGGAACCAAGGATTTAAAAGAGCCTGTGGCATTTGGGTTATAGTTGCTCTGCTTATTTTAGATAGGTTGTCCTTACCCTTACTCACAATTCTAAATTTAGAATATTCCCTTGTAGGGTGGCCTATTTTCTTGATAAGACTACTATTGAGGCTAATATGGAGCTTGATATGGTTTATTTAACTAATTTTTCTACCTTTTAACATTTACCACATCATTTCCCAAGGATTGGAGCATGTTCTTAAGTTTTAGGTAGTTTTTTTTCTCTTAGAAATCACTTGATCTGCTAGAGGAGGCATTTTACTACTTAGGTTAAGGTATGTAAATAATTATTAGAGTTGTAATAATAACATCAAGTGGGGTAATATCCATAGGGGGTGGTCTTATTTCATGGAAAAGAGGTGTTGGGGGTCTAGGAGCAAGCTTGCTAGCCTAAACTAGGTAATTTTATACTTTAATAGCCACCTCATAAGCATTTGGTAATATGTTCCCTCCCATGGATTGGATCATTATAGCTATATATATATTTAAAGCCTTCAATTAGTATAAGAATGTAAATTTAGGAAACAATCTAATAGAAGTTGGAATTCTATCCCAAGCTTTTTGGAATCTTGTGTTAAATTCTTGCATGACTTCATGGGGGGCTTTCTTGATTGTGGTAAGTTATTTTGATAATGAAAAATGGTCACTCTTGTCTACAAATCTATTACACAAGTCCATTACTTAATGATTACAAGATTGCATAGAATTAAGATCTAAGTCTCTATACCAATCTAAATCTTTTCCCTTAAGGGATATAGCTGATAGTCTAATAGCTATATTTTATACAATGACATTATGCATATTGCAAAAATTGGTTGTCATTCATGTGTTGAATAGGGTTTATGGCTTGATTTAATATAAAATATGGGATTCTTTTGAGAGATGATACTAGCATAGGATCATATTTTGGTCGATTGAAAGGAATTTGGCCACTAAAACCTACAAAAGCTCTTTGGGGAATCATCATAATAGGGGTAACTGTCAAGATGTTACTTTCAAGGGTAGGCCTTTAGACTAGGTTAGGAAAATGTTTCCTTACGTATGGTATAGTATTAGTGAACCTGAACCTTTTCGATAAATTTAAGGGGAGTTCAACAAAATCAAAAGGAATACCTCTAGAATCTGATCTTGTAGTGACCTTTAGTATGAAAGATAGTTATTATTCAGCTACCAGATTGCTGAGTGTTCTTTGGAGTCACCAGATACTAAAATATGAAAGCTATAACCATTAAAAATTGATAAAAAAACATAAAAATTTACCATTCTTCCTCTAAAGTCATCCCAACAATTGTTGTAGGCTACAATTTCACCCTTGTGGGAGATTTTTTTAGGCTCTCTCACTCCTAACTACAATATTAGACCAACCTCAGGTTATGGGTATCCTATAGTGAGGTTGAACCTCTAGGATTTTAATCAGGCTAGATCCTTAGATGCTTCACTTTAGATTATTTCCCACACTAAAATATACTAATGAATAAGGAAAAGGGGAGAGAAAGTTAACATGAAAGGGAAACCTAAGCTAAGGATGGTGATGCACCAAAATATGAAATGATCCACTTCCAACTTGGAAACCTTAATAACTACTAATGGGCCTAACCAAGACATAGATTAATCTGATCCTATCTCAAGTCCATAAGCATAATAATTTTGTGTGGAGGTCAAAGGGAAACCATACAATTTGAAGGACATAAATAAATACGTTTGTATGAGATAGTATAAAATTATGACACTTCAAGAAAGGCACCAATGTCTAACACTTCCCACAACCAACAAAGAACTAAGATAATTAAAGCAAGATACAAGGAGAATATATAGATGATGAAAATTGATATACATCGATAAGTTAAACTCTAATAATGTATACTTGACTTCAAACTAAAATTAACAAATTTATCTTATTTCTTCAAGAGAGTGTTTACAAGGTGATTTTGATAGAGTCACTCCATCACCAGTTGAGGGATCCTTTTTTACACTCAAAATCCTCTATATATAGCATGAAGGGATGAGAGAAGAAGGGGCTTATGTGAGATAATGGAGAAGGGGGTCATAAATGGTTGTAACCACCACTATTTTCCTTCAACTATTTTGTATTAAAAGCATGTAATTGCACTAACCATGAGTTAATTATCCAATATCACCACAAATCTCCTTGAGCCACTCATGCATTCAAGTCTCCCTTTTTAGAGCTAAGAGATCCATGTCAAATGTAACTACATGTCTTCACCAAGTGTGAATGATTTAATATTTTTATTAAAAACTAGGCATGTTCCTTCAATTTATATGTCCTACATGTATAAGGATGAAATCCCCATATCTTTGAATCCAGACTAAGCCATACTATTTTTGCATTGAACATATATTTTTTAAATATGATGGCAATGTCAAAGGATTAGGACCTCTCGATTAATTACACCTACCAAATCCTTATTTGAAACCTAGACCAGATCTTTTATATAGATAGAAAACCAATATAAGGACATTTGTTTTCTTGTATCCATTTATGTCGATGTAAGTCCATACAAATCCAAATAGCTACTTGTAGGGGTTCATATTTTGACATTTGTGGGATCATTATGGGATATTTGAATCTTAATGGATATTTTATGAAATTTAACTTTGACACTATCAAAAACATCATGTTCCCTTTGAACACTTTTCTGTGGGCCTTTTTATTCCAAAAAATTATATTGAACAATTTTTGTAAACTTTTTTTTAGAAGGAATTAAACTTTAGAATTTTTGAGAATGAACTTCAAATTTTGAAAGGTCCTTTGGCGAAGATCCCTTTATGAAGGAAAATTAATTTTTGGCCACTTTGAAAATGCCCCTTTACAAAGGGAAATTACCGTTCAAAATTTTTGTAAATGTCCTTTGGTTATTTGAAATGAACTGTGAGCTTTTTTGAAAAAGATCCTTCAGACAAATTTACATCAGCCACATTCATGAAAGAAAAGTCTTTGGGACTTTTGTAAAGGTCCAATTCCTCATAATATACCCTTTGGAATTTATAAATAAGAAACTTTTGCATGGAAATTACTCTTTTTAAAAAGTGTTTTGGCCTTTTATAAATTAAAAAGGTCACTTTTTGTTGAGAAAGGTGTCCTTCAACATTTTGGGAAATGGTCTCTCAATTTTTTTTATATTAGCACTTCTTCCCAAATGAATTCCTTAGAAATTTTTTCCTTTATATTTTTTGAAATAACTTTTTAATTTTTATCCTTGGTCACTTTTCTAAAAAAATACCTTCAAACATCTTCCTAAGTATCCTTTAAAACTTTTGTTTCAGACCATCTTCCTGAGAAAATTGTCTTAGCCACTTTTCTTGGAAAAAGATACACTTTAGAACTTTTGCTTGGTACACTTTTTGAGAGAATTTTTTTTTACCCTTTTGTTTGGAAAAAATTTCCTAAATAATTTTGATAATTAGCCAAAAAACCCCAAAATTAAAAGAAATAGGTCTTCAGGGAAATTGTTGTAGAATGATTTCCCTAAAAGAATTCAGTGTTTTCCTTTTACTTTAGACATTTTGACTGAAATAATTATCCCTTTGAAAAATTTGTCCTAGATAATTTTTACAAAAGAATTCAACACTTAGCCCAAAAAAAGGCCACGAAAGAAACTATCTTAGTAAATAAAAGGTTGAAAGAATTCAAAAGTAAAGACTTAGCCCATAAGGCATTGTACTTAGCTTTTCCAAGGTCTGTAAGCCCTTTTAGACTTGTTCATGAAACTATTATTTGATCCTCAAGCTTTATAATTATACTCAACTTATTCATCCAAGAATAAGCTTGGTATTTGGGTCAAAAAAATGGCCAACAATGGCCTCTAAATTTGTATCAACATCATGCACATATGGTAACTTGGAATTTACCACAAGGGGTAATTCTGATATGGGAGTCTCATCATCTATAGTAGGATAAGATCATGAAGATGCAAGAGTATATATAATTGGTAAAGTGACTATAACTACCTAAATATTTATATTTATAGAATCAACTAGGACTATTGTAACTACTGTTGGTGATTGCATAATTATAATAGATGTAGAAACTATGACTAATGAGTAGTTGGATAGGTTAAAGATGCTATAGCTAGATAAATATCTAGAGCTAAGGTAATAGCTGTAAGTGGAAGAGTGCTAGATGTGTTAGTATCTCCTACCTCATATGTATTTATCTAGTCAAGAGAGATGTAATGATGTGGTGAATAACTATTATATGAGGTGTCCCATCTGTAAAAATAGTCGAAGATGAATCTATTATTTTATAATATCTAAAAGGATAGATATATACATAGCATGTGTATATGTATCCTTCATAAAGGAAATTAACACATCAATGAAGAGTGGAAATAACTACCCCATAACATGTATCCAAGGTCATCCAAGTAAAAATTTATAATGAAGAGGACCTATTATGACATGGAATTATGTAGAGAGGTTTTAGGCCCTACCATGATATCCAAGGAAATGGTGCTTAATGTCTATCATGGTATACCATAAAACCCTCTAATTTTCTTATACGACTTCTACATCGAAGACATATCTACACCCATGGTTTGTAAAACAAAAATATTGCATATGTTTAGTCTAGAACCACTATCAACTAGAACTCTCTTAATTACACTAGTTTTGACATGAGCTTGTATTAACAGTGGTAAATTATAAATAATAATTGTCTAAGAAGGTATGTCATTATGATAAAAATAAATAACATATTCTATAGTTTTTAATGTGTTGACCATTGATGAAAAATAAGAAGGCTCTGATTCAATGGGCATAGAAGTCTGAGTGAGTGTCTGATAAAGATTGTCCTTGAATACATTTACTTTCTAAAGTACTTCTAACATGGAATCCTCAATTGGGGTGTTTCTTAACTGATTGACAATATCATATACCCTATGCATATTTGCCTATTATATTTTATAAAAATGTGGATGAAACTCCACTTATTATGCATGAGCCTATTATTTATTAATCATTACCATTAGTTTCAAAGTTCCATGATAATAATTTTACTTTTATTTCCATATTTAAACTTCTATAATTTTCATTGTATGGTATTATAGTGGATTATTGAACATTTTCTAATTTTAATGATCACCTGGATGTGATAAAAAACACATGGTATGAGACCCATCAAGTTTAATTTGTTTTGATGAGTCTATTTATATTTTATTGTAATAAAATTCACCAAATTATAAAAATATACATTTAGATACAATCTATTAATGGAAAGTCTATATATAGAAATACTATATATAGTAAGTTTTATGAGGTAGTTAATAATGACATTGATCATCTTGGGATGTACAAATTAATTATTAAAATTCCCATGAAAATATTCCTAAGGGATATAATTAAATCTTCCGTTTCATCTATAATTTCTATACTTTTTTCAAAATGAGTAAAATTACTTGGATTACTTTCCTATTTAAATTTAATTGATTTTACATGGATGTGATTTGACCATGTATTTTTGACCCCAAGATTCAAAGTTAAAGTACTTATTTTTTGACTAAAATATTTAACACTAATTCTAAATTGAGATATCACACCTTGTTGTCATGAATGCAAAGTTAATGTTAGAGATTGGTATGGTGTAGACTTCTTATGCCCTTACATAACCATAATTTAGATAAGTAGACAAAATCCTTTCCCAAGAGGACATTGAGTTACTACATACAATTTTGTGTCACTTATTTTAACTACCATTTTAGGTTCAAATTTATCCCCAAATATTAGTTTGTGAATTCAAGAAAGGTGGCTTGCCTTCACAGGTATTTAAATTGATAAATTAAATTATCTTAAATGTATTCTAGGGGGATAAAAATTAAGGATTCAAACCCCAATTGGATAATTTTCTTATGTTATATATTAAAAAAATATGGATGAAATCCACTTATTATGTAAGATCCTATTATTTTTAAATCATTACCATCAGTTCCAAAGTTTCATGATGACAATTTTACTTCTATGTCCATATTTGAACTTGTATAATCTTATTTGTATGTCCTGTAGAAGATTATTGAACATTTTATAATTTTTATGATCCCTTGGATGTGATCCAAATCCCATGGTAGGAGAACCATCAAGTGTAATTTATTGGGACTTGTATAAATAATGAAGCTTATATCTCAAGGAAAATCATATGTTAGTAGAATGATTATGTCAATGATGGAAATCAAAATATGCATTCTCATTATAATATCCTAGTGGAAGAAGATTATTCATATCAACCTCTATATGTTTAGGGAGAGATATGAGTCAACACTTTTACAGCTTCATAACAAGAACCACAAAAGGCTTTGTGAATCTAGTAATTTTTTGCATGGTGTATTTTGTAATATAGCTTGTTATGGCACCACAATGTTCACTGTTTGATTGGTATCACATTTTCGTTCATTAAGATTATTTTTTTAAGATGGATTGATCTTAAATTTTCATGTATTGGATGAGGCTAATGTAGTGGCACAAAAATTTAAATTGTTTAATACAAGGAGTTTCATTTCTTGGTCATGCTTAGGGACACCCAATTGTTTCTCATAAGTAGGAAATTTTAGTGCCACAAAGTATGGTGGAAAGGGATGAAATGATAACTCTAATGAAAGAGGTTTATTCAAGACATATTATGAATTAAGCACATAATTTATATGCCTCATAGGTGTTGTTCTCAATGAGAGAATTTTTTTCCTCCAACACTTTAATCATTTCTAATGAGGATTGTGAAAAATCCCCACCTTTGTTCCTTTACCTTGATTTAAAATATTTCATCTCAGATACAAATCTATATCTAAAAACATATATAAAAGGAAAGTATATATAATAATATATGTAAATCTACTCATAGACATACTATATAAATAGAAAGTGTTCTTGTGATAGCTGGAAATGATCTTGGTCATCATAGAATGGACCAATCAGTCATTATAATGCCTTAGAAATGCATTCTAAATGAGTTTATAACTTAAAATGGAATTGATATCTTAGGATGTACCTAAAATGTATCTAAAATGTGTGATTTGTTTGTCATTATAAATCACCAAGTCATTATAAATCACCGGTTAATCATCAAAATACCCTTAAAAAGCTTCCCAAATGAGACTGTTGCTATTTTATTGGAATGGAATTCCATAAATTATACAAATCTACATTTTGATACAATCTATAAATGGAAAGTCTGTATATAGAAATAATATATATAATAAGTGTTAAGAGGTATCTGAAAATGGTGTTGACCATCTTGGAATGTACTAATTAATTATGAAAATTCCCTTGAAAATATTACCAATAGATATAATTAAATATTCGATTTCATCAATAATATAATTTTTATAATCTTGATAAATGAAGTTTTTATGATTCTTGTGTTGAAATATTTTTTTCAAGAGGAGTAAAGTTTCTTGGATTATTTTCCTTTTTAAATGTAATTGATTTTACATGGATGTCATTTGGCCATGTATTTCTTACCTAAATATTGGGCTTAAAAGTTCAAGTAATTGTTTGTTGGCCAAAATGTTTAACCTTGACTCTGCATTAAGATATCACACCTTATTATCATGAATGAAAATTTAATGTTTATAAATTGGTATGGTGTAGAATGATTATGACCTCACATACCCATAATTTAGATAATCCCACAAAATAATTTCCCAAGATGTCTTTGAGTTACTAAGTACTATTTTGTGTCACTTATTTTAATTACCATTTTGGGGTCAAATTTGTCTGCAAATATTAGTTTGTAAATTCAAGAAAGGTGACTCAATCTCACATATATTTGAATTGGTGAATTAAATTATCCCAAAGGTATTATATGGGGGATAAAAACTGAGTTAAATCCCTATTAGACAACTTAATCATGTAATTTAATTTTAAAATATAAATAAACTTTTTTAATAAGAATAATTATAATAAATGATAATAATTTGTAAATATTTTTATATTCAAAAAATATCTAAGTTTATTATTTATTTTTATTTACATTTAAATCTTTAATTATTTTTATTAAATAATGTATGTTTAAATTTTTAATATGTTTAAATATATAATAATTTTTTTAAATAATTTTATATGTTACAAATTTTTATATAAAATTTTAAATTATTATAGAATTAAAAATTCCCATGACCTTAAAATTTAGGGTTAAGTTTATCATTTTCTATTTCCATTATTTTCTCTTTCAATTTTCTTCTATCCCTTTAGAAGGTTGAATAAAATTATTTTATTGATTGTTAGGTTAATTGTGGCATTAGTGTTGGAAGTGTTGACCCCATTTCTCACTATCATTTATGCAGGTCCTTCTTATAAGGTATTTAATATATTTAATGTATTATTTTCATGTATCTAAAATGTGTGATTTTTTTGTCTTGACATGGCCCTATTATTCACTACTTATCACTTTAAGGTATGAAATTGCTAAGATTTAGATAGACCTACATTTTTGTTATGAAATGGCCAAAACAATGAAATGGAAAAGATTAGGATTGTTTAACACTTACTTGTATCCAATAGGGACCCAAAAGGTGAATTTGAAGTGAAAGCAAATATTTTTTACTAACTATAAGAAAATAATCATAGTAAACAAGTGTTGTGATATGAGAGGGTTTTAATGGTTACACCCTATCTCTATCTCCTCCCATCATTCGTATGTTGGTTCTATGAAGGATATTGTCAATCATTTCCATTTTAAATTGAGTTAAAAATTCATTTTTGTCCTATTCTAGGTTATTATTATTTGGGTTAATGAACTTTTCCCTCATGTTGCATCATAAAATTTAATGAATAAATGATTGAATAATACCTAGCATGATTATTTAGGGCAATGAACATTTCCCTCACGCTTATATATTATTGGACAGAGGGTTCCTATGCATCATTATACTTTAAATAATTAATTATAAAATATCTACACCTTAAAAATAAGATCAAATACTATTTAAGGAGAAGTTATTTATGGGTGTGAAGTAGTAGGGGGCTGAAGATTTGTATGGATGCTCTTTTTTTTGGTTACCAGCTATCATTTGTATCCAATCAAAAAAAAATTATTGAAAAGAAAATTTCTTGTAGTAAAATGCTCTTAATTTCTCTCAACATGTATTGCATAACATTTTTAAAATCATGAGACCCTAATTAAGAGAAAGACTCTTATAATTTCTCAGTAATGCCCCCTTAAAAATAATTAGCTAGCCCCTAACATGGGACCCCATTCTAGTCCCTTGTGGCATTAATTTTGGTCATTTTAAATTAATCATATCAAATATTTGACATTCATATAGATCTACACCAATCATCCAATGTTTATGTGAGTCACCCTTGACCCCTATATTCACCATGTGATTAGACCCTTTATTTCCTTCCCTATACATGTGAGAAATAGCGAATCATTTTCATGTGAGGATGAGAGTCTAAAATTAGTGAATCCTTAAATAACACCTAGTGTTGGTATTTGTACCTCATGGCATGGATTTTAAGAATTATAAATTAGTCATATCACACATGTGAGATGGGTTTTTCATTTTATATAATAAGAGTGATCTATTTTTTTATATCCACATCACTCATCTAATGTTTTTGTGAATCACCCCTAATCCCTATGTTTTCTATATGATCAGTCCCTTTATTTATTTCCATGTACACATGGGAAATAGTGAATCTTTTGAATGTGAGGAGCAGATAGTGAATCCTTTGAATGTAAATTAATTCTTTTTTTATGGAATGATTATGTGGTTACTACCTTTAGTTTTTAAGTAGACCATATTTTAGGGTTATCAAGAACTCATTAGTAACATGATATATCTAAAATTTATTCATTTTTATGATATAAATTACTTTGTATTTTGCTAATTTATTACCTGAACTCTAAATAAATGAGTATTTATAGTGAGCATTAATCTAAAGTGATTCATGTTTAAAAAATTTCAAAAAGGTAACCAAGATAGAGTAGAAAAGAAGGTTTTCCTCATAATAACAAAGGAATAATATATTTCCTTTACTTCTTCCTAATAAGAGTGCCAATAAATATAATAGTCAGGATATCCTAGTGCTAGACTCATAATATCAAAAATTTAGTGAGGATTCTAGTGTAAATATACTACATATATCTTAAAAGTATGCTTAAAAATATCTACCAATAATAAATGGATTTTAAAAACATTTACCGGTAGGGTAGAAGGAAATAGAGCATACATAGATAGACTTTGTTAGCCTAGTAGGAAGCACAAACTAATAGGCTACATTGAAGACAATACTATCAGACTTATCCATTAGGAAAATGAAATTTTATATCACTAGAAAAGATTAAGAAACAATAAAATATGAAAGTAATGAAATGATGAACAAATTTCATGAATTATTCTTTATTTTTATTAATTTCACAAAATTTCTATTTTGAGTATAATTGAGGGGGAACCCCTATTTATAGGCATTTTTCATGCATAAGACAATTACATTAGTTGAAAGAGAACCAAATACATGACATCTATTGGTGGACAAAGTCCCTCATATTCTAATTACTATAGAATATTCCTTATTCAAATAGAGGAATATTTTAAAATATATTTAGGGGAATTAAAACATGGCATTCATTGAAAGAAAGCCTGACAAGTAGCTATCTGACTCCTGAGGTCCCACTCTAGGATATTGCAAGTGTGTATGATGATGAAGCTCTTAGTTTATAGTGTTAGTATTAGAAGAATTTATGGAATAATTCAGTCCTATTGGACTGAATATGTGACCACCACCTTTAGCCAACAAGTAAGCCCTACTATATAGATAACATGAACTCAATAGTGACACAATCTATTTGAAATTACTATGTATTGTCATGATGTAAAATTGATCTTTTATTTTTTTAGTAGATTCACAAACTTTAAAATAAAAAATGGATATTTATAGTGAGCATTAATCTAAACTGATTCATGTTAAAAAAATTTTAAACAAAAGTAGGGTAGAGCAGAAAAGAAATTTTTCTTTGTAATAATAAAGACCAAAATATCTCCTTTTGTTATTTCTGACTATAGTGAAAATAAAAGTAACATCTATGGGATCCTCGTTCTATACTCAAAATATCATAAATGTAGTATAGATTCTAGGGTAGATATAGTGCATATATCTTTAAAGTATGTTGTAATATAACTGCCTACAAAAAATTGATTTAAGAACATTCATTAACAAAATATAAGGAAAATAGAGCATACATATCAAACTTTGTTAGAATAGATTAAAAAAACAAACTTATAAAATACATTTGAAGAACTACTATCAAATTTAACCATTAAAGAAATGAAATCACGTGTTATTAGCAAAGTTTGAGAAATATGAACATATGAAAATAATGAAATAGTGAACAAATTGTATGAATTATTCCTTCTCTTTAAATTCCTTCCACAAAATTATATTATGAGGTAAAATGAATTGGTAATTACCCTATATATATATATATAGGTTTTTGAGTGCCTAAGATAGTTACAAGACAACAAGATATATGACACCTATCATTGGACAAGGTTCCTATGTCCTAAACCATAGAGAATATTCTCTAACACCTAGATTGGAGAAACATTTGTTGGACTAATTCCACACAAAGGAGTACCTTTGGGTTGGATTCAACCTTTTATAATCCTAAATACTTGAGTGCCAAGATATCTACCCTATATTATGCATCACTAACT
Source organism: Torreya grandis (assembly GCA_037957365.1). Taxonomy (NCBI): domain Eukaryota; kingdom Viridiplantae; phylum Streptophyta; class Pinopsida; order Cupressales; family Taxaceae; genus Torreya; species Torreya grandis. The sequence continues at coordinate 1,044,845 of JARHVA010003983.1, forward strand.
ATGTCTATAGTCTTTTCCATGTGCTAGAATAGATCATTATAATTCTTGTCTTCAGTGGCAAATCCAACATAATTGAATAACCTTATATATATGGTATTTTTTATTTATATGTATAAGGTGATCTTAGACACACACACACACACACACAAACATGAATGCATGCATGTATGTATATATGTATGTATGTATGTATCACCTTATATATATTTAGCACATTATATATATAAATAAATAAATTTATATATGGTGTTTTCTATTTATGTATATACAGTGCTTATATATAAAATCACTATATATACATAAATTAAAAAACATTTATATATATAAAGTTAATTTTTATATATGAGGTGTTAAATATGTTTATGTCTATATATGTAGAGGATATAATATGAACAACAAAATAATATTCTTATTTACTTCCTCTAAAAATTATGGAAATGAAAATAATAGATATGAGATCCTAATGATTAGAATCATAATATCATAAATGTAGTGAAGATTCTAGGGTGAATATAATTCACATATTTGAAAACAATGCTTGAAAATGTTACCTATAATAAATTATCTTAAACACATTCACTAGTAGAGTAGGAATAAAATAGACCATGCATAATAGACTTTGTTAGCCTATCTAAAATCATAAAATAATAAGATATACTTGAAATGCTAATTACAGATTAAAACCATTGAATAAATGAGATAATATATCATAAAAAAAGATTGATAAACAAGAATGCAAGAAAATAATGAAAAGGCAGCAAGTCAATTACAAGAATTTCATTTATCTTGGCATTAATCTCACAAAATTCTATCTCTAAAATATAATTAAGGGAGACAACTCCTATATATAGGTCATTTAAATCCCTTGGTTACAAAAGGAACTAAACAATATGACACCTTTCAGTGGAGAAGGCCTCCTATTTCCTAAAGTTAGTACAACAAACATTTCCCTCATGCTTCTATATTATTGGGTAGAGGGGTCTCATGAATCAATATATATTAAAAAACTAGTCATAAAATATCTACACCTAAAAAATAGGAGCAATGACTATTTAAGGAGAAGTTATTTATGGGTGCGAAGTAATAGGGGGCTAAATATTTGTATGGCTTCTATTTTTTCAGTTACCAACAATCATTTGCATTCAATAAATTTTTATTTATTTAAAAGAATTTTTTTTGAAGTAAAATGCTCCTAATTTGTCTTAGTATCATGTATTATAATTTTTTTTAAAAATCATAAGACCAATAATAAATAAAAAGACTCTTATAATTTCTCAGTAGTGCCCCCTTACAAATAATTATCTAGCCCACAACATGGGACCCCACTCTAGTCCCTTGTGGCATTGATTTTGGGCATTTTAAATTAGTCATATCAAATGTGTGACCTTCATGGAGATCTACACTAATCATCCAATGTTTATGTGTGTCAACCTTGACCCCCATGTTCACCATGTGATCAAACCCTTTATTTCCTTCCCTATACACATTACAAATAATGAATCCATTTCATGTGAGGTTGAGAGTTTGAAATTAATGAATCCTTTAATAAAACCCAGTGTTTGGATTTATCCCTCGTGGCATGGATTTTGAGAATTATAAAGTAGTCATATCATATGTGTGAGATGGGTTTTTCATTTTATATAATAAGAGTGACCCCCTTTTTTGAGATCCATGTCACTCATCTAATGCTTATGTGAATCACCCCTCACCCCTATGTTTTCCATATGATCAGTCCATATACTTCTTTCTATGTACATGTGGGAAATAGTGAATCCTTTGAATGTAAGGAGATAGTGAATACTTTGAATGTAAATTAATTCAATTTTTATAGAAAGTTTGTGTGGCTACTATGTTTAGTCTTTAAGTAGACCCTACTATAGGGTTATTGATAACTTAGAGGTAACATGGTATATATAAAATTTCTTCATTGTTATGATGTAAATTTCTTTATATTTTGCCAATTTTTTTCGCAAACTCTAAACAAATAAGTGAGTATTTATAATGAGCATTAATCTAAAGTGATTCATGTTTAACAATTTTCAATAAAAGAAGCAAGATAGGTATAAAATAAGTTTTTCCTTGTAATAAAAAATGAATAATATATTTCCTTTAGTTTTTCCTAGTAATAGTGAAAATAAATATACCATTCATGATATCCTAGTAATAGACTCAAAATATCATAAATGTAGTTAGGATTATAACGTAAATATACTATATATATCTAAAAAGTATGCTTAAAATAGCTACCAAAAACAAATGGATTTTATACACATTTATTGGTTAGGTAGAAGGAAACATAGAATACATAGATAGACTTTTTAGCATAACCAAAAGCACAAACTAATATGGTAGATTGAAGATAATAGCATCAGACTTACCAATTAGAAAACTAAAATTATCTATCACTAGCAAAGATTGAGAACTAAAATTAACTGCCTAAATGCAACTATTTTGCTTGGATGCTGGCTTGGAATAGGTGCTTGACCTGGGACAATCTATGGAAGAGAGGTTTCTAAGGCCCTTTAGTATGTGTTATGTGTGGAGAGGCTGAGGAGGATTCAACACAACGTTTTTTGCAATGACCCTTTGCTTTGCAACTCTAGCATTATTGGTGGGATGTTTGGTAGCACCCATGTCTTCATGCTTAATCTATGGT